>CM055426.1:7091919-7214335 GCA_029228465.1 Salix viminalis
TCATCATAAGCTAAACTATTTAATTACCAGTTGAGGGGTTTTTTAGTGGTCTATTTGTCATTTTCATATTGATGACTGTTTTAGCATTTTTAATAGATATATAAATGATTTAAAAATGAAAATTGGATAGTGCATGCGGTGCCTTCCAACAATAAAAAAAAACTGCATTTCACAATCGTGTCGTTCTCTTCTTGGTGGTGTGGTGCACCATGGTAGATTAACATTTTATTCCATTTAAGTTTTGTTATTCGATTTGATATTTAAATATTTTAATTACTATTTTTTTATTCTTTTTCTCGATTTATTTTATTTTTTAATTTAGTCTCCCATGTTTCTTTTATTTGGTTTTTATATCCTATTTGATTCTCATTATTTTAATTGTTATTTGTCTTTGTATTTGAATTTTTTATGACTAAGGATTTTGCTTCTTGATTTTTCTTTCTTGTTTTTTTTTATGTGGTAATTCCGGTCTCATCACTAAAATCACTTGTGTTTGAAGAATTGTCTAGTTTCACTTTGATAATCTCTTAGGGTTTTTTTAATTATTATTTTTTGTTTTTCAGTTGTTTGCTTTCAATTTTATCATTTTTAAAATATCATGATTTCCCCCTGTTTTTTTTTCTTGATATCATATTTCAAGCTATGAGTTAATCTGAGTTGTTTCATTTTTTTCTATGATTATTTTTTTAAAGCTGAATTTTTTTTCTTCAATTTAATCACTTGACATTAAGTTATTGGGTCTTGGGTTTGTGTTTTTTTTATGGGGTTATTTTGATTTGATATCTCATGTTGCTGATTAGTCAAGTTTAGTTTTTAAAGAGCCTGCGTGATGACAAAAAAGACTTGAGATTTGAACAACAAATCTTGAGTTCAAGTGCCCTGGCGTGCACCTCTTATAAAAGTTTGGAATAGTCAGCGGTCTTACTCATTCATCCAGACCCATAAAATGCACTTTTCAAAGGTAGAGTTTCCTTAAATCCAAAAAAATAATTTAAGTTAACTTTAATTGACCCAAGTTTATTTTTGTATTTTAAAATTGATTTTCTTCTCAATTTTGTCTCCTGTCTCTTTTTTATTAAAGTTAATCATCATTGTTTTATTCTATTTTTTTTTATATGGGGTTATCTAATTATTATAATCAGGGTGTGAGTCGAACATCGAACATGTTGACTTAAGTAATTTTTTTTATTATTTTCTAAATTGATTTTTTTAATTTGTACAGTTGATCATTGTTTTATTTGCTGTTCGTGTTTATTGTTATATTAACAAAGATCATTAAGTTTATTCAAATCCACGATGTAAATCTTGGATTTTTCTTGCACATTTGATTTGAAGACGTCATCATCATCTGGACAATTGTCTTACATTAAAATAAATAAATATTTAAACCGACCAGAGTATACAGACGGTGGGCCATGTATTGTATATATCTATTACGAGAGCAACCAATATATTTTTTTAAATCGCAATAAATGCATGGACAGCGCATCAATTCATCAAATGCACGTCCCTCTCTCTCTCTGTGACTGTGTTACTTTTTGCCAGTTGTCAGCATTAGCAAAGATTGTCGAAGTTTTTTATTTTTTATTTTAATTATTAGTAAAATTGAGAGATTGTATTCCATCCATCACAGCTGATAGTTTGTGGTATATCTGTGTTCTAAGACCCACCCCTAGTAGTAGGCTAGTAGCTATCCTAGGGAATATCTGTGCTTCCGTCAAGATTAAAATGCATGGATGGAATGTTTGTTATAGAATTGATGGAATCGTTTATTTATTTGTTTTTATAATATAAAAATATATTATTTAATGGTATATATTACTAATTAGTTGTTGATGATGATTATGATCAACTGGGATTGAGTGTGTGTTTGTGTAACTATATCTGCCGAGGTGATGCACTTAGATGGGAACAGGTCGCAACAGGTCAAATACAATCCTGTGCATGCCAAGCTTAGAATAAATTAATAAATAAAAAACTGTTTGAAAACTACAATTATTTTAATAAATTTAATTGAGAGAGTTTTATTATATATATAAAAAAAGGTTAAATGAAAACACTTGAAGGTGCATTTTAAAAATGAGACCAAGCATGCCTCTGTTGGAAGGATGGGTTGGTGCCCTAATCCAAAAAAGGCCGTGCATGTTTACCCCGAGAAGGGAAAGTCCATGCGCCTATTTTTGTACAGAACGAACTATTCGCCATCAACTCTACATAAACAAAAACATTATTAGTTAGCCACCATGAGGTGATCCTGGTAATATGTAAGATTAAGTAATTTGTTTTTTTGTAATTGTTAATATTATAATTATTGGATTATTATATAATCGAAAATTTCTGGATTCATTAAATTAGCTAAGATACATATAAACTGACATGTGTACTCGAATTAATAAAAAAAAATTGTTTGCTTGCACCATTAGCTGATCATTAACTCCAATGATCGAAATCAGAGTCAAAGATTTTAAAATTAAAAACTCAAATCTCTATCTTTTAATAAAACAAAATGATTGAGCTTCACATAAACCTTTAAATCTCATTTCTAACAATAAAATATATTCTAATTTGACAAAAAACTCAAAATCAAATAAAATAAAAAATATAGCTCCGATTTACTTATTTAGACATCACTAAAAGTATATATTAAGAAACGTAAAAATTTAAATTGATAGATGAGATCTAAAATAATATTTATATGTTGAAAGTCTTTTAGGCTTGTCACTTGTAAAAACTCATACTGCCATGTACTTGATTTTTATTAAATAGAAATAGGGGATCATGAGATTCAAACTCGTAATCACTGGATTAAACAAAGCTCTAATACCATGTTAATAAATCATTTTAACCTAAAAATTTAAATTATCAAATAAGACCTCAGAATATGATTTATATTATTTTATAATATATAGATGTTGTGAGATTTTTCTCTAAAGATTAATTTCATAGACACCAATAATATAGTTGTCGGTGACTCAAATTTGTCCAATATAGAGTTTTCTCTCGCATCTTCCTTTCCCGATGATTCTCTTTCTCCTCTCAACAATAGCCATAGATGAAAACACAAAATAAACAAAGTTTCATGATTAAGATATAAGAGTTTAAAAGAACAAGGATTAAAAAAAAATGCAAGAGATAAAACTTGAGAGACCAATTAAAGTTTTTCACGCCTTCCATGCAAAGAAAAAAAAAATATTAACCAAGCCTTGTTTTTTCATTTTTTATTTTCAAAATAATTTAAAATTATATTTCATGCCATTGCTATTTAACCTAACATACGAATATCCATGCCACATCAAGTATGCAAAATCAATATGTATCGACTTTTTTAGTTGAATCTGTTTTTTTTTTAAATTATTCAGTGTGCTAATAAGTATTTTTTTTAATAGTTTTGATATATTAATTTTCTTTCCTTTCCTATGGCAGATAGGTTTTTTTTTTTAAGATATATCAAAAAAATTAAAAAATCAAAACAAATAAGAGTTTTTTTATATTGTTTTTTTAATTATATTTTCGATAAAAAAAAATCAATATTATATCACCAAGCACACAATTGAATTAGGGTTAGTTTTTTTATCGGAAGATATTCAATTTTAAGGATCACATCAGAGCCATCAAACTTTAGTTTGCCCTCTCTTTTTAATTTTTTGAAGGGATGAATCATCCTTTCGAAGAACCCTAAGCGAAACTATACGCCGCTTCTTCCATCAAGTACTAAAAGTGAAGACGGGATTGTTCATTGATGTCGCTTGCATGGATGACGAGGGAATTGGGTATTTGAGATCATTGATTTTGGTGATCATCATCAAATCTTGTGGACCCTCTAAATATCCCAAAGTCCTATGGTACTAGTGGATGCAAAATAGTATGTTTTTTTTTTGTTTATATATATATATATATATATATATATATATATAAATAAAAAAACCAGTGGCTCTGGAAACATGTAATCTGTGAACCAATAATAACAGGTTTGCGATTGTTTGGGTTTTAAAGGTGTTTTTTTTCGTTTAAAAATAGCTATCATGTACGTAATTAAAAATTATATTTAATATTAGTATGTGAAAATAATATAAAAATAAAATTAAAATGATATTTTTTATTTTTATAAAAAATATTTTTGATATTAGTTTAAAATAAAAATTTTCAGATTTAAAAAAAAAAATGTGATTCCTGAAAAAGATAAGCCATAAGGGACAGACACCTGTAATTATTGTTTCACCACCGCCTCTATTGACCTTGTCAACATGTGACCGTTTTTACAGGTGCTGCTGCTATCCCCCAATTATTGTCCGTCCCAAAAACAAGATGCTCTCCTCCTCCTCCTCCTCCTTATGGTGATTAAAATGGTATATTTATTTCCTTAATTTATGGTTTTAAATATTAGTAATTTGTTTCTGGCCCGTTAAACCAAGGTACTAGAAACTCAATAATAATAATAATAATAATAATAATAAAAACCATTAACACTTAAAAAATCCCTATTAGTCTTGCCAGCACAAGAACAAAATACAGTTTAAAAAGACAAGAGCCGCACAAGATTTGAATGCTCAGGTGCTCTCTTTTTTCTTTTTTCTTTTTTTTAATGGCCATACGCTACGTCCAAATACGCTAGATGGAGGAGATGGTTTGGTCCCACGAACATTGATAGTTTACAATTCTTGTGTAGTTTGTTTTACGTCATATATATATATATTGGAATTCTACTGAATTTAAAATTAATAATTATAAAAGTTTCTAGTACCAATCATATTAGTACTCACATGGCTCAAACTTAAAATTATAGAAAAAACAAATATTTTTAATCTCAAACTTTTACCATTAAAGAACTTACTGTTAGAGCTATTCATGGAAAGGATCCCACACTTACATCACATTCCAAATCTGCAACAACAAATCAATTCTCCCCAGAACCAGTGTGAACAACTGCTACTTCCATTTCTATTATGCTAAAGTCTTGTTTCCATTTTGTATATTTCCATACCCAATCCCTGTAAATCTGCAAGTCCTTATTAGGATGTGTAAAGGTTTGCTCTATTTAAATGCAATGGAGCAGACAAACAATTCAACTAAGCAATTCAGTTCTTATTATCTGATTTTACACTTACTAGATAGACTAAGATTTGTTTTTTATTTTATTTTATTTTATTGGTATTTTCCTTGAGGAATTTTACATGTAGCCGATAAAAAAAAAAAGCATATGTAATTTTATTGGTGATAAGCAATGATGTGATATTTGCAGTAATATTTTATAATATAATAATTGATTTAATCCGTTGTAGTTATTTAAGAATAATTAATATAAATAAACGCTTAATAATACTCAGGATCTAAGTCGTTTAGAAACAAAAAAAAAAATCAACTCGAAACAAATTTGTTTAATTGAAATTGAACAGCAAAACTAACTAATAATAATCAAAATCAATCTTATACATTTAATTAAACTTGAATAACAAATCCAACTAAAATAAGTAACTAGTGAATAATTAAATATTAATATTTTTAATCATTTAATTGGCGATTTTGCCTATAACATTTAATTTAAATTTTCAAATTGGGAAATGAAAAGATATTTTTTATGATTTATAAAAAAAAATGCACTGATAATAAAATAATATTCTTGACACTTATTAAATACTAAAATAGGGAGTTAATCTCATGGTAGAAGCATACGATAAGTGCATTTGCAAAAAAATTTTTTACACATGTTATTTTTTATATTTTCAGTTATTTTATCTTAGAGGCTAATTGTTATTGCTAATTAATAAAGGATTTTAGTTTTAATAAATAAAAATATAACAAGAAAAAACTGGAGACAAAACTAGTCTCTTCATAGCATTATGATACTAAAAGAAAATTAAAAAGAACAACCATCATTTAAAAAATAAATCTAAACCAAACAGTTTAAAATAAGAAAGAAGATATTACTATGTATGTAAATAAAAAATAAATGTAAAGAAAAAAAACACAAAAAAGGCCAGACACTACCAAATGTCTATTTGAAAGTGTGGTTGAAATTACTTTTAAAAGTGTTTTTCATTCATAAATACATCAAAATAATATTCTTTTATTTTTTAAAAATTATTTTTGATATCAATATATCAAAATGATTTAAAAATATCATTTTTTTTAATTTAAAATAAAAAATAAAAATATTTTTTTTCAAATTTATATAAAAATATTTTTAAAATACAATATCAAACACCCCTAAACCTAATAAGTTGGTCCATGTGTTTGGACTCTAATAAAAAAAAAGCCTATGTTTACACCAAATTTTCTTCTTAGGAGGAGACGAAGAGTCATTTGCTTTAGCTTTTCTTTAAAATCACGTGAGATGTCACCTGCTAGATAGTTTTATAGTCATTTTGGTGATCAAAAAATGAGGTCCATGTTTTTTGTTTTTTAAAACTCCATTTTCATCTTATTTTTCACTTATAGTGTGTTTGGTATTGTGGCTGCTGTTGTGGTTGAGGTTTAAAAAAACAGTTTCATGAAAAATATTTTTAACTACGGTTCGTAACTAAAATTGAAGTATTTGGTTAAAACTGTGGTTGAGTTTAATGTCTAATGAAAAACAATTTTGTGTGTTTGGTTATCAAACTTTTCATATTGTTGTCAACTTGTGAAATTATTTTAAAGGACACACACATAAATATATATATATTGCTTTTTAAATATTATAGATTTAATAATCATAATATTAAAATATAATTAATAATTCAAGTAAATTAAACACTTGTTTTTATTCTTCCATCAAACTACTTACAATCATATCACGAACTAAATTCATATGTGAACGCCTCCACGATCCCTTGCTATTTGATCGAGGAACAATATCTGGTGTTATATCATCAGGAACAACATATACGATCCATATCGAGTTTAAGGATCTCTATCTACATGTTATAGAGATATGATTCCAAGGCCAAATTCAGTTGCAAGTTTTTGATCCATAATCAATTGAAAAGCAACAGGTTTGTGGAGTGAAATGAAATCACGTGTCTTTCCTTTTCATCATGGTTGATCTCTATCTACATGTATTTGTATTTTTTTAAAATATATTTTTTATATATTTTTTTTTAAAAATCAGACTGAGTTTAACCCAACTAAATGGGTTACCCTAGCCAAGTTAGGCTAAAAGGCCCAATTCTATTGGACTTGGGCTGGGCTTAGAGCATGTCCAGCCCAAGAGGTAAGAAATAATGAAAGCGTACGCTGCATTGTTCACGTCTTGTATAAACAGTGTAACATGAATTAATTGATGTGAACAATAGCAGGGTGGTCGGCCGATGGTGATGAAAGGCTCACCTGCCAATGCTGACGGGTAGAGGATGCCGAGGTGATCCTTCCTATGGTGGTGATGACATCGTAAATGGTGGTATGTGGTGGTCGAGAGAAACATTGGAAGGTTGTGCACTGTTGTTGCGTGACATCGGAGCTCGGGGAGAAGACAACACTGCTGCAGGAGCTTTCGGTGAAGAGGAGAGTTGTTAGTGTTCTGGCGGCGAGAAGGTGGTAGGTGGTTATGCTACAAATTTTTTACGTTGTGCCATCATTTTATTCCTCTCTATTATGCTTGTTTTTTTTGTTGCCAAAATCATCTTTTGTGATACGTCCTCTCTGTTAAACTCAAAAATGATGAGATAGTGGTTACTATGTATGTGTATTGTGTGGTGTGTGTTTTGATCGAAAAGCATCTAAATGATGATTTTCGAAAACTATGGTATATTTGGTTACCAAACGGTTTGATTCTGTGGTGAGCCTCAACCGTAGAAATCATCGCATAGCTAAACATCCACTTAAGATCATCTGAAAAAATTACCAAAAAAACTCTCATTCAATCAATCCCCAACCCTAAACTACTCCTAAAAAAAATTAGCTTAAATAAATTTTGCCCAAAAAATGTAAATAAGATAATAATAATAATAATAATAATAATAATAATAATAATAATAATAATAATAATGAAAAATTCAATCAAATAAATGACGAAAACTACCACCAATCACCATTGACATCGTATAGAAAGAAAAAAAACTGATCATCTTAAAAAAACCCGTTGATGTTTTTTACCTTGTCTCTAGATACAGATTACTGTGAATTTCAACACTAAAATTATATTTTTTCCCTAGATTTGAAAATGTTAACCCTCGATGTGGGGATATTTTGGACATTTTTAGGAGACCTGTATGGCATTCACAGATTGTTTTGGGATGTCATAATCTTTCCATTTTTATTGGCACACCGACAAAAAAGTACAAAGACTAAATGAGATTATTTTCAGTTTTTTACCTTAAATTGAACAATATAATTACTCATTTTCCCTCGGGTGAGGCATAGATTGGGTGTTAGAGGCGACAATAGTGTAGGGTTTTCATGTTATGTGCACAATGAAACTACTTAACAACTCTCCAAAACGACAAAAATGAAGGTCTAACATTGGGGAATGACTGTATTTCATTCCCAGTTTTTCCATAGTTATTGTCTGGTCCAAGTATGTTTATGTAATTTGGAATTTTTATTTATTTTTTCTCGGGGTTACTGTAGCCACGTCACCCAGACGCGTTGTCATGTTTCACGCTGTACCCCTTTTTTGGGAGGTGCATGCGGTGTACATTGGTGGTTGAAAATGTTTGGTCGTCATGTCTACAGGTGCACCACCATGTGTTCTTCCTCATAGTGGTGAGCGTGTCGTTGTACAAAGAGCGTATGAATGCGTCGGTGGTCGGGTTTTCTTCTCTCTCTTCTTTTCTCTCTCTTGCAGCGGCAAAATGCATGGTGGTCCTTTAAGTTGTTGCGTGTTTCATTTAGGTCCATGGTCTTTTAATTATTATTTTTTTTCCTGATTTGTTTCAATAGAAGTTTTGATTGTTTTCAATCATACCTTTCAATTGAAATTGATTATATATGTTATTTTTCATTTCAGCCATTATTCTTTTGATTTTTGGTTTGTTTTTGGTTCCTTTAATTGTTTCGGTCTGCAGATTTTGGTTTGTTTCAATTTCATCCTCCAATTGAAATTGGTTATATATATACTTTTCATTTCAGTCTTTATTCCTTTAATTGTTTTTAGAAATTACACTGCTATGTTTTTAAAATCTCTTTATTTTTTTTCGGTCCAAAGATTTTGATATGTTGTAGTTTTGTCCTTTAATAAGAATTAATTATATATTTTGTTTTTCATTTTGACCCTTATTCTTTAATTTTTTTATATTTAGTATTAACTCCTTTGGCTTTTTCAGTCCCTCTTTGACAATATTTATTTTTTTGTTCCGTATTATGAATCTATGCTTTTAGTTTTGGTTTTTAATTTTTGTCGTTTTATTTTTTGTTGGGATTTTATTGTTATTCTATTTAGTCCTGGGGTTTTAATTTATGTTAGTGATTGTTTTAAAATTGATATTTTTTCACTTTTTCTCTTTGTTCAATTTTTTGTGTTTTCTGTTATTATTATTTGTTCTTTGGATCATATGATTTTTTTATACTCCTAATATTTATTTTGAGTTTTGGCATTTTTTTTGTTGTTGTTTTTGCTTGCTTTTTTTTTGTTAAAATATTGTTTTTATTCTTCAAGATAATTTTATGTTTGTTTGTGCAATGATAATAATTCTAGTGATTTTTTTTTATTGTTTTCTTGCTTAGTTTTTTTGAAAAAAAATGATTTGTTGTTTTATATTTTAGAGTAATTTTAAGATTTTAATTGTTTGGGTAGTAACAATGATAATAGTTTTGACAATAATAGTAATATAGTATTGAATTTTTAATGATGTTTTTTTTTCTTCTCTTTATGAGTAAAAAATCAATGATTTATTTTGTTTCTTTAGTTATTATAGGTGTTTTCATAATTTATATTTTATTGTTGTGTTTAGTTTGAATTAGATTATGAAATGAACTAATTTGAATAGAGTGAATTTGATAATTCAGATATCCAAATCTTGTTGCATTTTTAATGACAATGATAATTTTATGCTGTTAATTTCGTTGAAATCTGTTGAAATAAATAAATTTATATCAATTTAAAATTTAAATATTTTATTTGAAATTCACACTCTGCAAATTTAATATTTAGCATAAATTTATAGTATAATAAAAAAATCTTGCAATTTTAATTTTTTTTTGCGTTAAAAAAAAAGGATTCCTATGTACTATAAATGCAGCCACGTAGAGGTACTGAGAGACTCAATTTCTCCAACAATTGAGAACATTCGACGACAAGGCCATCAGGCTCCAATCGGCGGCGCAACTTGTTATCTCCGGCATCTTCATTCGGAGCTATATTAATAGATAGCAAAGAGGGTGTTCATGGCAGGACAGTCAAGGAAGTGGATGATATTGGTGGCAACTGTATGGATTCAAGCATTTACAGGGACAAATTTCGATTTCTCTGCATATTCATCGGATTTAAAATCCATCCTCGGGATCTCTCAGGTGCAACTGAATTACTTGGCTGTTGCCTCTGATCTTGGAAAAGTTTTTGGATGGTCTTCAGGATTGGCTCTCATGTACTTTCCATTATGGGTAGTTCTTTTCATGGCTTCTTTCATGGGGTTGTTTGCTTACGGTCTTCAATGGCTTGTTATGAAGGATATCATCGTTTTGCCTTATATCCTGGTATGCTCTCTTTCGTTCTCTCTCTAACATGACATATATTCAGCTCTTTTTATTGAGCTGATCTTGAAATCAATCTTATGTTTGAAGATTTTTTTCAATCTTTCTTGAACTTGAAAACAATGGATTCAGCGTCTCCGATTAGGTGGTCTGATTATTGAATTTGCGAGTATAATGACTCTGGTGCTGGGTTTTTTTTGGTTTTAATTTCCCTTTATGGGTTTTAATTTCTTGAAGATATACTATAAGTTTCAATTAATAGCCGATTAGCTTTCCTTGTTCTTCCGTCGCTTCCTCCTCCTGCTGGAATACCTCCTCTCCTGATCGCGACGGTGACGATCATCTGTTAATCAAAAATTCAAACTGATAAATCATCCTAGACTTTACTTCATTCCCTCTCTGTTATCGTTTTCCAGAGTATTTTTTTTTAAATAAAATATTTTAGTGGCTGCAAACAAATGGAGAGTCCTCAATTATTAGCTTTTGCTTTTCTATTTCTGCGTAATAAATTTATATTCGATGCATTATTTTATCTTTGATGTAGTGGTCTTTATTTGTACCTACCTTGAAACCCAACGTCATCAAGATTTCATATGAAATCGAAGAATTTATAAAACCATTTATACTCTTATTTACCAGATATTAACAGCTTTTCTGAAAATAAATTTTATTTAATTATCCGGATTCTCTCTTTACTAACTTCAGGTAAAATAAACGATTTCTGCAATTTTTAAAATCATATGTGATATTCATTATATTTATTAAAAATAATTTTTTAATATATTTAAAAAAACAGTTTAAAAACAATTTGTACCAAAAGAGTGTTGAAACAAGAAAGGAGTGCTTGCTACTTTCCTGAATGACTGCTCTAATCTAAAATATAGAATATGTACGGTATGATTAATTATGTAAAATGCCAGGTCCATTCGCCACGGCAAATCTTTCGTCTTTTTTCTTTTCATTAAAACAGACTTTTTCAAAAGTGAATTATTGAAAAAAGAAATGGTGAATTATTGAAAAAAGAAATGGTGAATTATTGGTGAATTTAAATATAAAATATTAATAGAATCATCGAGAACTTCGGCGCCCAACTTCTATATAATAATAATAATAATAATAATAATAGTAAAAAGTCTCAAACCCTTGCCCTTTTTTCAACAGGGAACAGGCGTCGTTCGTTTGATTTATTATCATCCTGTCAAAAGCTATTATTTTGCTCTTTTTTTTTCCTAAAGACGAAAATAGACAACACAAGTACAAAGGGGAGAGATCTCCACCATACAAGAGAATCATGGTGGTCCACGTTGTTTGCCTTGTCGCTTCCGGAAAGCAATTGTTTTTAAACCTTCACTGTATTTGAAATCGATGAATTGTTGTCTCATGCGTTGATGGTGGACAGCACGTATAATTTGGCCCATCTCCTTGAAAAGGACCCTTTGCGTCCTCCAGTTTAGATGTGGAAACTCTCTGGAACGCCATTTCTTCCGATATACCACAAATTTTCTACCACTTAATAAGAATATGGCAATAGTTGTTCAACAACAAATAGTTGTTATGAAGATCTGTCTGTTTGCTTGTTTGCTTAATTTTTGTCTTCTTGTAATCTCTCCTCTCCTTTGCTTCTGTGGCGGCTGGAGGGCTACAGTGATACATGAATATGCGCCTGTCTTTAATTAGAAATTCTGTAATCTGTTCGCCCAGTGCTCTGTTTCCTCTTTCAACATAATTTATTTGACCTGCTTAAGGGGACCTTGCATTTACTTTTCAAAGGAACTGCTTTAGGGTTTCTTCATCTGATTAACGATTTATCATACTCTTTTCCTTTCTAAGTATAGATTAAAGGGGCAGTTAATTAGTCCTGTAGCACTTTCCCTTGCAAAGCAGAGGAGGGGATGAAAATCTCCTTTGATATCGCAAAGTAAAAGATGAACTCTATAATTCTATATATATATATGTGTGTATCTTCATTGTTTTTATTCTTAAAAAATAGGAAAAGACGATTTCATCATGAAAGTAACTAGTAAATAAAAAAGGGGAACTCTTTTCTATTCCTAATGATTTCTCCTTGTTTGTCTCTTTCTCCTTTTCTTTTTCCTCCTTCCGGCAGTGAGAACAGGACCTCAACCCGATAAAGAGAAAAATAGAAAATGTTTAGCTGAAAAAGAAATATGGCTGCTCTGTGATTGTTCTTCAAGACTGTTCAAATTCTGCAGTATGAAGAATTAAGATTCAGAGTCCTCTGGGTATATATTTGGAGTGCTGTTTTGTGGCATGCTGTTGTGAGAAAGTGCAGTTATCTAAATGATATAGAGAAACAATGTCAAGCAAAGATGCTTAGGCTTCGCTCGCTGTTCTCACTGTAAATGCATACTGTGCTTCAATGGGGAATGGATATAGGATTATAATTTCATTGAAGTATTTGATGAAGTACAGTAGTGTGTGCTTATATTTCATAAATTTTCTTTTTCTAAAGCCATCCATCATAAAAAAAAAAAACATTCTGATTAGTGCAAAATTGTTTGCAGGTGTTTCTTCTTTGTTTGTTGGCTGGATGTAGTATTTGTTGGTTCAACACTGTATGTTTTGTTCTTTGCATCCAAAATTTCCCAGCCAACCGCCCCCTAGCTTTATCCCTCACGATAGCCTTCAATGGTGTGAGTGCAGCCCTGTACACTCTCGCTGGCAATGCAATAGATTCATCATCAAACGATATATATCTTCTTTTAAATGCTTTTATCCCCCTTATCACTTCCGTTGTGTCACTGATCCCCATTATTCGTCAACCATCTTTAGATCCCCTTCCTCCTGATGCAGTCCGCCGGGATTCCCTTATATTTCTAATATTGAATTTCTTAGCCATCATCACAGGAATTTATCTTCTTATCTTTGGTTCAAGTACATCTGATGGAATGAGAGCTCGTCTACTCCTTGGGGGAGCAATTCTTCTACTAGTTTTCCCATTGTGCATCCCTGGTATTGTCTATGCTAGAGAATGGTTTCACCGGACCATCCATTCTAGTCTCAGCATTCATGGCTCTGGCTTCCTTCTTGTGGATGTTGATGATCTTGAGCTTCACAAAGAGCTCATCACCCGTGAGTCGAGTTACCATGAGAATGGAGATGAGACTATGTATGAAACTAAATGGCGGAAAGGCAGTGGTGAAAAAGAAGGGTGCTGTGATTCAATGGTTAAGAAAGATCGATTGGCAATGCTAGGGGAAGAGCACCCTGTGTCGTTGCTTGTAAGCAGATTGGATTTTTGGCTATACTACACTGCGTATGTCTGCGGGGGCACCATTGGCCTTGTGTACAGCAACAATTTAGGTCAAATAGCACAATCACTTGGACAAAGATCAAACACTACAACTCTTTTAACTCTCTACTCATCCTTCTCCTTTTTTGGCCGCCTGCTTTCAGCAGCACCAGACTACATACGAGCGTAAGTAATCGTCCACTGTTTTATTTCTGAACTTCTAATTTCAGACTAATCAGTAATGATGTCTTCTGCAGGAAGATGTACTTTGCAAGGACTGCGTGGCTAACCATTGCCCTCGTGCCAACCCCAATAGCCTTCTTCTTGCTTGCCGCGTCAGGCAATGCAGTGGCATTGCAAATAAGCACTGCATTGGTTGGATTGAGCTCTGGATTCATCTTTGCCGCAGCAGTTTCAATAACATCCGAGCTGTTCGGGCCTAATAGTGTAGGTGTGAATCACAACATTCTTATCACCAATATCCCAATAGGATCGCTTGTTTATGGTGTTCTAGCAGCTGTGGTCTATGATTCTCATGTAAGCTCGAGCCTAAACATCATTACTGACTCGACGGTGTGCATGGGAAGGCAGTGCTATTTCTTGACGTTTGTGTGGTGGGGATGCTTGTCGGTGCTGGGCTTAGCTTCTAGTTTGTTGTTGTTCTTGAGAACCAGACATGCCTACGACCAGTTTGAGGTAAAACGTATTTCGAGTATGGCACAGCTGTATTGATCGAGAGGTTGCTAGGATTATGGCGTGGTTAGGGTTCAAGTAGCAACGGGAGGCAGAAGTTGTTTAGCTATATCAATGCTTACCTGTGCTTGCTACTTGGGGGGTGGAAATGTTTTGCCGCAGTGGAAGTTCTTTGTATCAAAGATTTTGATCTGAAATTAGTCGATCAAATCGAACTTTGATACTCAATAAGATCATGAAGGTAATTACCTCATTTCATTAGAAGGTTTATTGAATCTGAAACTACATGAAGGTTTATTAAATGACAAACTAAATGATTTTATCGAGTAAAAACCGACTCAAGCAATGTGTTCAATGTTTTCTCCTGTAAAAATAGAATGAAAAAAAATAAAATAAAAAACAAAAACATAATGAAATAAAAGTGTAAATCTAGCTAATCATAGGTGCAAAAGGTTTCATTTTTGATACAGAGAAACAACCTCTCATATGCCAATGCCATCTTACGGGCAGAGAACATTGAAGCAGCATATTGCTGGCACGCCCTCCCTCTTTGAGCTAGTCTTCTCGATCCCTCCATCGCCGCAGCTTCCAAGGTTTCCAATAATGATTTCACGTTCGGAGTAAACATGAAACCAAACTCATCGTCGACGACAACAGTACCCTTAATACTGGGAAATCTCGACGCCATGACTGGCTTTCCACTCATCATCGCCTCCATGAGTGTAAGATCAAGGCCTTGAGGTCTAAGCGTTGGGTTCACAAAGATATCGACTGAGTTGTAGAATGCCCTCAACTCAGATGGACTCGTTGATCCCAAAACCAATACTCTAGGGCCTAGTTCTTTGTATCTTCGCTGCCATGGACCTGACCCTGCCACAATTAGATAAACATCGGGATGTTTTTTCATGAACTCGGAAAAAGCTTCATAAAGAATTGGATGCCCTTTATCTTTCACTAATCTCCCAGCCACGCCAAATACTAAACTAGCATTGACTGGGACACCGATTCTAGACCTAAACTCACGGCCTGAGTCTCTCATCCTCTCCAAAACCATCTTCATCCACACCGTTGACAATTACATGAACTCTTCTTCCAGGAATCTGGTAAACATCCCTGAGCATCTCACCACAACTATCACTGATAGCAACATGATGATTGTAGTTCTTGAAAAACCTTATCTCATCAAGCACTCTAGGGACAGCACCGTGGAGACTTTTGTTGAAATCAGGAAGGATGGCCTCCTTTGGTTTTCGTGCCAAGTCCTGGTAAATGCTCGAGTGTAAGCTCTCAAGAGCTATACCATGCCAAGAAACTGCAAGATTTGGAACTCTGCGGGCTAGCCAATAAGGCAAGGCCACACTTTCCGAGTGAACCGCGTCGAATGGTTTTGCACGCTGGTTCTCCTCATTAAATTGCTCAAACGCGTTGTTATATCTCCACTTGCCCGGCCCCCCTCCATGAAAAGTGAATCTGTGGATAAGATATCGCACCAGCATGCGAAACAGATGGACTGTTTTCATCTACAGGAGAGGTGAAGATATGCACTTGATGGCCGCGGTGAGCTAGAGCAGTGTGTAAAGTGTAGGCATGGCGTTCCATGCCACCAGGGATCGTGCCGACAGGCCATTTGCGAGAGAAAACAGCGATCTTGAGCCTGAGTGGAGGGGGTTTGCTTTTCAATGAAGGCAAGACGGTTCCATGCAAACTCTGCATCGCGTAGATCACCCGACCAAGGCCTGGCATGGCTGGCAATCAAGGTGGTGCAGATGGAGGTGGTCGGGGCATGGAGGAGGAAAAGGGCAGGGATAGTGAAGAGAACAATGAAGAAGAGTGTGGTGCAGAGATTGGATTTAGACTGAGAAGGGATGGCATGAGGTTTCTTGGGTTTGTTGTTGAAGGCCATTTCTCGGCTGGGGCGTACGTGTGAATGGCTGCCTCCCCTCCGGGACTTACTCATGAAATGCTAATTCTTTGCTTCTCGTACTTAATAAACTTCGCAAAGATCGATGAACTCTATAAATCTATGCTGAGAAGAGAAGGAAAGTAGGAGGGTTTTCGTGGTCACGCAGTACTTAAAAGCAAGCGCAAGTTGTTTTCTTTTCTTTTTTTATCAGCCAGTACTGTAGTTTTTATCGGGATTGAGCTTATAGATATCTCCATGTGCTACCTTCTGTAACGTTGAAGCCTCCTCCACCCCCCCTGGCTTGCTTGTATCTTCTTCTACCATATATGTTCGTGTCAAAATCTACTGCATCTGTAAATGATCGCGACTCTCACTTTTACTGTAATTTCATGTTTGTTAAGCAGAAAGCTAGAACTTGAGCTCACCTTGAAAAGGGCTAATACCACTCTACATTTTTCTTCCTTTTTATTGATGCTTTACCCGATTTCTTTAGCCAGTGTTAGGCCATCAGAGGAAGACCGGGTCTAGTTTCCATAGAAAGTCAACCGTTCTGGTTGGTTTAAAGTAGACGCCTACTCACAATTTATTCGAGGACAGATTTCGGGTGGTTTGTGATGCAATAAAGTTCTTTTAAAAGTTATGCTTCTTAATTAATGCTCGAGCCATCCATTTAAGGCAGTTGCAAGTGATCTTTGCTTGGACTCGAAGCATCTTCATATACTGCAACCTCTGCTTTCTTTGCTAGAACTGTTGCTCATGACCTTGAGTGGGATCTAAATACGGGTCGGAATATTAGGGCTTAAAACTATCGAAAACCAGCTAAAAACTATACTTTCCCATGATTTTTTGCGAATTTTCTTGATTATGTTTGGAAGTGTGACCGCAAATATTTTTTAAAAAAAATCGATAGAGGTGAAGATTGTCAAGATCTTCTCCAACTCCATGTTCAACCCTTTGTTTACCAAAGTCAAAGAGTCTTGGTAATAGTAGAATGGAGTCAGCACCAAGTAACTATACCCCTGCGATCTTGGCTGACTGTGATTTCTTTTCCTCTCATTATCCCCTTCCAACTCTTAAAAAGAGTGAAACTCGCTACCCCAAGCTCTTACAAGGATGTATATTCTGATTCAAAAAAAAAAAAATTAACTTCTTCATGTTTTTTAATTAAAAAAATATAATACAATAAAATATATATATATATATATATATATATATATATATATATATATATTTAATATCAGTAAAAGTTAACATAGAGATGTGCGAGATTTATGAGAATTTAGTGAGGTGAGCTAGGGGTCAATTTTAACGAGATCAAACAGGATAAGAATATAGGTAATTAATGTGTGAGATGAGCCTAACACTTGACTTTGTCTTTCGTAAGGTTCAAAATTATCATATCTTGAGCATGAAAACAATGGATTCCATTAATATAAGTAAATTATTATATTAAAAATACCCTTTTTTCTACTATAAAATATAGGGTACTTTCTTTATTGGTTGGTGGAGTTGAAAAATCTTCTTTCTTTATTGTTTTTTGTTCACCGTTCACCGGAAAAGTCTATCCTATAGTCGTGTTCAATTCAACAAGAATACCATTTTTCATTGCCAATTGCTTTGGCATAAGGAATGGGAAGCAAGTAGCCGTCCTCAAAGCTTGTGGTGAGGAAAATATTCAAAAAAATCACAAACCTTGGAATTACATTCAGACTATATAAAAAATTCTGATTTAATAAATTTTAAACATTAATAAGTCTAATGAAAATAGTGTACAGAACTCTTTAAATTGAGCAGAGTAACTAATAAAATATGAATTAAATAAAATTCACAAACTTATTTAGGAAAAAAGTCCTGAAAATAACTAGAAATAAAAACGAAAACTCTCAAACAACAACTTCCGAGACCTCCTCAGAGGATGCTAGCCAAGGAAGTTTTCTATGGAATTGAATTTATATTAAATGTTTATCTAACTTGTTTGGATATCTTTATAAATTTAGATAACCTGTAAACATTCTTATTATATATTTCACATCACATGGTGATGAAATATGAACACTACCCGGGCCAAGAGAAGCTGGGAAGACAAACAATATCTCCAAAATGATACCGTAAACTATGCTCTGTGATAAATATCGGTGTTTTTTTATTAACATGGGAGTCGGGTCAGATTACCTACACCTCGACTAATCCCACGAACCTTGAAATAAACGCCCTCCACTAGCCTTTTCTTCTTTACATGAGATAGGTAGCAATCGTGTTTTGGCCATGGACATGTAACATTAACATACTAATAATTTACACTTAGCCTTCTATTTTAGTATTGATTATGTTTTCTTGCTTGATGTAACCGGAGCTGATTTCCTATAACCTGCACCTCTGCTTTCCAACCTTCCTCCAGGGGGAACTCCATTTCTCGCCGTTGATTTTGCCGGTGCTTGCGATTGCCCACAGGCCACAGCCATCTCCTTGCAATGCTGCAGGGCCTCGAGAGTTTCGACAACGGATGGCATTTTCGGCCTGTCTTTGGGGTTTGAGCTTACGCACTGTCGTGCTAGCAGAGCCATCTGCTTTGTTCCCTTGTCAGGATACTGTCCTGCAAGTCTTGGATCTATAATACAGCGCAACCTGCGACTGCTGGTTCAAGTAAGGTTTTGTCCACTCGACGATGTTTTGCTCACTCTTTGGTCTTGATTTATCCGTTGCTCTCCTCCCTGTAAGCAGCTCTAGTAGGACCACCCCAAAGCTATAGACATCACTCTTTGTTGTCAGGTGTCCTGTAATACATTGTCACATGAAAATTCACATTAACTGCTACATATCTTAATGCATTCTTAATTCAAATCCATCCATGGTGGCTACTCTGCTCTAGAGATGGTGATCGACTTATGATGTTTATTATGGACCAGGAGAAAGAAAATATTAGGTGGTCAAACCTGTTGAGACATATTCAGGAGCAGCATATCCATAGGTCCCCATCACTCTAGTGGTAACATGAGTGTCTGATCCTTCAGGACCCATCTTCGCGAGTCCAAAATCTGATAATTTAACCGTGAAATCCTGACAGCAGAAGACATGTCAAGTGTGTTTATCTACTGATCTGATTGAGAAAAGAAGGAGATGGTTTCGCACCGAATCTAGCAGCACGTTGGAAGTTTTGAAGTCTCGGTATATGACAGGTTTCTCAGCACCATGCAAGAAGGCTAGCCCCTTGGCTGCTCCTGCTGCAATCTTTAACCTCGTGCCCCATGGCAAGGACACTGAAATCCCTGTGATAGTCAATAAATGAAACAAAATCAAGCAGATAACTCTTCCCAGAGACGTTTGTATACGGCCCCCTCTCTTTCATTTTTACCAGTTAAGTAGAATCAGGTCAATGGTTTAGCCTTTTCAGAAGACTTTCTCCATATAAAATAGTCAAACTGAATTGCAGAAATTAGAAAGTTGATATGCAGCATAAACTTGATCAACTCACTTTTAAATAAGTGGTTCTCTAAACTGCCTCGAGGCATGAATTCGTAGACAAGAAGTCGTTCTTCTTCTTCACAGCAATAACCAATCAATTTAACCAAATTTGGATGTCTAAGTTGCCCCAAAAATATTACTTCCGCCTGCAACAAATGAAGAAAATTCTGTTCAATTAAACTTTTATGGATAAGTTTTGTGTGCAAATGAGACTAAAGATGATTAAAAATACATATTACTTGAAAAGAAATTAATGAATCATAAATTTGCATATAACACCACAGCAAAAACTGCTTTTCATCATATTACATATGAATTGAAGCTGTCTGGTACTGCTTTATGCAATTCTATTCATATGATCCTATCCAAATATCAAATTCTACCAGGTACAAAGTGAAGTTAAATACAGGGAAGAACTTAAGGAAAACAGTAATTATGGTTACCAGCCATTCACGGTGACCTTGCAGGCCTTCAATGTCAAGAAGCTTAACAGCAACAGCCTGAGCCTTCAAACCTTGCCTCAAATTACCATCTACATAGCCCTTATGCACTGTCCCAAACCCGCCTTCTCCTAGCAAGAAATTGCTAGAAAAATTCTGTGTTATGGCACGTAACTCGCTCAACTGAAAATCAAACAAGTCAGGGCCAAAAGATTGTGCAAGATCCTCATTGATGCGTGTTGATGAAGAACGGCTAAGATCAGAGAATGACAATCTTCTGAACGATGATACCGGAGCATTAGTGTTCTTGGAAAGGTCGGATTTCGAGGTCCTACATCTGCTGAAGTTGCCACAGAACGTCTGTTCTTCAACTGAACAGCAATTAGCCGTGAATGGTCTCCATGGCTTTGAAGATTCTCTCATTGTTAGTGAAATGATAGTCTAGCAGGTTTTTGTGTGTGTGCGTGTGCGCTCGCTTGGTAATATAAACAAGGTGGCGTTTCTATCATCTAAAAGATAGAGTTGATTAAATAGATAACAGAGACGGCTTTCTTTCTTCAACTGCTCTAACCACTCTACTAAACTGGGTTATATATATTCTGTGTTATCACCCTTGACAATAGTATTTGCCTTGCCGTCTACTGTGATGTCCTCATGCAGAAAAGTGTCAATATTTTGTTATTTTAATGGCAGTCGGCTGCCATTAATTGTCGCAACAGTAGCCAGATGTTGGAGGTTACTTGTGGCTAATAGAAATTCTAGCACCAACCTCATTGCATGGCTACAGGCTGATAAAATAAAGATGTCGGTTCATGGCTGCAATAGACCGAAATACGAGCCCGCAGAGGAGGGTATTCAGAATTCAGAGCTCCGGCGAGCACTGCAATAACATCCCGGTTACAATTTCTCTAAAATCCCGTTTCTTGGCGTCTACCTAGCCACATGCAAAATGATTTGAAACATCTTGAGGGCAACGTTTCTTTTCTGGATTTTGGCTAGGAAACAATAGTGGCTATGACGCGAACTTCGTGATCATGTGGTCACGCAACCCCCAACCGAGAATGAGATCTAATTCTGAAAAGCCGAAATAGATCTAATAGGAGTGTGACACAATGAAAATTTGTCCTAAGGCACCAATACTATTGGTATTAGTAGAATGACACCACGAAACCATATAATCTTTGTTAAGTCGAATTCAGTTCGTTCAAGAACTAAATGATGCAAGAATCACTCTCACACATAAAACTGAAAAGTTCAGAATTAATATTTATCAATGACTGCTGAAATTTAGGTTACATGAGTTTAAATAGTTCTTGAAAAAGTAACCCTAATAGATCCTTTATGCGGACTTAAATGAGGTCTACTCAAAACTGACCCTAAACCCTAAATTGGAAAGTCCATAACTTAATCCAAACAAGTCTTGGATCCTAGCTGAAAATAAAATCTTAATTAAGCCCAAACAACTCTTGGACTATAACTAACAAAATTAAATAAAATCCATAATATTAAATTCATTAACTGTCATAAGAAGAAGATAAGTACTATAGAGCTCATTCAAGGCTTATCTATAGCCTTTCATCCAGCCCCTTAATCCTATAAATAAAAAGAAAAATTAGTCACCCATGTTGTTTTCAAGTTGTAGTATGATTTTTTTGTCTCCTTTGTTGTCCTCACTTCATGGCCCAAATAAGGTTGTATTGGACCTCTCCTGCACATGAATAAGATGTATTAGGGTCTCCTCTTGATACTCCAATGATCCTTACAATTCTAATCTGGTTGAAACCTTCAAAACCGATGCATTCAATGCCTATTTAATATCTTTTATCTTAGAACGAGTTATTGGACCATTTGAAACATGTAATGGGTCCCTTGATGATGTTTCTGGGCTGGTCCGCATCAAGCTACAGGGAATATTTCTATTCAATCTCAGTGCAAAAGTCCATCTACCCACACAAACTGGATAAGGAAAGGATGTTTTAGATAATTAAAGAGGAAATAACTTCACCACTTGTCCACCTAACAGATTGTCTGCGTATGCATATTTCAAAACACAGAAAGCAGGCAGGATTTGCGTGCATGAGTAGCAGAAAGTGCTTGAGAGTTACGAGTAGTGCAATTTGGTTTCTCAAGCAAGAAATATCATTTGGAGCAGTTGAAGCTGAGGCACGGGATGATGTTTGCATTTCTTATTTCTTTATTTCTTTCTGCTCCACTACAGCAACCAAATATATGCTTTCTGTCATGTTTCGTAATCTGATTCCGGGTGTTGGTGCCTCCTAACTTGTTTAGCGTTATCATAAATCATAAATAAATTCCGTGTGCTTGATGTGATCCAGAAAATAGGCCCCCTTTTCCATTCAAACAAATAAATTTACACCAAAAATGAAGGCAAACCAACGGGGCTTGAATATTTCTATAAAAAAAATAAAGAAAAATAAGAGGAGGGCTGGAATAACAAATGGATGAGAGTGAGAGATCATCCTTGCCTCCTCCATTGATTCGACCACCCTCTTTTTTCTGTAAATTTTAAATCAGTGCCATGAAAAAGAAAGTGATTCTATGCCGTGTGCTCATGCAGAGGGAGGCAGAGAGTTTTTAAGAAGATGAGACCTGCCTTGTTAATTCCATTCCAGCCGGAACATTTCGTGCCATTAAAAAAAACCAAGACGAAATGACATTATTTTCAACTCGGTTATAATTCCGGCCCGTTCCGGAAATTCCGGCCGGAACGTCTTGGTACCGTTCCGGCTCAAAATCATAATATTTCTTTTATTTTAAAATATTTTACTATCATAATATTTTAGAATTGTAGAGATGTTTCTAATTTTGAGATTATGTTTGTTTGATGTTGTGTTTGTATTGTATAAAGTTAATTTATCTTGAATTTAAATTATACTTGTTAAATTAATATTTTAATTTTTTTCATATATATTAATATATATATATATATAATTATATATAAACAGCACAATTTCAAAATAGCACGCCAAAATACTCCAAAACCAAAACGTTTTGTTCCAATAAAAAAAACCGGAACTGTATTGAAATCTTGAATGAGACCATTAGCATTTATAAAAAAAAAAACGCTTCGGTGAACACTGTAAATCGATTCTCTGCATTGAAATAGTTTAATAATTATTTTATTTTATTTCAAATTAAATCATTTAAATAGTCTTCCGGAGACATATCAATCCTTTCACATTTAAATGCACTATAAAAATGAATTGAATACACCGAAATAAAAATAAAAATGCGGTTCATGGGTTTTTTAATTTTTTTAATACCTGGTAGTTAGACTATGTACAACAAATGAGGTGTAATAGACTCTTTTCTTTTTTTCATCTCTCTTTTCTCTTCTTATTTCAAATTATATGTAAACCCTTTCGAAAAATCAAATGTGTCCTTTTATTTTGTATTTTTATTAATTTGGTTTTTGTTCTTTTGATTATTATTTTTATACTTTTTCAAGTATTTATTCAATTTCATCCCTCAACATTTTATTTCATTTAATTTTTGTTTTCAAATTGGTCCTCTTTTTTATGGATGATTTTTATCCTTTTCTTGATATTTTTAAATTCCATTTCTCACTATTTTATTTCATTTTTGTTATCCAATTTGATCCTTGTTCTTTTGATTGTTTTTTTATATCATTTTCTTGATTTCATTTCAATTTAATCCCTTATTATTTTCTTTCATTTAGTTTTTATACCAAACTTGGTCTTCATTGTTTTAATTATTATTTGTTTTTTTTTTCTAATTTTGGATGATTATGAGTTTTTCTTCATGGTTTTTCTTCATGTTTACCTTATATAGGATAATCCCTAGTTTTATGATTAAGGTAGCGGATTTCTAAATACTAGGTTGATTCAACATCAACTTTTTGTTAGGTTTCTTTCAATTTTTTTAGTTTCATTCCTCGACATTAGATTATTAGGCTTTGAACTTAGAGATAAATTCAGTTTGTTAACAGATATAAAAATAATTTTAAGAAATAAAAGTGATTGATGCATGTTAAGAACACGTCAACGAGTGGGCGACATCCATGTTATTTGGACAGTTGCATGCTGCATCTCTCATCAGCTTAAACAATGTCGTCCGCGATGACATTGCAAACATCGTTTTGTCCTCTGCCTCGTGGTTAGACACTTGTGTATAGTGAAACAACAAACAAGCTCCAATAGACTTTTTTTTCCTCTCTCTTTTCTCTTTTCTTGCCTTGGATTCTATATCAACCTTTTAATAAATTAAAAATGTTCTTTTAGTTTGTATTTTATTGAGGATTAGAATATGTATAAATTTGTATACATTCTGCAAGCTTTGAGTAGGGATATATGTCATTAAATTTTATAACAACAACTAATTAATAGGAACTAGTTGGAGGATTGAAATGATGCAGGTGAAAGCACAATAAGACATCAACAAACACAAAAAGACTTCTTGAACTGATTTCAAGAAATCTAATGCCAATAAGCATACAAGTACTTTTCAAAAAAAAAAAACTATTTGTAAAAATCATTTGAAAAAATTTAAATATAATACAATAATTGAATCTCTTATTATCACCAATTCAAGTCACTATCATGGTTTAACATCACCATGCGTTCCATTAAATCTATATTTGTTTTATTTGATAAGGCATCTTCATAATCTATTTAAAATATATCCCCATATGACTATTTATAACCCTAAATCATGAGATCTCCTCGACAATGAAGAAATCCTCTTGATATAGAAAGCAGAAAGAAAGTCCGAAGCCGGGCCCCAAAGCATAGTTTTCAATCAATATCCGAGCCATTTGGATTTTTTCATTGGTATAAAAAATTTATATCATAATATTTCTTCTTTTATGATATTATAATATATATATATATATATATATATATATATATATTAATAAATATCAAATAATTAGTTTATATAAATAATTAAATCGAAAAAAATGTAACTATTGTCAGGAATGGTGCAATGAAAGTTTTACTAAAATGTTTTTTTTTAATTAGTTGAATGGGACAACATGCAAAATGCTTGTAATATCTTGCATTATTATATTATATTGCTGACAATATAAAATGAGATTTTAAATGATATGTAAGACATTATATTTGTTCCGGCTTTTCAATTATTATGAAACATTCCGAACATATAAAGAAAATATATTCATGCTGAAAACTAAGCTTCAAAGTTAGTTTAATTGATAAGGATATGAAACATTCCTTACAATTTATTTTATTTTTAAAAATAAACTAATATTACATTAAGCATAGTAATATTGATAAAATAATAAATATTTTCTTGTAAAAAATAATTAAATAGTTTTTCAAAACTAGAAAAACTAATTAGTAATTTTCACTTCAATTTATACACTCAATCAAGGTTGTCAAAATGGTGAGTTGACTCTTAAAATCTTACGATTTTACAAGCTAACATGTATTTATGTGTTAAATCGGATTAAATATCGAAAACTAGTAAAAGTCGAACTTGACTCGTGCAAAATCAGTAAAATTAGTTTGATTTTATGGGGTTTGCTAAATTTGTGATATGAACAACCAAGTTAGTTTTAAATTTGACCTTATAATATTTGTTGACAATTTTGTGAGATTAAACATATCTTTCAAACTATACATTGGATATGTTGAAAAATTATAGGGAAATATTAAATACATTAAAATATGTTTTGTTAAATTATTAGATTAAACAAAGTTTAGTAACATATTATTTTAGAGAGTCAAAATTACTAGATAAATCTTTTCAAATCTGTCAAACTAGACATTCATGTATTGTTTTAGACATATCTCGAGTTATAAATAAATTTTGTTGCGATTCTAGATAAAAGAGAAACTAAACATTTCAATATTTTCATATATATATATGATAAATTCTGTAATTTATTCATATGAGAGACAACTATATGTTTGAAATCATGACTGAAATCTACAAAAAAATTGTGAAAATTAGAGATTTAGACTACATGGAAAAAATTTAGAATGAATACTTTGTTTTTATTATCATATTTTATCTATTTATTTAATGTTAAAAATTTTTTTTGTAATTTAATTTTTTTTCTGACGCATTAAATATTGTTTAATAATTTATTTTAATTATTAGACATATGCTAATTAATTACTAAATTTAGACTCATTAGCTTACAACCTAAAAGAGATTCATTATGACTTGTTATAATGAGAACAACCAAGTTATCACGAGGTTCTTATGTACTTACTATCATTTAGCAATTTGCACGCATTGAAAATTTTGATTTTGAGTTTTTTTTCCTTTCATGTAATTGATTTATATTATCTATCTATTTATTTAGAACACTAATTATTTATAATATTGTTGATTTTTTTATCAGATTTTAATGTAATTTAATTTATTGATAAAAATATTAATATATAATTATATATATGATTTTACAATCTGACTTTATATTATTTTTTTCCAAGAAAAAACTATACACACACCCCCACACACCATGAGTGAGGGCCCCATAATTGAAAAACTCGAACAAAATGCCGAAAGCATGAGCTAGCCGTTACGAGAAGAAGCTCCCACAATCCGAGTCACCACAAGTAGGATTACTGGACTAGCCCTCCTGTTCATCTCCTCAGCAGCACACAAAAGAAGGATACACATTACACACAGAGTTAACTGCGCAATCTAGCAATTCTCTCTTGAAAAATGGCAGATTTTGGCTTCCTATCAGACACAGATGAGTCCGCAGTGGACGAACTCGTATCACAAACACAAGAACTCTGTGTGCTTGAACAGGTTTCTAAAATCAACTGTTCTGGTTTAACCGACTCGGTCCTTCCTACTGATTTAGAAACCCGTTTTCACAAACTCAAATCCTTCCCTCTCACTAAATCTAAAACCCCAAATAAATCTCTCTCAAAGTCTAACACTGATTTGAACAACCTTTCAGTGAAGGGTAGGAAAGATGATGACGGGTCCTTTTCTGATCCTGACGAAGGTGGAAACTTTTCAGGTGAGAAGCAAAACCCAGGTGAGAAAATGGGATCTGTAAAGGGGCATAACGATGTTTCGGACAACGAAGAAAACCCACAATGGAAATTGGGTTTAGAAAAGGAAATGAAAAGTGGCCGTGTTTCTTCTTCTCCTTCAAAATCGTCAATGGAAGAAGAGATTTTTTCTCCAAAGAAAGAAAACCCGGATGCGAAAGGGTGTTTAAAGAAGAAATCTGTGCACGTGTCTGATCATTCTAACTCATGGGTGGAAGATGAGATTTTCTCACCATCCAAACAGAAATCGGAGAGGAAAATGAGTACGAAATCAATATCAAAAGTCGGGTCTTCCAACTCATCGAATTCATTCATGGATTCACCTTCTCCTCCTAAAAAAGTTGGCTGCTTCTGGTGTTCTCCTAAAAGAATATCAAGGAAGCAAAGCAGGGAGAATTTGAATCTTGACTGGGAAAGCAATAATCTTGATGAGTTTTTGTCTGATTTGAGTACCTTTTCAGCGAAAGAGCAGCAGAAAAGACTAAAGAAGGCAATGAAAGAGCAAGAGAAGGTGAGTAAGGAGGCAGAGAAGATTGTGAAGTGGGCAAAGCAGGCATCTGCGAGAATGAGTTTCCATGGCCTTGATGATGTGCCAAGTGACGATGAGATTGCTAAATGAGTACGGATTTGATGATTTTGGTTTCGTTTCATGCTGTGATGCATGTGGTGGAATTACAGTAGTGCTATATATGTTTTTCCCCTTCAAATACTGGTAGTTTGGGCTCGAATGTTGTCCTGTAAAGGTTATACAAAATCATGTGGTAATGGTACAAAATAATAGGCTGCAATGCTTTGAAGATGCTGTTCTCTCTGTTTCTCATTCTGAGATTATTTTTTGTATGTTAATGGAAGTCCTTTTTCTTAGTAATTCCTTGATTGGAAGGTCTCCATGGACTCGAGCTCTGCAACAGGCTAATTCTTCCCCTCGATAGCTTTATTTTCCCGATCAAACGAGTGATTTTGAAATCAGATTATTTGGATTAACACGGAGAATTTGTTCTTACGGTTGTTGTCTTAAAAACCAGAGACTGAATCTTTTTATAATACCTAAGTATTTTGCCTCAGATAAGTATTTAAATTTGATAAGCGTTTGATTTTGTGTGAAAACTTATTTTTTAAAGTGTTTTTTATATTGTTTTTTTTATCTGAGGAAATGTTAAATTAATATTCTAGCAGGAGTTTGATCTTTTTTTTTTTTTTTGCCTTCATGATTTGAGAAATTATACTTTACATCCCAAGTCTAATTAAAATTTTAAACCATGCAAAATAATGTTATTGACCTACCCTCGTATATAGTATATT
The DNA here is from genome assembly GCA_029228465.1 of Salix viminalis. Lineage (NCBI taxonomy): Eukaryota > Viridiplantae > Streptophyta > Magnoliopsida > Malpighiales > Salicaceae > Salix > Salix viminalis. The sequence continues at coordinate 7,120,597 of CM055426.1, forward strand.
ACAAATTCAACCATCCAACAGATGATCCAGTGGTAAGAGTTTGGGTTTGTTTTTCCTGTAATATTATGTTCGAACTTTGTAATTACTAACATGATAGTCACTTAAGACTTACATGGTTGTTAATTTTAGGGTCCATAAAATTAGTTAAAATATATACATAAATTATCTCAGACGTCCACGTTAATAAAATAATGTTATTGACCTACCCTCTTATATAGTATATTATAAATTCAACCATCCAGCAGATGATCAAGTGGTAAGAGCTTGGATTTGCTTTCCTTGTAATATTATGTTCAAGTCTTGTAATTACTAACATGATAGTCACTTAAGATTTACATGGTTGTTAACTTCGGGATCCATAAGATTAGTCAAATTGTCTCAGAGATCTACGTTAATAAGAAAAAAATTACAAATCCAAAGAAACCCAGAATATAAAAGGAAAAACCCAAATTAAATCGAAAAGAAAAAACCAAATTAAAGAGGCTTTTTTAATCTCTTAGAATCTAATGACATCTCTGGTTGAAGAAAAACAAGTTGTCCCTTGAGATTTAGATGCTCGTTAGAAAGTTTGGGACCTGACCTGTATGTTTTAGTTTATTTTTAACCAAATCAAAATATTAAAATTTATTGGATGTGTGTTTTGTTTACGTTAAAAAATGTTAGTTTCGATTAATTTATGTGCTCTTCTCTCTCATTCTAATCATCCAAAACTTATGTCATGGGATTTGACCAATACACATTAACCCTTCGATAAATCTCCTCATAAGTTTTAAAAAAAAATCCTGGGTAATGACCATATTAATAAAACTAGACAAAATGTGTCAAATAAGAGGTGCACGTCTGACTTGAACTTGAGAACTGCTATGCAGATCACAAGTTTTTTACCATCACGCCATGCTCATTGATAGTTTAAGGATTTGAATTATTTTTAATATACAGAAGATGAATGGATTGATAGCGTAGAAGTGATTTAGGTTCTGGTAAAAGTTTAGATGGTGGTTCAAAATTGGAGAATAAATTGAAAATAAAATTTGATAAGGATAATTTTGATGTTAAAGGTTTTGAAAAATCATATAATAGTTGTGAGGAAGCTAAATATAAAAGTGAAAAGGTTGTGAATATACAATATTTGATGACAAGTTTGTTGAAACAATCGTCTCATTTGCTCGTTCTTGATTGTTTTTATGAAATCTTTTATACTTGTTAATAAAATATTTGTATAAACCTATTTAAAACTTATTATAAAAAGCATATTATTAATTTAGTTTTCGTATTATTGTTTTCATCAAATAAACAAAATATACGTGACAAGGCAACCTCCAATTTGGATTTGAATCTAAAACTTGGAAGATGGTTGCCCACATCATTCTAAACAGTAAGCCTAGGCTGACATGTTAAATGTCCATTGTTTTAAAAACTATTGCCACGAAAAAATAATTTCATAGAATTCATATAGAGTTTTGTTTTCACATTCCTTACATTTTTTGGCTGGCTCGTAACAGGTAAACTGCAATCAATGCCACGACAGATGTAACATACGTAAAATATTTTTGAAAAAAAAAAAGAAATTTTTTATTTTTTATTATTTTTTTCTGGTATTTTTAGATATTTTCATATATTGGTGTCAAAAATGATTTTTTTTAAAAATAAAATAAAAAACATCATTTTAATGTATTTTCAAACAAAAAACACTTTAAAAAACAACCATAACCACAACTATTAAACAGTCACAAAATTGGTATGTGGTTCATGTGATGGCCCTTGCACCTCAAGAAAAGGAAAAGGTTGCTGATATGGCTCAAGTACTGTTTTTTTTCTTAGCTTTTGTGTCACTGTTTGATACATTAATCTTCTGCAAGTTTATGGTTAAGGAATATTTCATTAGAGATGCATGTTAATGCTGAGCTGACCTAGATTAGGTTTAAGTCTCTTCTGTATTTTTGTTTGATAAATGACCCGGCCGCACCAGGTGGGGAAAAAACATACACCGGCTGCTCCGATGAAAAATTGGGGTAAGTGCTGTTAATCCTGGTTGATTCTGTTTTCTTCTTCTCTTTTTGCAAAATCTAAAACAGAAAGAAAGAAAGATTTTGGTCGTTTTGAAGAGTCATGCAACTGTATAATTCACTCCTCAACTGTCGTACACAATGCAGATAAAGGCTGTGGAGCGACACAATTTAATTTGATTGTGTCAATAATGCTGCCACAGCTCAGCTGGCTGTACTATTTTCTCAAATAAATTGTCTACTAATATTTGATATTTCCCTAGCGAAAAAAAATGAGCATTGTGCTAGTTTCCAAAAAACTAGAAAATAAAATAAGTATGATACCAGGTTGCGAAAATTCTGATACACGCTACCCCAAAGACACGAAACAAGCCCAAACATTGGCACAATTACTTTCCAGGTAACACACAGCCTCCTAAGCGATCTGTAATAAACCAACTCAAAACTTCATTTCCCTGGTAAAGAATGAGAACCTGGAAAGAATAGCATAGCCCCAACAGTAATTTAGAGATAGTAACTAGCTTTTTCAGGTTGCTGGTACATCATGTCTAGCTGACTTTATAAGCATAAGAAAATATTTAGAAGCAGCAAGTAATGCTAAGCTCAGAACACCAGCTTTAACTGAAAGCATTGAATCCAACAAATTCCTTTTGCACTCAGTATTGGGTTTAGGATCAAATTCAATTGCGCCGGATCTCATTTGCTTGGTCTTCATAAATGATGAATATCTTTCAACTTCAGCTCTTGTTAAAGCTGGTTTTAATGCCTCCTTTACTGTCTGGAAATGATGATTGCATACAACAGTGGCAGATATGTTTTCCCTCAGAGCCACAATACCAGCTTCTCGACAAAGGCCCTCCAGCTCAGCCCCGGTGAAGAGCTCAGAATCCTCTGCTATTCTTCTCAGGTCAACATCATTACTTATTTTCATTTTACGTGTGTGAACACCAAGTATCTCATATCGAGCCTCTAAATCAGGTGGCGGCACATACAGCACCTGCAGGTGCAAATTAAATGAAATTAAACAACATTTAAAGATGTCCATCTGCATAAAGAATGAATGGCTTTATTGTGATTGTGATTTTAGCAGCATCTCGTGCAAAAGATCACAAGTAATCAGGAATAGTTAGCTCATAGCTATGATGTTGGGGGGCATCTTCAAATATGCAGCAGACAAGAGATAAACTTTACAGAGATAAGCAAATGATTGTTAAACCATTTGCAAGGTCAGCAACAAGGGGTAGCAGGTACAAGATACGGAAAACTTTTAAACTTGCACTTCTCACCAAATCAAAGCGTCCAGGGCGCATCAGTGCAGCATCAATTGCATGAGGACGATTTGTGGCAGCCAGCACAAGAATTCCCTGATGGAGTTGAGCAAATGTTAAAACCACAAAAAAAAAGGGTTATATCTATAATTCCTCATAGCTATAGTTTCAAGATAAATGATAAACTCAATCTTGTGACTGGCACCTACTTTAGAGTGCTCTAAACCATCCATTTCAGTCAGTAAAGTTGATAGAAGCCTCTCTCCTACAGTGGTGCTGTTACTTGAAGTCCCGCCTCTGCCATCGAATGGAAGTGCTTTGAGAACCATTTTTTTATCAGTGGTTTTAAAAAATCAATCATAAGAACAATCACATTGCTCCATACTGTGTTGATGAATAAAATGTTAAACATATTTCCACGTGTGCCCATGATTGCATTTATTATACACCAACTTGAAGAAGAAGCTCAATGAAATAAGTATCCACTTACCACAGAAAACATTTGCAGAAACAGTTTAAGAGAAACAATATTTCTCAGCAGCAACATATAGTAAATCTCCATCCTAACCTTTTTGCAGCAACAACATCAGCCTCGTCGAAGAATATTATGCTTGGGGCTGCAAGGCGAGCTCTCTGAAATGTATTGCGCAGCAATGCTTCCCCCTCTCCAACGTACATTGAATAGAGTTCTGCACCACTGATTTATGCTTTATGAATTTTCAAGAAGTTTAAACTCTTTGGTTCCCCTTCTTACCCTCTCTGTTTTTATAAATTCAGCAATGGATTAACAATAAAAAAAAAGAAACGGCCACCTCTGATATCCCAGTTATCAAGCCTGTACCCTAAAATTTGAATAATATGCTTAAAAATCCTTTCTTCGTGAAAAAAAAACCCTTCCATTTTACCATTTTACGAGATATGAAAATACAGCACAATGATACCTCAAGGAAAAAAATGAAGCTTGAGCAGCATTAGCTGCAGCTTTAGCAAGAGTGGTTTTTGAGCATCCTGGAGGTCCATGCAGAAGAACTCCACGAATTGGTGATATTCCCATCCTTGCAAATGCAGCAGAATGTTTGATAGGCCATTCAACAGCTTGTTGGAGTTTTTTCTAACAACATAGGAAGTATGGTTAACTTCTGGATCAGTTTCAATACCAAATTGAAGTGCAGAGCTAACATAGATAGTCATCAGAAAGGATTTTGATACAAAATTAAGACATATAGTTACAGACTTTTAAATCCTTCAGTCCACCAATATCTTCCCAAGACACTTTGGGGACTTCCGTTGTGACACCTCTTGTTATGCTAGGGCCAACCACAGATTTAGCATGCTTCCAGTCATCCATCGTTAATTGTACACCACCAGCTTCACTAGTGTCCCAAGAATTAAGAGCAGAAATGGTAGCTTCGCGACATAAAGCTTCCAAATCAGCCCCAACATATCCATTACAAGATGCAGCTATAGCGTGTAAGTCAACATTAGGATCCAAATGAAGCTTCCTTGTATAGAGCTGAGCACAATCAAGAAGAAAATAATCATGATAAAATTATGCATCTACTGCCACATTACAGACTCTTTCCAATCAACATTCCATCAAACAAGAACAGCCATGATCATACTTCTAGTAATAACATCAATTGGCAACTAAGATAGGCTGATAAATTTTCATAAAAACTGACCCATGTGATGCTCATAGATAATATCAAAAGATTTATATGCTACCTTGAGAATTTGCAATCGCTCCTCTTCTGTAGGTGTAGTAACTTCTATTTCAGCATCAAAACGACCAGATCTTCTTAATGCAGGGTCAATTGCGTCCACTCTTTATACAGGATATATATATTAGTTAAGAGCAAACAATATGTGCAACACAGCCATAATAAAAAGGCAAGTAAAAAGTTTCTGCGTCAGAATGATTCTATTTCATATCAATTGGACAAAACCTCAAGCAAAAAAAAAGCAACAAACTAACCTATTAGTTGATGCAATCACAACAACTTGTGCTGAAGATGTAGACGAGGGCTTGTTGGCATCCATCAATGCAAATAGTTGAGAGGCCACACGAACATCTTGCTCCCGTCTGCATTTGAAGGCCTAATTTAAATATATGAATGGAGAAGTTTACATCTTTATGTTCTAATCAAGACAACAGTAAGCCATGAAAGCAAACTAACACAAATTCTCCAATAAAGCTGCAGCAAAATCTAACTGTCTTTTATCCAATACCTTGAATCACGACGGTGACACAAGGCATCAATTTCATCAATAAAAATAACCGATGGCTTGCCCGCCACAGCATGAGACAATGCATCTGAAAAAGCCTCACGTAGAACTCTCTCGCTTTCTCCAGCATGCGCTCTATGAACAAAATGTGGACTACACAAAAATTCCCACAAATCACATCAAACTCGAGCCAAAAAATTTAAAAAAAATACAGCTAATAATTCAGAAATACATAAAATCATGAGTAGCCGGGGAAAAAAAAAGGGGGATCAAATCACCTAATCACAGTTAAATGCGCACCACATTCGCGTACAACTGCCCGTACCAAACTTGTCTGCCCAGGAAAAAAACAAGATAAATAAATAAATTTAGAATGCAAAGAGAACAATTTATTGTATTCATAAAATGATTAAAAATTACTTACCTTTCCGGTTCCTGGTGGACCGTATAGAAGCAAACCTGTTGGCCACTAGAATTAAGAACCAAATCAATTAATTAATTAACTTGAAATTAGAGCTGTAGCGTGATCATGATCAATCAGAAAATGTAATTATTGAGTAGAATTAGGTTTCAGTTACTTGGAGACCGAGTTTCTGTGCCTCGCGCGAGTAGAGAAGTGGGAAAGTGATGAGTTCTCTTAAAGCTTCGAGTGCCGCTTTATTTCCACCAATTGCTTCTTCGGCTTTCCACTCATTGTTTGAGTTTTCAGTTTCGTTGTTGACTTTTCCGGTACCGGTGCCGGTGCCGCTGCTGCTGCTGCTGGGAGATTCCATTTGAGAAGGCGAGCAGAGAGAAAATAGGGTTTTTTTAGGGTTTTGACGCAGGAAGATGTTAAAATTGATGATTAAGGAAAATGTAAGGCCCTTTATGTTGGTGTAGTTTTCAGATTGATCTCTAAAATGTATTGTTTTGTCAGTTACGCCCTTTTTAATTTTATTTTCCAGTGTAACTCCTCTAGTCCTGTCCTATTTTTAACGTGGTGGAATCAATTTTGGAGGGGAAAAATCAATTTTGTTGTTCAGCCCCTTTAAGAAAATAGTTTTAGTTCTAGCCTTGAAAATTGTTCAATGTCATTTTTATTTGATTTTAAAATAAGATTATAACATTTATTTTTTTCACATTAGGAGGCATTTTTTTTTTCAACCCTGCATAATATATTTTTTCTTGAATTTTATTCAATCACTTCCTAATGATTTTTTATTTTTATTATCATTTAATAAAATAAAAATATTAATTACTGAGAAAGAAAATAAATTTATCAAATCCAAATGAGTTTATCGATCGTCTTGCAAGATTGAATACATTGATCAATATTTATCTTTCAACTTTATTGTATATATATATCATCCATGATTTATTTGGTTAAATATATGTGTTAGTTTTTTTACTCACAAATGCTTTTTTAACATAAAAAAAAACCATGTTGAAAATGCTTGTCATTTCTTTGTGTTAAAAGGCTAAGCCCTTTTCAACTAACTAGATATTATTTTATTTTATATTTTTTGAAATTTACTGTGTTTTTGAATAAAATCCTAAAGATTTTTCTTTTTAATATTAGCAAGTACTTATTTTGTGCAACTAGGTATAGTTGTTCTTTTTGTATTTATTACAATCATAAATCATTTATCTGGATTATAATATAATTAAATAAAAAAAAGCAAAATCACTAAATTTAGGGAAGCCAGGAGAGACACGTGGTAAAGAAACATGCATAATAAGATCATTTCTAATGGTAAAAACTATTTTGGAGAGCTAAATTTCTAAAATGGTAGAAACAAGTACTTATTTTTTGATATCAGAATGAAAATGATCTAAAATATAATTTAAAAGTAAAAAAAAATTATTTTCATTTTTTTTTCAAAAATAATTTTAAAACACAATATCAAATACTTGCTTGCTCAAAAAGCAATTCGCTCTCCCCTCTTATTATAAATTATTAAAGTTTTTTTCATGGCTCTCGACCTAAAAAATCAAGAAGCATGAAAGTGAAAATATCACTGTAAGTAAATCGACTTCTCTACATCTTTAACAACTAACACGACTAACAAGGATGTTTATGGAGATTATGATAAGAGTTTGAGATTAAAGTGTTTGATTTTCTTGTAGATTTTTTTATTTGAATCTATATAATTATTAATATGATGATTATTAATAAATTTATTTAATCAATAATTTTAGGACTAATCAAATTAATCAAAATACACAGAGACGGTTAGTCGCCCAATAGCAACCTTAGGTTTTGACTTTTCCTCCATAAATGAATCCATCACCACATTTATCGGTGTACGTAAACAACTTCAATTCAAAAAAGTAACCTAAAACAACATGCTAGAAAGTGGAATTTAAAACATTTTCAAAGTCTTTTGTCTAATATAGAAAATTGTTTAGCAAGAAAACTCAAACCACTATTAGTCAGCCCCTAACTTCGAAAAACATTTTCAAAACCCATCAACCACCTCCTATAATCGTTGGAGGTTTTTTTTCTACCTTCTCAGTTTCTTTTAGCATGAACCATGTCAATAAGTTTTGATAGTTCAGGCTTATTCCCACGTCACCGTGAAAATTATGGAGGAAAAGGACCATACTGTATTTTACCCGCATCAATTGTTAGTTTGCTGTACAGGAATATGAAGTTGTTATCAATGGCGGCCTACTTTTATATTTTTTATTTTGACGGTTCTTGGTTTCGTGAGTGCCTAACCCATTTTAGTACCTGGCAAGTGATTTATTTATTCATGCATGGAATACTGAAAACTTGGGGTATAAACAATTTTTTTTTAACTTAGTTTTTTTTTTTAATTTCTTTTGTATTTTGTTAATAGTCATTCAAGAATTGATCAAATTAACTATTTCATGTTATAATAACTATATATGATTTAATTCTAAACTCGAACTAGAATATGATCAGGTTGAAATGTTTTTTTTTCAATTAGTTTTATTCCCCCCCTCAATTTTATCATTTATATTTGAACCACCTAAGTTGAATGAAGATATTTGAGAATTTGTTTGCAAGTTACTTTTCATTTAGAAATACATTAAAATATATATTATAAAAAAAATTATTTTTGACATTAACATATTAAAATGATTTAAAAATACTAAAAAACATTTCATTTAAAACAAAAAAAAAACATTTTTTTCTAAAAATATTTTTCAAGTGCTTCCCAAACACCAATTAAGTGGATAATTCTTGTGATTTGATTTTAAATCTAGGATAAGCAAGAAGTTGGGTCCAGATGCTTTTTTTTATTATTATTAATTTCTTTTTTTCCCATCAACTTCAACCTCAACTTCATACTTTTTTTTAATAGAAAACTAAGTTGTTTTCAGGCCAAATCATAACACATTTTATATGAATTTAATTTTATTTTTAGGCGAGGTAAGAATAAAATTATAAATAATACTTTTCTTAAGAATTTTAAGGTTATGATTTACTATGTGATAATTTTTACACTCATTTTTTTTTCCGGGGACCAAAATTTTATAAGAAAGTTTTGTTATGGTAAAAGACCAAGTTGTGGGAGGAACAAAACACGAATTCTTGCCCGACAGACAGTTTCCACTTTCCCCCTTTTATCTGTCCTCATCTTTTCTTTCCCTATCCCGTGTTACCTGTAAAGCTAAGTACAGACAAATCAAAATTCTCTTTCCGGGAAAAAAAACTTTCTTACTTAATCGCCTCCTCAATTTGAGCAGCCTCAGCCGATCTAAGTCTTCTCTCTCACAAAGTTTGATTTTGCAACTGTTTTAACTGCACAAAATAGAAGCTGTACAGGGAGTAGTTAGTTTTTCATTTACATGGAAGCCATAAAAAAGCAAGCTACCAGGCTCAGAGAGCAAGTTGCAAAGCAGCAACAAGTAATCAGTTTCTCTTCAGATTCTCTTTTACTGTTTTTTTTTAGTTTTTTTTTTCAAAATTTGTGTTTTTTTGTTTGTTTGTTTGCAGGCAGTGTTGAAGCACTTGGGGCATTTTAGTAATGAAGGAATTATTGTTGATGAAGAAGAGTTACAATGCTACCAACATCTTCATAATCTATTCAATTCAACTAGAGCTGCCAAGGTGCAGTTATTTATTTGATTTGATTTGATTTCCCTTTATTATCGAGGCAAAATTTTGATTTTTTTTGGCGTTTTATTTCACATTAAAATAACAGCATTTTCAGAAGAATATTGTTCGCGGTGTTGAAGGTTTTGTAACTATAAGCTCGAAGCAAATGGAAATATGTGAGTATGGATTTTGCTTTGTGACTACTTTGTTATGATTTGTTTTCTCTGAGGTTGATATGTGAGATTTTTGGCTTTGGGATTTTCTTAGTGAGAAAGTTGGCTGATGAGTGTTGTCAATACGGAGCTGAGAACGAGAGCGATAATAATTATGTCGCAAGGACTGTTCTTCAGTTTGGTGCCTCGCATAATTTGATGGAAAACGAGAAGGAAATATTGCTCGGGGTTCTTAATGATCAGGTAATTTTACGGCCAGCTAGGAATAATTTCAATGCAAACTGAATGGTGGTAGTACAGGGATACTTAAGCATATATCATGCTTATGTAAACTTGTTCCATTTAAGTATATATTCATGCTATTGTAAATGTGTTCCATTTTAAGTATATATTCAGAGATCATAGTTTCTTTTGAATTGCCAAGTTCAGATGTCATAAGTAATTGTAGTTCGTGCCTAGAAATAGTTACTCTGCATTGTGTAAGTGGCAATCCAACTGTTATTGTCATCAACTGTGTTAAATGAAAGCATGAAGATTTTTTTTTTTGTAAAATAGACAAATTGATATGATAGAAGCGAGATTATTGTTATTATTAGTTTTATAGCCCAACATGTATATTGCCAAGAATGAATGATGGATATCTTGGTATATTTAGCATGAGCTGTCATTTAAGAAAAAAATAAGGTTTTTCCATCTCTTTTTATGTTCCTAATTGTGTTACAGGATTTCAATAATTAGGTTTCTAAGCCACTTCGGGATTTAATAACTGGAGCTCCTTTGGAGGATGCTCGCCACTTGACTCACCGTTATGACAAACTCCGTCAAGAGGTTGAAGCCCAGGTAAACTTTGGTGTCTTGCGGGTATAACAGTGGTAGGAATTGTGGTAGATTCATGGTGCTATGTTCTTGGCAGGCAGCTGAAGTATTGAGGCGTCGGTCAAAAACCAGGGATTCTGAAATATCTGCGGAGAGTTGCGTGAAGCTTCGAGCTGCAGAGGCAAGGTCGGCTGAGCTTAAATCTACAATGATGGCGCTTGGGAGGGAAGCAACTGCTGCCATGTCTTCAGTTGAAAATCAACAGCAACAGATCACTGTTGAACGGCTTTTTAGTATGGTATTGCATGCTTTTCTTCTTTCTTCCCTGTGTATGAGTGCATTTGCATGCACGACTCTCTGCTTATGATGATCTTTCTGCTTCTGGGACCACGTTCTATTGTGGTTGACAACTTTGACCATCTAAACATCTGTTGTGAATGGAGCATAGCAATTCAACAGAATCTTGAATAAGCATACAATCTACTGTGGCATAGCTATAGCAAAAACATTCAATCCATGTTCATGTTTGTTTTGGTTCAGTACTTTTCTCGTGTTGATATGCGACAACACATCTGTCAAATGGGATAAAGAATTAGGAAAGTTTGGAGGGTCTGGGGAGGGATGTTACCTCATCTACCCCTTGCCTTTTTGGGAAAAGGTATTCTTATGGTTCATCTCCCGTTTCAGCAAATTCAATCTGGCACTTGCTTCTGCATATCTCTCTTTGTAGCTAGCCATGTATCCTTCCATTTACCGTTTCAATTGTTTTTTGTCCTGATAGAGCTCCACCCATTTGCCTGATATAAATATCTTGCTTTATTTCATGATTGCAAAGTTAAGAGGGGTTTACTCTATTTAAAATCTGTGCTGCTTGATCAAATTTGGTTTAGGTAAAAGTGATTTATCTTTTCTGCACATTGATCTAAAAAAACTCATTTTCAGGTAGATGCTGAGAGATGTTATCATCAACATGTTCTTACTATTTTGGATAAGCTACATGCAGAGGTTTGTTCTTTGCATCTGTGGACCTGGCATGTTTATGTGCATGTGCACACATATATCACTTATAGTTTTTTGAAAATCATATTTCTCTATCACTCCATGCATGCTTTCTTCATTTTTCAGGCGCTCAAAACATTACCTTGCTATACTCTAATTTTACTTTCGAGATAGATTATGACTGGTGAAATTCCAAAATGTTTATGATTGCTGTAGATGATTCTCGAGGAGCAATTAAACGAGTCTGCATTACAATCAGCAACCACACAGAGGGATGTGATTCTCCCACCTGAACCCAAGAATAACACTTCAAATGGATCCGACAATCACATGCACCCTAATCAAAAGGACGCCCTTTACATAGCAAAAGTAAGATGTCCGATCACTTTGAATATTCCACCTCCTCTCAAGCCCTTCCATACCAGAAATAAATAAATAAATATTGTAGAACACTCTTTGATGACCTTTTCTTCCATCGTATCTCTTCTTGCACAGCTCCTGACTTGAAATGTGAGAAAGTGCCTACACATCTCGTGATGTTTGATTCCTGTTTTTCACTTAAAACTACCTATATATATCATGATGTTTGATTCCTTTTTTTTTCCTCTTAAAACTATTACCCTATATCTTTAATAAAGTTATAGCTTAATTTCGACTCTTTTTTGATAGAATAGGTTGTGGGACCTCCAAATATATGGCCAAATGTCAATGGATAGCATGTCATGCTGCATGACTAGGGGTCCAATACCATGCAAACAGTTTGCTGGTCGACTGCATTACACCAACAACTAATTTTATTTCTTTTATGTTGACAATAATTAATATGTTTAGCCAAGTACTCCAACCAGGAATTGTATTAAATGCTGGTAAATAATTAATAAAATTATTTAATTTAAAAAAGGTGGAAAAGGAAAGAATCTTTGGCAGTAGTGGTGGAGTGAAGAAGATAGGCCTACTGGCTGCAATACTATTGGTAATGGCAGTAGCAATGGGTCAATGGTGGTGGAAACCATGGCACTGATCTTTTTATTGTTCATAGTGAGGGTGTCAGTGCCAAAGGAAGTAAAAAGTTGATACTTGGACCTTACTTTTCCAACCATTTGCTGCTTCTTCTTTTTGAAGTTTTTGTTTCAAAATGAAGTTGTGAATTGAAGGTGCATGTTTCTTTTATAAGCAAAAGATAACCTGACATCTTTCCCCATCATAATACAGCTATAGCGATATTTTTCTTTGAGAAAAAACTTGCATGTATCGCAATTTTCAGTTACAAGGAGTTTGAAGAGATATTATACCAAACTTTATCATGGGAAGTACACAAGTTTTTTTTTCTTTCTAATCATGGCAACTATTTTATCTGTTGGTTAAGTAAATGTAATAACTTAAGGAAAAAGGAAAACCTAAGATATAATATCTAAAAAGACCTGAAAGTAACAAAGATGCATGAGCGTCAGTAAACTAACTAAACCTGCTACGTAATATTCATAGTCGGATTAAGTGTTTCATTGTGTGGAGCAAAATTGTAATTCAAAGGTTTTACCCTTGAAAGCATGTTCTTATCTCACTGATTTATTTGCTTACAACTGTATGCCACGCCACTTAAATAAGGATCCATATGTAGCTGTTTACTGTCATGGAATTTTCTATCAGTGCAAAGAGATGTTTCTTTTATTAAGATTCACTGCTTTTTTTTGGTTATTTTCAGTCTTTAATTGCATTTTATATTTGAACTCTTTGCAGGTTGTACACCCATTTGATGCTCAAGCGGAAGGGGAGTTAAGTCTATCTATTGATGATTTTGTTGTGGTCCGGCAGGTAATTACTCCACTGATGATGCCTCTGATGACCTATAGACTGCACCATGGCCTATAATGGCATTCAAGCCATTATAGGCCATCCTTGAAAATGATTTTGAATTATTACATTCATCCATCGTGCATGCATAATATTAAGCATGCATATTCACAGAAATAAATAGTATTATTGTATATTCCTTTACCATAGAGCTCAGCCTGGAAAATGATTTTGCACCAATACCTGTATGAGCATGGGTGTGGTGCTTGTAGTTGGCAGTTTAGTCTGTTATAAATCTTTGTATTCTTTATCTTTTTGTTGAACATCATCACACACGCACATCAAGTGCATACAATATATATATATTTTTTTTATCCTTAGTTCAGAAGTCCCTGTCTTTAGTAACTCCCTTTGGGGGAGTATTTTTAATACGCCATTTGAGCTCGCGAATAAATGTTTCAGATCACGCAACTTGAGCTTCATTTTTTTTCCTTTTCCTTTTTCCTCTAATCCACCTCTCTTAATGTTTTTCTGATAATATCACAAGGTGGCTCCGACAGGGTGGTCAGAAGGTGAATGCAAAGGCAGGGCTGGATGGTTTCCTTCGGCTTACATAGAAGAGCATGAAAAAGCACCTGCAAACAAGATAATGGAAGAAAGCTCAACTCCTTGATCCAAATTATTTATGTACAAAAGTTGTATATGTCTTGTTTATATTATAGTCCAATTCTATGCACTAGTGGTTACAATATGTAATTGAATGCCGTTCCTTCTGGCGTGGTGTATGTGTGATGAGATTGTGCTCTCCTAACTTAGCCTTCCTTTTCCTTTTAGCTAGTCGCTATTTATTGTGCTCACCAAAATAAGGCCAATAAGCAGCTTGTAATGTTGTGCACCTTTTCTATCTGCAGTAAATTTTGTTGGAAAATAAAATGCCCTGGCTATTTTTTATTTTCCTTTCATTCTGCCGTGTTATTTCCTCTAGATTTTATCAACATTAAAACGGGATGTTGGTTACACAAATTTGTTAGCCATTTCATTAGGTTTTGTGACTCTAAAATGCGATATATATAAAGAAGTCACAGTTTCAAAACATGATATTTAGTTGATCAAGTGTTTCCTAATCTCCATGGCGTAGCCTATACTTGGAAAATTTAAGATAGCTTAACTATTATAAATTTGCTTCTTCTCCATGGGTTTCCTATATATTCCACTAATCATATTTCAGGTATACCTACGCATGAACCGTGAGGGAGAAATAGATCCTGAAGGTGAAATATAGGCTGCTCCATATCAATGGTGCAGCATGGTGATCGCCTACAAGAGAAGTAAATTTCAAAAGCATAAAATGGCTCCTGTAGAGGTAATCTGTGGCATTTTCCCCTTCGTCACGGGCCAAGGCCTAAGCATCAAAATGTGCATAAGCTTGTGAAACATGAATGGTGGTTTCTGGTCTAGATTTTCCTTAGGTACCTATTACTCCCTTTAAATCAATATTATTTTCCTTCCCTTTTTCTCAATTATAATTGAAGGTAATGTTGTAAATTTTACAAATTTTAGTAATGAGGGAGAGGGATCACATGACATTGCAAAATGAAAAATGGATGAGACCTTGTGATGGGAAAATTGGACATTTTGTCATCTCCTAGCTGCTGCTCTATTTTAACCCTTTGCTCCTTTAGTTTCTTTATCTAGTTCATTGAGAGATTGACCTTGTATAGCATATTGTACTAATATAGCTACTGTTGCAGGATTGGGCAGATCTATGGCGGCCTGAGCTTGCAGGGAGGATTTCAATGTTTGATTCTCCTAGAGAAGTTGTTGAGTCATACAACTCAGAATATTGATTTGCAAGTTGCTGGTGGAATGAACGCTGTCCATCAGAATCTGGCATTAGTCGGAAAACAGGTAGCTAAGGGTTGATAACTGCGTCTCATGCTTTCCCTAATCAAATAAAAGGAGATTTGCAGGGAATTCGTAGCTGACAAGACACCTCAAAAAACTGTATATGAATGAGTTTTTGGAAACTCATTGAACAAGGGAAAAGTAATTCTGAGGTTATGTTTCTCTGGGAACTCAGTATTCAGTATTGGGTTGGGATGTCCTAGATTTTTGCGGCTGCTTCTGTTAAGGAAAATTGTTGGTCTTTATTTTGATGTCTAATGTCACAGTGCGGAACAGGTTAACCAGGGTTGTAGCAGGCTAGGGTAGAGGACCATGGTAACTCAGATTTGTATATAGTTTGATTTGCAGATCTCTCTCATTTGTCATTAGTTTAGTAACCCAAACTTGTCATGTAATATGATTGCACGAAGGTGAACGGCTACTTTAATGAGCAATTCATTACAAACAAGCAAAAGATTTCAAATGAAGAAAGAAATAAAGTAGTCATAAATGAGGGGTTGACTTGGCTTAATGCACGTTGTATTTAAGGTTTTCCTGCAGGAGCCTGAATTTTATATACAAGAAATGTCGCTTCCTGAAAAGCATTGCTCCTAATATTCAGATTTGTTGTTCTATGTAGGTTCGACTATTCGACAGCATTTTTACTATCTGAAGATATTCAGCATGGATTGCTGGCGCATGTCTAATGTTGCCGCTGTCGTCCCAAGTCTGGAACTAGCTTGTGGGCTCATCTATGAGATTGTTCTAAAAAAACGTAATAATAAAGAGCTTGAGATATTGAGATATGCACAATAAATCTTGAATTCAAGTCAAAGTGTACATCTCTTGTAAGAGTCTGGGACAATCATGGTTTTATTCACTCACCTGAATCCATAAAATGTGTTTTCTAGATGCTGGAGTTTCCTCGAATCCAAAAAAAAAAGTGTTCCTTGGGTTGAAATTCAAAAATCTTGTTATTCTTTAATTTGACCATCAGTTGCTGTAAAAGAATTGACAATGGCAGTATAATATACGATCCTGCTATGCCCTGGTGATGCAATTGAAGATTAAGACAGGCCATGGTGATTGACCCTTTACCACCTGTGAACGACAGCAGTATGCTGTTATCTGCGGCATACGCTTATGCAGAAGTTTTATTTCATTTTCTCAGGCAATCTCAGCTGCCAGGAAACTAATCGGATCGGGGCCAAACCAGAGGACCATCCATCTCTAATCCATGAATGGATAGAGCTCCGCTTACAAGCTGCAAGAGCAATCCATTTAAAACAGGAGACAATCGCCGGTGCAACCCCCATCTGACATTGAAAGCTCCGTTATCGGTGTCCCAAAAGAGCTCACCGGAGGTAAGCCAAAACCGGGAACGAATCCAATTGCTAGAGCACCTCCATCTGGCATCTTGACTAGGTGAGAGTTCATGGAGGCGTTGTCCATACGGCATTGTCAGATTCTATGAAAAATGAGGAAAAAGGAAAAAAACTAGCACTAAGATCGAAGACATTCACAGGAAATTAAAAACAATTCAGAGTGAGGCCTCGGATGGCGGATATTACGATTAGCAAAATGCTAAATTCACTGAAAGGAACTGGTTGATTATTATTGCAATGACACATATATTTTACAAAAATGGTGAAAACGAGAATCCTTTTTGCAAAGGCAAGATGATGTTCTCAATTTTATACAAATTTCATATACACTTGAAATTTGGGTGAGCAAATGCAAGATGGGGACTACAAACATGAGAAGGGAAAAGGGGGGAGCCAAAAAAAGACAACTTCTGATGAATAAACGGCCCATACCACAAGTCGAAACTCCATTGTCATTGAGACAAGTCTTTTTGCACACCCATGCAAGACGAGGACATGAAAATTCCAGCCGGTGAGCAATCAATTTGATACCAAGAGAACCAGATGAAATCGTGTGTTCCTCTATTAGTGAATTGTGATACATCTGCAGAAAAAATGAACGAATAAAATGAAGATACAAGGCTGCTGCAGATTCTAAGCCCTCTTTTTCATGCTTGTGCATTGCTTCTTTATTTTTTCCAGAAGCTGCAGTAATGGAGGTGAACTCAAACATGTCTTCACTGTCACTAAAAGGATTTCAATCAGAGCTGGAATCATAAAAATCACTTGGGCATGGGGTCATGACCTCAGATTCAAGTACTTGAACCACCCTGTGCATGGTGGGTCTATCCTCTGGGCTCGAAGAAACACATTGGATGGCAACTGAAAGCAGGGCATCAAGGCTTTCTAGCTGCACCCCCTCACAGTTCAGATCAACGATCTCTCGCGGTCTATTCTCCGTGATTAAAAAATTTAACTGCAAAACAGGAAAAAAAAGTCAGAAACCTACGTGTATAAAAAATAGTCAGAAACCTACTTGTATACTCCATTAAATATGACAGCCCCACATACGTTTCCTTCAAACTTTACCAGGTGAAATTAGATGTATGCCACCAGACAATCATTGCAAGAAATAGATATAAACTGGAGATCAATTCGTTCATGGAAAGAAATCATATACAGGCAATTAAAATCTTCTAGTCACATTTTTTTTCTCATGGTGAAAGTCACTAGATTTATATCATGACATGGAATAATGGTAAATTCATCAAGGAAGAAAAAATGAGATTAACCCCACTGAAACAAATATTTCATCAAGAAACATACCCAACCAACAATATTCAGGCCCTTCTCGATGAATGATGCATCTGTTGGCCGCTTTCCACTTAGCACTTCAAGCACCAGGACCCCAAAACTATAAACATCAGTCTTTTCAGTTGCCCTGCCACTTTGCATGTATTCTGCCAAAGGAATCAGACAGGCTCATCATACATGATAATGGATGATAATGTGAAAGCAAATGTGATATTATTACAAATGCAGAGATCAGCCAGCAAAAGAACCACCATAACTCAGTAAATCATAAACTAAGGAGATTAACAGCTACCTTGGACGCTAAACATCTTCTGTGAAACATTGCAAGTCAGGTATTCTATCAGGATAAATTCTCATAGTACAGGTAGCAAGCCTTGTCAAAGAGATATAAAAAGGATATTCCATTTATTGCACTCAGAATAAATATTCTTAAGTGAGATTTTGTTAGTGAAACATATTTCTCAAATGTCCATTCCAACCAGTTTAGTCAAATCAGTAGCATAAGTTCCACTATATGTGCATTGCTTACCAGGAGCTAGATAACCAAATGTCCCAGCAACAATTGTAGTAATATGTGATTCTTCATCGCCTAACAATTTGGCAAGTCCAAAATCAGTCACTCGAGCCTCCAAGTTGCCATCAAGCAAAATGTTGCTTGACTTTATGTCACGGTGGATGATCCTAGGGGAACAATCATGATGCAAGTAGGCCAGTCCTTTTGCTGCCCCCATAATAATGGTCAGACGTGCATCCCAATCCAGTTGCTCAGATCTTTCTGTACAATCAATGAAACATAAGTGATGTTCCTTGTTTTATCCTTAAACATGAAACTTAATAGATAGAATGTCATGCCTTAATGAAAGGCTCAAAATAAAATACAAAGGAAATGAAAGACAAAAGTCAACAAATAGCAAATTTATAACCAATGTTATAAAAATCGAAACTTCATTCTATATTGGAGGCATCACTGTTGCTGCTCATGCCAATGGGTAGGATTTTCTTCTATTGTCCAAAAAACATCAGCATAAATAAATAAAAAAAGAAACAGAAAAAAGATGGCACTAAATTGTCTTATGAAAAAGTGTTCGCACCTCAAACTTTTAGGCCTTCGTAACAAATAAACTAAATGAAAACAAAAACAGAAATCTTACCATGGAGTGCTTCGTCAAGGCTGCCGCCAGATAGGAAATCATATATCAACAATTTTGACATGGGAGAATTGCAATAACCTCGTAAATTAACCAAGTAGCGGTGTTTTATGCTTCCAAGAATTTCAAGCTCCCTCTCAAAGAAACGATTAAAACCCTCATCCATCTTTACAATTCTCTTCAAGGCAAATATATTGCCATCATCCATTTCAAGCTTGTACACAGTTCCAAAACCCCCAGAGCCTATGACATGTTCCTCAGTTAAAGTCTCTAATTTTTTTATGATGTCTTTTGAAGAGTACGGCAAGTCCCCGTGAAACATTACGATTGATGCACCTGGCACAACAAGAAAAATAACATGAGGTGCTGAGTTTAAGAACTTATTAGAAGTTTATCCAAATAAAAAAAAGCAGGGACAGATAATTAAAGTTGAGAACATTACCTCCACAAACATCCATTGCAATACTGTTACTTCCAGTTTTACCAAACTTCTTATATAGAAAGCATCCCCAAAAACACATAAGTGCCACGAGAAGCAGTGCACCAATGGTTGCTGAAGTGCTGATAAGTAATCCACCAGAGTATTTTTTCTTTCCTTGATTTTGGCCTGCAAGCAGAGAATAATTTTAAGCAACCATAAAGCGTAAGAGATCAGGAAATTATCAGTTATTAAAAACTTATGTTCTTTCTTAACAATTCAATTCAGTTTCTGTGGGAACTTCAACTACTTCCAGGAGTCAGACTCTACTAATGAGAGTGGTGGGAGTTCTGAGTTACGAGTTATCCTGTAAGAATACAGGTAGTAAATCTTTTTTCATCCTAAATGTTGATGCTGTATTACATCCAGCATGGCTGACATTATACCTGGTAAGAATCATAAGTGTGATAACACTTGCTAGTTTACCTGAAGGAGACTGGCCATCAGTTCCTGGCCCTCCACTGTCATCTTTGCAAGTTCTATCTATCTGCTTTCCACACAAATCACGATTTCCAGTGAACCTACAAGATATAATGTTTCAGTTTATTGATTAAGAATCTTCTTTGGCTTCTGAGTAATAAATTTGTAAAATAGTAGAATTTGATTTTAGATCCCGCTCATCAAGGCACAACTGAGTTATTATATCACAGTGGCTGATGCAAAATCAATTAAATATGACACATACTGTGCAAGATGGACTTACGAGTTATCTGCAAAGTTGATGAGCGCACCATCAGATGGTATCGGCCCGACCAGAAAATTGTTCGACACATTGCTTCAATTTAACATTGTGATCATAATAAATATCAGATTTAAAATTTATCAATTTCAATTGCTAAATCATGGTAACATCATTCTATAAAAACTAATTCAAATCAAAGCAAATGAGGCTACTCACAAAGTTATGAGTTTATTTAACCTTCCAAGAGATGAAGGGATTGATCCACTGAGAGAGTTACTTGAAATATCCCTGTAGAGATACCTAATCAGTTTCATCTCTAGCATGATGATTGCATCTAAGACTAGTATTTGTCATTTAAAGCACGTTAGTGAGCACAAGTGCCTGACAACATTGTTCTAAAAAAAGGTGCAAAAAGTGCCTGTCAATATTCTTCAAAGATCTTCTCTCATATTCAGTAGCTCAGAATTAAGCAGCGACTTCAGTGTTATTTTGTCATTACTTTCATTCTTTTACCACAAAGTTGTGGCATAGATTCTTTCACTTCTGAAAAGACACAAACATAAGTAATTTGGTTTTAACCATGGATCTTGAATCCTCAACTTGCAGTAGGAAGAAGCCAATTGGTGAAGATGTATACATATCAACAATAGACACAGCACATTGAAGGCCTACAGCAATCCTATCATATCCCTTGAGAAACTTGCTCAAGCCTAGGTGAAGAACATCTATATTGTTTCTGGAAAAGGTTCGTAATGTATCACTAATGGGTATACATATATGACAAAAAGGAGTTTCAGTACTTGTAGAAAAAGATTGTGGAACCACGTTTGTTTAATTTATCATGAGGAAAAGCTCACAGATTTTGAAGCGCAGTTAGGTTTCCCATTTCGCTTGGAATTGGTCCACTTAAGTAGTTTCCTTGCAAGAATCTGTAGAGAAAAGACCTTAATAATTTACTTCCAGTCCAATTATATATGTGAAAGTGGATAGGACACCAATACAGATGTTGAAATTAGATTTTAAGGTGGCAACTCTAAACCTTATTTGAATGGAAATATATCATGAGTTTCTAAAAACAAGAGGGAGCAAATGCTGTAGTTATCGCACATGCCATAATTTCTATCACCCATTCTTTTTTTAGCAAGTGAAGGTGAAATAGAACTGCAAATTGAGGCACCATGGGGTGGCAGCAATATACAGGAAAACAACAAATGAGCTACATAAGCTACACATAAAACAAAATAGTTACAGACGTTGACAAGAAATTCTTCATTGTTAAGATGCCTGAATTGTAAACTCAAATAAAAGGCAATATACCAACATGATCTCTCTAGTGTTTATAATTCCAAAATTCTATGAGAAGCTGAATTAATTGCTTAGATTATGGGGTGGCTCTTGGACCACATGCAAGGGTTAAGAAATTTGTTCCCAGTGTGCAATCCTCTACGATCAAAGCTAGTGTTACTCATCTAAGCCATTGGAAATTTATCTGGTAGGTTTCTGCAACTTTTCTTCACTGGAAAAATATAAAGTCGGTGACGGTTGAAATTTAATTCACAAGGTGCAAAGTAAGTTCAGAATGCTTTGCTCCCTTATGAATAAGTAATTTTCAATCATCATCACTATATTCAAAAGCAGATACACTAAATCAAAGGTTTTTATGTGGGAGAAAAAATCATTTTTGGTAAAAACCCTTGTATTTAAGCTGCCCATCATCAATAATGCTAAATTATACAAAGAAAATATTAAAAAGCAGTTGCTTCTTGTGCATTCTGCTTGTATTCAACCAACAGAATGGCAACAGCATTATTCAAAAGGATAAAAATACAGGACAGCATTAAGTGATGATAGATTTATTATTATTAGATTTTGATGCACTTACATTTCCTGCAACTCTGTGCAATTTCCCAACTCTGAAGGAATTGTTCCATAGAAGCTGTTGTTGTTTAGAGCTCTGCAAAGAATCATTCATATAAGAAAAATAGCAGCATCCCTATAATTCAGAAAATAACCGACAATTTTCAATAAAAAAAAGTCCTGAAAATACATACAGAACTTTCAAGTGCGCTAACATCCCAAGGTCAGGTGATATGGGTCCACTTAATTTATGGTTCTTCAGACTCCTGGTAGATGATGATTAAACAATCAACAAAATGTTGCATGCCACTTCATATTGCATTCTGAACTAGCAGATTTGAGTGAAATATATATATATATATATATATATATATATATATAGAGAGAGAGAGAGAGAGAGAGAGAGAGAGAGAGGGAGAGGGAGGGAGGGAGGGAGGGGGGGAGGGAGGTGCCCAAATGAGGAGAAAAAAACACGTAGGCTATTTAAAGGTCCACAGCTCCACACTTATTTACAGGGAGCAAACTGATTATGGGCGGGAAAGAGAAAAAACGTATGAATTTTGTATATCATCTGTGAACTCACAAATATATTACTCTCTTGGTTTTCGGATCACATTTAACTCCCCTCCAATTACATGGATCAACATCCTCTGGCCTCCACAAAGGAAGAATACCATCTGAGCTGACAATTACACTCCTGAAGCTCAAAAGTGCTTCACCTACAAAAACAAAAACATGAATTTCAAAATTCTAATATATCACAAGTGCACTTGAGCATCATACTCCTATAGACACTAACAACCATAACCACGGGAAAATGATTCTAGAAGGTAAGCAAGTTCATGTTTCTTAAGAAATTACAGGCTACTCAAACTTTGATGTTGGAAAGAAACACCTACTTCACCCTATCCACAGAAGAACTTGGTGGTCCATCTGTAGTGTGCTTACAGTCATCAAACATCCCTTATCATTATATTTCTAATCAAACTAAATTTCACATTTCATAAAACAATAATTTTTTACATGGAAGCAAAATCACTCCAGGTTTGTGTTCAGATTAATGAAATTCAAATGCGAGATTGAACATCTCATAACTCACAATAAATAAAAAATCAAGTATTTCTTTCAAAGTAAATGGACTGGACCATAGATTTCTTTGTAGCAGTTTTGCTACTTTGGCATAGCTTATGATTAAGTTGTAATGGCACATAACCATAAGCCCAAATACCACCGTACCATCAGGACTGATAGCTCCGCTTTTGTTTATGAGAATATGTAGCAGTAGAATGTAAAGAAGCCAAGGCCTTTGACGTCTCATTGGATAGATGACCATGACAGAACTGATCAAGCATAATACAGCAGCTATAAATCATCTGATAGACCAAGCTCCAGGATGTTTTGCTTGTAACATAAGGTTATCTGGTTGATTATGCCATATAGCAAAAGATTGCCTGGAAAATATGAGAGAGAAACCATTAAAACTGCAATGAACAAACCATGCTTCTACAAACAGAACAGCCAAACTGCATTGAGAAAACTTGACAACAGACATCTGTAGCACGCATGAATGTGCTAGAAACATGGATACAGCATTTAAAAAGAGTTATTTCCACTTCCAGTACATTGATAGAATTTCCACAAGTCCCAGCGCAATAGAAGCTAATCTCTCTCTGCCAGCAGCACTGGCATTTGAAATACACACTTATAAAGAGATAAACTTCTTTTCTTTTATGGGCTTTAAAAAAAACAATAAAATGTAGACTTCATCATGGACAGTTTGAGCAATATGCAAGAAAAATCCCAATAAACTTCCAAGAAAAAAATGAAAAAAAAACATATTTATGGATAACTATACACACAAGAAACGAACTTTTAAGCAATGTCCATGAAGAATCGAAAAAAAAAGTGGAACTCTAAATCTCAAACTTTACCAGACATGAAAGTTTTAAGCTGAACAGGTCAAATCTATAACAAAAGTTGGCTCCTTTATCGAATGTCATCCATCCAGCTGAAACAACCTGAAAGCAAAATCCCATTTCAAGAATAGAAGGATCTTAGGAACAAGACACTGTTATGAAACTATCTTAATTTACACAGCTAAAAAAGGTTTGTTAATTACCGTTTTACACAGCTAAAAAACCACTTTAAATGAAAACTTTGCGAAGAGGCCTGAATTGAAATGGAAAAAACACAATAACCCACTTGATTTTTTGTGAAGTAGAACAAAATCGAAGTGGCAAAAACACAAACACGCACACCTTAGATTTGATCTGGTGAACAATGATGAGAAGAAAAGGAAGAAGAAGAATGTAGACTATGAGCTGTCCATAAGCAAACAAAACAGAAATATATAAAACCCAAAAACTAAAAAAGCACCTCTCTCCCTCTCTCGCTCTAGGAGATTTGTGTGATTGTATTGTAGAGTTAGAGAAAGAGGTTTTTTTTATTCTTTTTTTTTTTGCTGCTTTCTAGAGAGAGAGAAGGGAAGTGTGTGTGTGTTTAGTGAAGCGGAATAGATGCTCGGAATTAAGAGGAACATTTAGCTCAGCCAATCAGAGTGAAGTGGATTTGCACGTGTGACGTAGACCTTTCATACGTGCCAACCGACGCTCGTTTCTTTTCCCCTTTTTTCTTTTTCTAATTGTTTTTTTTTCCTTTCTTTCTAATTCTAAAATAAATTCGGTAGAAAATGATTGTTGTTAATTAATTATGATTAATAAAAAAAATTAAGATTGCTTATACGGTCACCTGCTAGAGAAAACATTTTATTCTATTGATGATAAATAAATGAGATTTTAGAACCAAATTAAACACAAAACAAAAGGTTGTCTTTGGTCTTTTTTATTGTACAAGAGGCGTGCAGATTTTGGAAAATAGATTCCCATTTTTTTTATATATTTATATTTTTAATATAAAGTGTTTTTTACTTCAAGTTTCATGATTAAAATATAACCCTTACCCATTTCCCAGTCACAAACTCAATACGAATAGAAAAACCCGTGACAATGTAAGAAAATAAAAAATAAAAATAAAAATAAAAATAAAGGGTTCTATTAATAAAAAGATTGTAATAATGCATGTAGGGCATGGGCCCCCGTATAGGATAAAATTAGTAATAAAAAAACGCCCTAACTTAATTAATACTATCAACCAACTAATTGTCTGTCCCTAAATTGAAATCGCGCACTTAAATGATATTAAAAAAGAATTATATATTTGTTAACTTTGGGTTAATGAGATTAATTGAGGTATATGTAATAATTAATCTAAACATTTATATTAATAAAAAAAAATTCTTGCAACAAGATAGCCTAAATATTAGAAATTATTTAAAGCCCGGACTGAGAAATTCATTAAAAAATTATTTAAAGTAATTTCTCAGTAACCTCCTCTGACCCGAAATAAATTCATGATTATTCCGAAACGGTCCCGTGTCAAGTTCCTCGCCTACATAATTACTACGCCGGGGTTATGCAGGGATAATGGGGGGTGCTCCTGGGCTCCACACGCCGCTCCACCGAACTGTGGTCAGAGTTGTTGACTCTCCGTACGCACAGACAACAGCTGTAATTGTTAACCTTTGAATGACGATGATGTCCTTTTTTGACGAAGCTTAACCACCCGGACCTTCTGCGATTACTACAGGTATTAAAGGGTGAAAAAGGTTAGTGGAACTTTCAACGGTCACCAAAGCAAATTTTCAGTTGTCAAACATTTTTATAGCACACCAGATGCTACCGCTCACCAGTAATGATCGGTATTAAATTAGGGTTTGTTGTATGAATTAATTTTTTTAAGAGAGAAATTAACACATCAAAATTTAATTAGTTTCTCTTAAAGAAATTTTTTTTATAAGAAGTTTCCCAATGTACTCAAACAAACAGTAGAGTTTCTACAATGTAAAAAGTTGCCCCATTTCTTTCCTTTTTAGAAAAAACTCGTTAGGTAGGTCCAGGCGTGCCTCGTAGCCGTAGATGCCCCCAGGTGGTTTGAGTTTCATACTTTCATTTACTATTTAAGAGTCTGAATGGAAATGGAGGATGAGATAGGAAATTCATTGCCATACTGCTTAGAATTCCTAGCGAACAGTTAAACGCATCGAATGATTAAAAACCACAGCGAACACTTTTTTAAAATAAAAATAAAAATTGGGACACAACAGTTCAACTGACTAGGAACAATTATTTGTCCACAAAGTGCTTGATCGATACACGAGTTAAGAATGTTACTGTTTCGTAGCTTGTCGAACATGCCAGTGACACAACTATTGTAATCGGCAATGTGACCATAAAATTTCCAGTTTGTTCCGAGAGTTATCTGGAAAATACAGGTGTTAGATACATTTTGGTCTGAGCCAAATTGAGGATGTTTTTCATTGCCGACCTTGCCAAAGCTAACAACAAATCATGCCTGAAGCCATATTGCCATTCTCCAAAACTCTTGAAAAACATTGTATTCTCATCTTTACTCGTGAACCGCCAGAACAATATAATTCAACATGAATCGTGCTAAAAAATTGGAATATCAAGGAAAAAACAAGACACAGACAATGATAGGCGCCGTTCAGAGCAATATGTTTTCTTCTCCAGTCAAACAAAATAGATCCATTTAGCTGCCTACCTTCCCACATATTAGATAGGCCTTTCTTATGCTGTTTTCACTCTGATTTTCTCTAGATGTCTACCTGTTTAAAAACACTCAGAGGGGGCAGGGTGGGACTTCGATGGTAGTTCCAGCTTGAATCATACCCCACCCAATGAGACGCCAGTGCTTCTCCACTCGGCGACTCAATGCAATCTTCTCACCCTTGCTGGTGCAGACTGGAGAAGTAAGTTGTAGTTTTGCCAAATCATTCTTCACAGCAAGAACTCGAGCACCAGATGACATGGACCCAATGTTCAACATAAGAATCTCTCCCTTGGTCAGCTTCGAAACCTTTCCCTGCTTCTCCGAGCCTTTTGTCCTGACACCAATAAGCCGTCTCAAAAGAAAGAAATTCACCTGCACAAAGAGAAGAGAGACACAACTTTAGCACCAGAGGATTGCAAGTATCCTGCAACACAATATGAAGCACCCATATATCTCTGCCTCAATAGAGAAAAAGGGCACTTATTGAAACCAATGACAAAGTAACTTGCATAGAGAAGCATGTTTACTTCAAGATAAATTTATAAGCCACATAAAAAAAGCATCATCACATGCACATTGGAATCTACTACTATTTCCTGTCCACCAAAAAATGAAACTGAACTCAGCTGCAGTGAATTCAACCCAACAGGGAGAACTTTGCACGTATCATGCAAACCACATACTCATATAACTATAGACAGGACTTGCTCATTTATGACTTGGATTTGGAAAGAAGTTTCAATGCAAAAAGTATTTAATGAAAGTATAAAACTACAAAACATTATTGTAGATTCAGCTCCATACCTCAAGCTCACCAAAAACTTCAGGGAGTGAGTCAACATCACCAAGAACCTGACCCACAAGCCTATCAGCACGTGTCAAAGTGGGGTCCATGGTTGTGCCAACACCAATTAGACCTCCAGGCACCGCAAATTGCAGCTCATTCTGCTCAGCATATAATGACACTATTCTAGTATATATTGGGGTGCACTTCATGTTCCCAGCTTCGTCCTTGACGATGATCCCAGGACGGACCTCGATAAATTGATTGACCTTCAAAACACCCTGCATGGACAAGATAGACCAAGATAATGATACTTGTACATCACAGATTCTCAGCACAACTGATTCATGAATTTCTCCCAGGACAACAGCATCTTCATGGAAACAACAACCTTCAATAAGCTAAATCAAGGGCTCACAAGTGCCAAGGCCTAAAGTTAGTTCTCATTGTCAGTCCAAAAGACCTCAAATAAGTATCACTCAGACCCCATAAACCCTAGCATGCAGCCGGAGTTGCTCCAAAATCAAGCATTTCTCCACTTACACTGGCTATTATTTACCTAACATGGAAAATGGGCCAGCATTGAATAGAATGAGAAAAAATGCATGGAAACTCTGCACATATTAACCAAGATCTTGCACCCAAGTATAGAAACAACTAAGAAGAAAATGCATCGCAATATTAACTGAACACATGTTAAAAAAAATACCCTGAGGATGCTTCCACCAGCTACACCACCTCTTATCTCATCAACCTCATATCCAGGTTTGTTGACATCAAACGATCGAATAACAATCATGTTAGGTGGTGAGATAAAGTTCCTCTCTGGAATTGGGATCTTCTTAACAATATACTCACACACAACATCTATGTTATACTTTAACTGAGCAGAAATCGGCACCACTGGTGCACCATCAGCAACAGTTCCCTGAAAAGAAAATGTTGACAAGAATTAGTAGGGTGGGGGTATCTTGTTTTATTTTTGGAAAAAAAACAGCACCATCAGGAAAAAGAACATACAAATCATGTACACTCAACTAACAAGATATGTCAAAATTGCACAGGCAAACCTGAATAAATTTCTGAATAGCCTCATGCTGGTTGATGGCTGCATTCTCCTGAATAAGATCCACTTTATTTTGAAGAATTATGATATGTTGGAGACGCATAATTTCAACAGCAGCAAGGTGTTCAGAAGTCTGTGGTTGAGGGCAGCTCTCGTTTGCAGCTATGAGCAGCAATGCGCCATCCATAATTGCTGCTCCATTAAGCATTGTAGCCATAAGAATGTCATGGCCCTACAGGAGAGCACAAAAACATGCAATGTGGAAGGTCTAGTCACATAAAAGCATAGAAGCACACTAATAAACATTTTAATTCAACAATGCCAACTAAGTAAGAGGCTTTGATGATCCAATGTATTCCTGCAATATCTACACAGTCCAGTGGGAATAAAACAACAATCAACCACCATAATTCATTTAAAGTGTGAAAAGGTTGGAGGAAGGCACATTTGGGTCCAAATATTTAATGTGATAATCAACATATAAAAAGTATATACAGTGCATAAACCATGATTAAAGAGAGACCTGGTTTAAGCACTTACTAGGCAGCCTAATGTGCGACAATCAAAATATGAAAAGTCAGCATGGTGAAAAGGCATAATTAAATAAAGCAACTGGATCCCTTACCGGACAATCAACAAAAGAGACATGTCTCAGCAAATTCATCCTGCAGTTTTGGAACCCTTCTACATCACACATAGGATTATCTTCCTTTCCACTTCCATATGCCCTACGATAACAGTTCTTACATTAAAGGCAAAAGGCCAGTATTTAACCTAAATACTAATGCTTCACCCATGCATTTACTCACTTGTAGCACTTAGGTCGAGGGCACCGCTCATCTTCACACTTGTATATCTTTGCGTTTGCATATCCAAGCTTTATTGTAATATTACGCTCCAACTCATTTTTAAAACGAACCGTCTGCACATTAATATCAAACCACCAAATTAGCACCCCTCAAACCTGTGCAATTGATAATTATAACAAAATGAGTAGATCTGCCTGATATGTATGAATAGGTCAAAATACAAGTTTCCATAATGGCAGAAACTTATGCAAGCAACTCCTCAGCGGAACCATGATAAAAATGAAAAACAACTAGCTTAGCCACATGTGATATAACATAATTGGGGAGTTGCCTGTCATGATGAAGGTACGACGACTCCATTTATCAGAGGCTAGGATCAATTTCTAAACAACCCTAATCCAGCAACACTTCAATACTTAGTAGTAGTGTTATATAATGCTGGAACTCGAGTGCTCACTGGATTAAGCAGTAAGGTCAGCCTGCATTATATGAATTGAGCTGATTTCAAATCCTATTCACACCAGGAATAATGGGGTTTGAGAGGGGAGGGAAGATTGACTTATTCTAAGGGCCTCCATTATGTATTAGAGAGAGAGAGAAAGGAATTGAGATCAATGTCAAGTGTTTTCCTATTCACAGGCTCCCATAACTATCCGTGTTGCAAAAATTTATAACGTTCTTGTTTTTTTCCTGCTTTTCATTCCCCAAAGTAAATACCACATAATATCACCATAAGAAACTGCTGATAAGAAACAGATATAAAAATTAAAGGCAAAAACAGCTAAATCACCTGCACACCAGAAATTGCTTTGACGACAGTAGACTTCCCATGTGCCACATGACCAATAGTACCTACAAATAATTAACACAGAAAACTATCAGTTTCGACGAACACGGTCAGCAACTACGCTACTGAAAGGATATTCCAAATTTTTTTTAAAAAAAAAAACCTATGTTAATAGTGGCCTGCCGCGATATAACTTCAGGAGAGAGTGGATGCAGCGTTGCCACGTCCAGTTTACTTAAATCTTGTTCCATCAAACCTTTCCGCGCCATCTTGATTCTTCCTCTGCTTCAACTAGTTCCTCCTCAAACGAATCGAAAACCTCTTTCCTGCAAAATAGACCGAAAAAGTGGATTAAATGTCAATTGACATAAAAAAGAAGAAGAATAAACAGAGTCAATTCGACTGAGAATTTGATAGTTGAAGATCGTAAGAACTAATGATTGACGGAGGTTAAAGGAAGTTTGCGTACCGGCAACGCTGTTTGCTTGGGAGCGAGAGCACGCGGCGATGTAGATAGCTAGGGTTTCAGTGTGCGTGCGAGGAGGAGGTATAAAGAGTAAAGCCGAAATTGTTATTTTTATTATTTGGGGTTAATGTAGATGGTTCACTGTTATTTTGGAATGACTGTGCAATTGACATTAAGAAATGATTTTAATTATAAATTGAAAAGTTGAAGTACATAATACATATTGATAAATGTTATAAAGATAAATATTTATTAAATTTAAAAAAAATATAACTTTAAGATATTTAATTCTGCCATATAAGTTATGAACCTAATTAGATTTAAAAGCTTTATTTTCTAAAACCAACTACTTATTCAATTAGATAGTGATAAAAATAGAAAAGAATTAGTTAAAATTATTAAAACATTATATAAAGTTGCACAGAAAAGCATACACTAATATTAAAAAAAAAATATTATATTTTAATTCAAGAGTAAAGTGAAAATAAAATTATATTTTATTAAAAAACACAATTTTTAAAAAGATTTTTTTTTATTAATGTCAATTAAAAATAAATAACATAAAGATCCAGCACATATATCCAATTAATTTATTTTAACTAATTTAATATAAACATAAAAAGAATAGTGGCCAAAGGATATTACAATTACAGCCTATAGCTGTCAGCTCTGTAGTAACAGCCCAATCCAACTTCGGTCCTATTTGGGAATGTGGCTGTGATAGTTTTTCAAAGTGTTTTTTATGCTGAAATATATCAAAATGATATTTTAAAAAAATATATTTTTGACATCAGGACATCAAAATAATCTAAAAACACCAAATTATCAATTTTTAAAATTTTCAAAAAAATTATTTTTTTTTAAAAAACACCGGCTGCAACGCACTCCCAAACAGGGGTGGCTACAACGCACTCCCAAACGGGGGGTGGCTACAACTTCCGTGACAGCTGCTTGGGTCGTGGTTGCAACTTGTTTTCTGTATGGTGCTGGGATGTAAAATATTTTCATAAAAATCTTATTTATTTTTAATATTAATAAATTGAAAAAGATAAATCATCCGTGGGTGAAGGGCATTGAGGTAATATTATGTTTCTTGAGTGAGGGAATATGGACATTTACATGCGGCTGGTGAAGTTTCGTTTCCAACATTTCTTTTTTTTACCCGAGTAAATCGTATTTTTTACGGGTTTGGGTAAGAGAAAAAAATCTTAATTATTTCATGTTTTTATAAGGTTAATATGTTTTAAAAAATATTATTTAGCTGAAAAGATATAGGCAAAATTATACTGACATGTTTCGGTCGGTATTTAATTGAAAAATTCGAAATCGATCAAAATTTTAACTGAAGTAAAAACGATGCCGTTGTATTTTATTTTTTTAACTGGTACGAAATATTTTGATTGTTTCGGTCCAAACAAAACGAAACCGACATCCCTAATTTGAACATTAACAAGCGTCTGGGGAGGCTTCGTTTCCAACATTTCTTTTTTTATCCGAGTAAATCGTATTTTTTATAATTTTAATTAAACAAGTAAAATCTCGGTTGTTTCATGTTCTGGTAAGATTAGCATGTATGACTCGAACCCTCAGATCTCAAGCCCTAACATGCTAATTAGAAAGATTCAATTTGGAAAGTCGATCGGTTTTACACAAGCTGAAAGATTATACAGCATGATTCCGCAAGAAGAAGAAGACTGGTGAATGACCGGAAAGGAGGGCTCGAGGGGATTTTCCAGCGTTGCAGGCTTGCTTTGTAGAAGTTCCCCTTCTCCTCCTGCAATATCACGATTCATTATAAGCCGTAGATATATGACCAAACAGGCTCGGATAGATCTTGCAAGATTTTAGAAGGGGTTGCAGAAATGATGACCAGAAATAAAACTGATCGACTTTCCAAGTGAGGTCCCATCCCATTCTTCCATTAGAAGAAAAACATATTATATATTATTTCAGTTAGAGAGGATCTCGTAATCTTCATTTTACTTGTATTTATTGTGCTTGGTGTCGATCCCACCATGGTTTATCTTGTTTTTGTTGTTTTCTCGTTCATGGTTTCGATTTTGGTCCCCAAGAGATGTGGTTTGAGATCTGCATAGCAGGTTTTAAGTTCTAGTTAGGACGTGTATTTATTGTAAGAACCTGAAATAGTCGGGATTTTGCTCACTCACCTAAGCCCCACAAAATACACTTTTCAAAAAGTGGGTTTTATCGAATCCAAAAACAAAAAGTTTCGATTTTGAATCTGCCATTAGAATGATTTCAAGCAAAAGGAAACAGTAGATACATATATAGTGTGCATATTAATAAAAGAGAGTACATCAATAAAGAAAGAAAAAAAAAAGTGCAGACACAGTGCTGTAGAATTACAATGAATAACAGGCCAGATACTGGTTAACTCAAAATCCTTGGCAAAACATATGCCTATCTTGATTGGATGTTTGACGAACTTGTATTGTCTCCATTAACAATGTTCCTGGGTGAAAGAAAGCTTGGCACATAAGGATTGGCTTCGAAGTTTTGAATCCCAGAAATTTTAAGAAATCTGAAGCTCCTGTCTTCTGGATTGTAGGAAACCATAGCCTTGGATTTATGTGCCATCAGGATTTCCCCATTTCTCAGCAAACTTAGTGGTCGATACAAGTCCCTGTACCATATGAGATCTGTTCTTGGATTCTTTAAAATGAATTCCTTTGTCCAGGAATCTTGAACACCGTATTGTTTCATCACCCATATATCAAAATGGTCGCCCAGTGGATACTCAAAGAAGTAGAGGCGTCCTGCCAATACCCCTAGCACCATGTCCTCAGCCCTGTTCTTGTCATCAGGGCCGAGATGAGGAGGTGCTGGAACGGGTTGAAACAGCTCCCGCCCAATTTCAAGACAGTATATAAATTCTGATATACAAGGATCGTTAACGATCCAGTGGAGACACCCATCTACAAAAGCATCATGGCATCTCAAATCCACCGGAGGAGGGAGGGTACCTCCATGAATGCTTGTCCATGTACCCTTTCCAAGTGTGTAAATCTCAGCCTCCATTAATCTCGACGGCTGCTGCACGAACTGGATCACCTTGTACTCGTCAGTCTCAGGACTGTGCCCGAACCAGGAAGAAACATAAGACCTGTGTTTCTTCTTCGTTAGGGGCAGGGTGATAGAATCACCGACAAGGGGATTGAGTATGGTAATGCGAATATCAATCGGTGAATGAAAACGGCGTATACATATCAATCCATTACAGGT
Organism: Salix viminalis; assembly: GCA_029228465.1. Lineage (NCBI taxonomy): Eukaryota > Viridiplantae > Streptophyta > Magnoliopsida > Malpighiales > Salicaceae > Salix > Salix viminalis. Next base: position 7,154,435 of record CM055426.1, read on the forward strand.
GTTCACGATTTCAAAGTTCCCAGTTGGGAAGCCGAAGTCAGGACTGAACTTCACCGCCGCGTCAGGACTGCATACATCGGAGGCTTCTAGATCGAGGAGGCAGAGGCTTCTAGGACCGCGTCGACGTCCATGCCTGCGGGATCGGAGAATGAGAGAGGCAGGGTGCTCTGGCGTGGTGCAGCTTTGGCAAATTCAGGGTCTAATATAAGATCCTTCCATTTCTTGCACACACACATGCAACTGAAAATGGTTTTGAAGGGCAGCCGGGAGAGTATATCGACGAGGTTTTGAATGGGTAGTGCTGATATCGGCCGGAAATCATCTCCTCCTCCTCCTCTAGTCTGGGCATCATCTCTGCAACCTCTGGGTTTGGTGGGGTTGACATGGTTTCTTCTCTTCATTTTTCATGGTATAAACTGCGCCGTTGATTTTGGATACAAGGGATTGGATTTGAAGAACGAAACTTCATATGCTCTCGTTAGAACATGAGAGGATCCTCCAAGACCCCTTCAGATGTTGGCATTGCTTGGTAATATGGTGGCTAGGTTTCATGTTTATGATGAATTTTTTTCCTTGTTAGTTAGTGCCTAAAAAGGTAAGTTTTCTTTTGGTATTTTGAATTATTTGCTGATTAGTTAAGTGCTAAAGAGACGATATTTTTCTATAAATCTGAAATTATCCGTTTGGATTTTTTTCTAAAATTGGGAGTAATCAGGATTGCATATATCGAGATGGCAAAAAAAAAAACACTTTCTAATTCTATTGGAGGATGCTAAATTATGATAATGTTTGGTTTGTGTATAAATAATATTAATGTGTTTAGTTCAAATAATAAAAATTAATTGAATAATTTTAGAGTATTTTTTTTTACTTTGAAATGAAAGTAAGAGACTTATCTCCAAATATAATATTTATTCGTTCTTAAAATATTTGTGTTAAAAAACTTTCAATTCTAAATTGTTCAACTAAGACATGTAGTGATAAAAAATTGATATTATAATATTTTTCAAATACTCAATTTAAGAGTCGATTAAAAACAAAACTCAAGTCATAAATCAGATTGGTCCAAGTCAATATAAGAATAAAATAGTTATTATCATAATTTTAAAACTTGATTTGAGGATTGATCCAGGGCAAGACCCGGGTCACGAGTGAAATTGACTTCTAACTTTGGTCAATATAAGAACAAAAAAATGATTATTATTATAGTTTTAATAATACGGTAAAATCGTACGAAATCGTATAATCAGATCGGAGATCGGATCGGTCCGATTTTACAATCCTAGGCTATTCTAATTTCTACATTATGATTTCTGACGCAAGCCTCTCTCTCTCTCGCCACCTAGGCTGATTTTAGTTTGCATAGCACACCGACAGAATATTTAGTTTTAAATTTGTTAGTTTTTACCTAATAAAATTCTATGAACATAATTGTTTTGTAATCTATTTTTAAGTTATTTTAAATTATGTATGAACCTTAACTAATGAAGTTTTATGGCCATAATTATAATTTATTGTATTCGGAAATATGTTACTTACAATTTTACAATTTTCTACTTACATGATTTTAGCTATGATTTTATGATTTTTGTACAGAAAAATTCAGGTACGATTTTATAACTTTACGATCTGAATTTTAAAAACTCTTTCTATGTCGTGTCAAAATCACGATTTTGACATCCATGCTCTTTAGCCATTCAAATGAGCTACCGGACTCGGACAATCATGCATGCCGGATGACCACAAATAGGCTCTGCCTTTTTTTAGGGCGAAGTGGCGATGTTTCACAACGGAGCAACATTACCACCATCAAAATTCGATAAACGCATCTAAGCAAACTAAATAATAACAGGATTAGTTCAATACAGATCATAGATGCAATCTATTCCAGCAAAATCCTTCAAAAAATTTATGTCCATCAGCCCACAGCTCTCTTTCCTTTTCCAAGTTCATATATATACACACACACACGCACAAGCATCATCCTGTACTATTTCCTTTCTTTCAGAATTTCATTCTACAAATGTCATTGGAATGGCAAGAAAAGGGTGATTATTTTCTTTGCTTTTTAAACATTCTAACCCTCCTGATTTCAATGACCATCGTTGTTCAGATTTCTAAAACATGGGAAATCATCACTTTCTATGGCAATGCGAACTGTGCAAGCTTCTTACGAGTACCAGTCTTCATCTTAGGAGCGGCTCTTTTGATTATCTCGGTCCTAGGATTGATGGCTTTGTTTTGTCGAGCATCGCCCCTTCACCGAGTGTATCTGTGGGCAAAACTTTTGCTTGTAATTGTTCTCCTGGGTTTCACAGTGTTCTCCTCCTTCGTAACAGATAAGGGTCCCAGGGAGACAGATTCAGGTAGAGATCAGAGTAGGCTTCAGGATTTTTCAGGTTGGTTGCAAGGTCATGTGGTGAATGAAAACAAATGGGTCAGAATCAAAAAGTGTTTAATCAAGACCAGAGTTTGTCAGGAGTATGCCCAGAAATTGTCTGCCTTGCCTTCCGATGTCTTGCTAGAGATGTTGATTCCTGCTGAGGTATCATAATATCTCCATCTCTGCCAGATTATTGATGGCCAAAGGCTTTATGATCGCATTGTTTGCTAAATTTAATGTGATTTTCAAGCAAGTTTTACATATGTTTTCTCAGTATCTTTTCGTTCTTCTCCCAGTCAGGCTGCTGCATGCCACCAAGCAATTGTGGGTACAGGTTCAAGAATGCGACTTTCTGGGATGCTCCGAAATCAGGCCTGGATTCTAAAGGTGATGAATGCCTTTCATGGAAGAATGGCCAGGAAAATCTATGCTACAATTGTGAAACTTGCAAGGCTGGATATCTTCAAGAAGTGAGGAATGTTTGGAAAGCTTTGAACATTTTCAACACATGCTTTATCATCTACCTCACCCTCATCCTTGCCTTTGGATTTCTTTGCTTGCCAATCGATCAGAGCAGACGATTATGATCCATTTTCCAACTCTGCTAAATTTAGGTAAGTTCTGTCAGGAATAGGATACAGATTGGCCAAAACTTGTATAGTTGTCATTTCAATCTGCCAAAGGGTAAAAAAATAAGAACTCGTTTCTGCAAATATGTGATTTCGTTTGCCAATTTCTGAAGGGTTGGCATTTTCTGAAACCTAGCTTGCTAGTGGTGCATGTTCTAGTTTATATATATTATTTGCCTGGTATCAAATTAATTAATCAATGCAACCGATCAGATTTCGATCTCTACGCATGTTACTAGTTGCGCTGAAAACCATCCAGGGTAAAATGTCCAGTAGAAGTGCCAGAGAAAAACTAAGGAGCAAGCAGCAAGATATAGATTACTTTGATATCAAGTATCGTATTTAACATGTTCTTGGACAAATGTGTACACCAATTAGATGTTAAGGAACTATCTCACCTAAGAAGTTAAACTGTTAGGTGAAATTCCAGAATATGATTTATATTATTTTGTAACACACAACCTCAAGTTAAATCCCTTTGGACTTGAAACTTACACAGGTTCACACTATATTGTGCTTGATTTTTTATCAAATTAGAAATGAGAATGGTGAAATTCGAACTCGTGACCGTTTGGTCAACAAAGCTATGATACCATATTAAAAAACCATCTCACCTAAAAACTTAAATTGTTAGGTGAAACCTCAAAATATAATTTATATTATTCTCTAACAGCAGATTCTCCGTGTTTCTCTAACAAATCATTGTCGCAACCATTTTCAGCAGTCCCATGCAAAGTTTTTAACCGAATTGGCCACGAAGTATTCTCCGTGAAGCAATGTCATGGTGATAGCAGAGCAAGCTCCCCTACCAGCACCAAGAAGGTATCATTTTGATCTCTTTATACCCTTCATATTATAAAATACTTCTCGATCATGCCATGCCTGCTACCGTGAAATTAATAATCGACAAGACTTTCTCTTCGAATCCTCCTCTATGATTCCTTCTCCTGGTTTTACTGCAGCATTGATTTCTTTAACCAGGGTTTATTGTATGTGTTGGTGCCTGACAATATCAGCCATGGCACGTTGCAATGTAGTTGATGAATTGCCTGTCCCGCCATGAAAAAAATCTCGGTGCACATACTCACCAATTCTTCATCCGAATACTTCCACTATGTGTTTTCTCCTCCTCCTCCATCCATTAACTTATTGTGCTTTTTTCTCTCTTTGTGCGTCACTTAGAGGAAGGAGGATGTTCTCTAGTTCATAGCGAACCTCCAGAAGTTCTTTCCACAACTTGTGAAACAGAATCTTTCCCAAATAAGGCGTGAAATTAAGCAAATTAAAAACTCTACAAAATTTGTTATGATTGCACGCTGCACCGCTGTATTCTGTCTGATAACATTATCTTCATATTTATCACCAAAGCACAGATATATTAGCAAGTAGAACACAGCATGTTGAAAATGATCGACAGAAACAATCGCTTTGTGGTCCAGTCCAGCAGTTTCCAGGAGTTTTTTCCTGAGGATGTTCAATGCCCATTTTCGACAATCAGAATACAAATGTAAGTGTGAAGGGTGAAAAGCAGACATGAAGTTTTAACGGAGTTGGAGCCATGGTGGTCCATAAGGTGCAGTAGTCTCGTTGTTTGACATGACACGGGTTGTCTTGAGAGCTGGCGGGCAACTTGCAAAGGTTGGACCACTCCGTGCAGGTGCCATATGGGCAGCTTCAGCGGTGTTTGTGAAAATGGAAGGCTCGGGTCCTAAGTGTAGAGTAATGACAGGGCCATATTGAGCACATAGTTTGCGAAGAACAGGCTCTAAGTAAGAAAATTTCCTTGAGGATTTCAGAAGGGCGCTGGTGGCAGGTTTTTGTTATGATGAAAGAGATGAAGATGGAAGAAAAACGCACAGGCAAAGAAATGCAATCAGTAACAAATAGAGCTCCATTGTTGGAATGAATTAGAGAAAGATTTATAGTTCAACAACGAGAGAGATTTATAGCTATTAATTGGTGGGGGAGGGGGGGCAAGCATAGTATATATATCAAAGGTACAGATTTTTTTATAAATGCAATAAGGAATTCTTGAATTATAACCAGTTCACTTACGAATTTTGCCAAAGGTAAAGGAATTGGGAATTCAAACCGAACCCAGTTTCAACTCATTAATGTCATTCTAGAAATGAAAGTGATGCGTGACAAATGAACTTATGAGAGCAATTTGGTATGCTTCCAATAGCATGCAACTAAATTGTGAACCGAACCGTGTCATCCCAGTGCAATTATCGATTTTTGCAGGAGATATCCACGCATTTATCTCACTCTCCTGCCTCAGACTCTGGATACCTTTGGGCCATCTCCTTTTGCATCATCTTTGAGCGAAACAAACCTCGGTTCATGAACAATTGCTCTTCCTTCTATGCCCAGCATAGTGTAACTTTCAGTTTCAAGTTCATACCAAATCAGAATTTTATCCCACTTAAGAAAAATATCTCCATCGTTCAAGACAGCTATCGCTCTGAAAATAAACGGATTCCGAACCCCACCTCTGTTCTCAATGACAAACATTTTAGTCCATGACTCCACAACACCATACTGTCGCATTACCCATATCTCCTTGGACTGTTCACTTTCAATCTTGTCATGACCGCAGAAATAAATCGTCTCTCCTAAAACCCCAAGATTGAGTACTTCATAGCCCTCGAATTCAACAATTTCGGGCAATGCAATCGATCCGAACTGCTCAGTTTCAAAATCAAAAGTGATTATTTGATCCAAATCATCCCCCATAGACACGAGAAGCCAGTGAAACGCACCATTGACAAATGCTTTCATATAACCCCAATGGTAAACCAAACAGGACTTCAAAATATCTGGGGCAGCCCCAACAGTTCTCCAACTGCCATTGCCAAGTGTATACACATCGGCTTGCAAATCTTTCTTCACACCTAGCTTGTAAATTCTAATAGCCTTGAATTCATTGGTTTGGGGGCAAAAACCAAGTCCACCTAACTCCGTCTCCAAATTCCTCCCTACTTCAGCAGGGGGGACAAACATATACTCCCCCGTGACAGGATTCAAAATGTACATTACGAGATCTTCAATATAAGGATTTCTAGACCTATATTCACGTAAATAAAGCAATCCATTGCAAGAATTGACAAACTGATATTTCTTGATGAAGTTGGTAACAGGATGAAAGAAGCACAATTCTCCTTGAAATTCAAGCCAATGGAGGGTTGTGTAGCCTTTCATGTAGATAAACAAGGTGGAGGGTTCTTTAAGGGAGAGGTAGAGATTTCCAAAATCAGGGTCTAGGAGAATCGCTCTCCATGACTTGCAAGCATACCTGCAATCATTTAAAAGCATTCCGATTGGGAGTTTGCAAAATATGACCCTGAGCATGTCGTCAGGAAGCCTTGATATGTAGCACTCAGTGGATTCAGCCTTCCTCTTCTTGTTTCTGGATGAAGCATTTGCAAGGTGGCGACGCGGTGGATCCGTCATGGTGCTCTTTGCTGGTCAAGGGGTTCTTCTTGATCTTTCCCGCTCCTTTCGAGAGAATGTGTTTTTTGCGTTTAAAAAGAAAGAAAGGAGATGGAGAGAAATGGGCCAAACCCTTTTGGATTGAGAGATTGGGCCCGTTACTGATCAGATAGAAGCCCAGAATAAAATTTAAGGCTACGAATTTCAATATTTTTTTCTGTATTCTTTAGTATTTATTACGAATTTTGTATTTCTATATATATAGTTAGTTATTATGGTTTTATATAGAGTTATTATGGTTTTATATAGAGTTATTATGGTTTTATGAATATAGTTATGGATTCTTGGCATGTGAACCCAAGTTTATCCAATATGTCTCTATCTCAATTTTTTTTTTTAAATAATGTCTTGAATTTATTGTAGTTGAATTATATTTTTACCGGTTATTTGGGTTGTCTTTGGACTTACCAAGTTAACCGATTAACCTCATATATTTTGTTTTTTTGAATTTTTTTTAATAATGTTGTATATATTTTTATGTTAAGAAATTGAGTGCATATGAGATTATCCAATTATGGCATTATTGTTTTTTTGGTATAAACCATCCGGTAATCCGACCACTGCCGATTAATCCGGATTCGAGCCGGGTAGGACCTTTAAGGGCGGCAAAGCTCTCCCAAACGAGTTTTAAAGCAGCTGCATACCCAAGGCTCGAACTCGAGACCTTGGTTAAGCTGGGACGACCCCCTACCAGTCGACCCACGCCCCCGTTGGTTTATGGCATTATTGTTAAAGGTTAGAGATTTGAATGTAGTATTTAACAATTATTTTATAAATAACTATGCATGCAGATTTTCTTTTATATTGAATATTGAATGAGGATAAAATATTTATTTTTTATTGTTATTATCATATATATATATATATATGTGTGTGTGTGTGTGTGGGTGTGTATATATATATACACGTGCTTCTAAATTATTAGTTTATATATATATATTAATTGATTTTTTTGGGATAATAAGAGGTTTATAATTAAAAAATATTTTTTTTATCATAATAAAAAATACATGAATAAAAAAATATCTGGCAAATATTTTTATTGAATAAAGCATGTTTTTAATAAAAAAATATATATTATTTTTAAATTAAAATGAAAAAGAATATAATTTTGAATAAAAGATATATTTTTTCACAATTTGTTTAGATAAATATTTGTTTTTTATTATATAATTAAATAAAAAATAGATTTTGCAAAAATGATTCGAGTTCTATGTTCTTAACCAAACTTGTGAATCCTGTTCCGTTCCACTTCAAAATCCGGGACAAAACGACGATGTTTTTGTCCCGGTAAAAATCCCGGCCCGATCCGGCAAATCTGGGCCGAAACGCCCTGCTCCATACCCGGCGTTTGCTGTTCGAGTCCAACCAAAACGACGTCAGCTTTACACAATAACAAAACGACGTCGCTTTCAAAGACTTAATAAACACACCGACACCCGCACTGTGAGCCCCCAATTCCCCCGATTTTCAATTTTCCATTTCTCCCTCAATTTCCTTTACCCTAATCTCAAATTAACCTCACAAATCTCTAGTTTTCGATTCATAATCCAGTAATCCCTTACTTGGAAAGCTCAATTTGTAAATCTCAATCCCTAAATCAGCTCAAATTCTGAAAACCTAAAACAAAAATCAAAATCACGGCGGCACAATTTCTTCCCACACGGCGGCACAATTTCTTCCACATGGCGGCACAATTTCTTCATTGGTTCTTCTTCCCCAAATCTCCAATGAAAGGTACACATTCGAGGCCCCAAATCCTTTAATTTATTGAAAAATTGAAATTGCCGAAACTTTGCATGAATGATTAAACTGGGCATTTATGTATGGAATGTTTGAATAAACTTGAAATTGGAAGATGTTCATTCATCTTGTTAAACTGGGCATAAATGATTGTTGATGAATTGTGGGAAAGATAGTTGTTGTTTTTAGCATTGAAAAATATCATATGAAGATAGTTGTTTTTATTATTAGTTAGATTCACTTAATTGATGTGCTTTGAGGTGTGGGATTGAATTCAATTCATTTGTAAGAATTTCTTTGGCTAATATGTATGTAAAAGTTGAGAAGTTGGGGTCGGCTTTCAAGGTGTTTGATGAAAGTCTCGAGAGATTCATTAGGCTGATATGTATGTAAATGAGTTATTATAACTGGTTGCGTTGAACATCTTCCAATTTAGTTTTACTCACAAGTTATTGCACTTATATTTAGTTTCATGACACAATGTAAAACATTTTTGCTGTATGGAATGGTGAGCATTTGGAAATTGATGTGGCTATTTATTGGAAGAGTTGGAAGGGTTACAATGCTAAGATTTTGCGTGGCATTTTCGGTATTTATTGATGATGAGGCTACCAACCAGAGGTTCCATTCAGCAAATTTTTAACAATTATCTCTTGCAAGCATATGACAATATCATTGATAGTGATCATTGATCAAGGACACGGCTCTAGTTTTGAAATTTTGGAATATTTTGGAATTTTAAAGATGTTTTTAATTTTGAGATTATGTTTGTATTGTATAATTTAAATTTCATTTATCTTGAATTTAAATTATACTTGTTAAATTAATATTTTATTTTTTTATATATATAATTAAATAAATATGAACAATATAAAAACAGAACGGAACACCGGAATACACCGAAACCGGAACATTCTGTATCAAATAAAAAACTGGAACGGTACCCGAAACGGATTTTACAACTATGTTCTTAACCTAAAAAAAGGCACAGCTAATCTGCCCATGTCACAAGGCATTACCTGTTTTTTTTTAATTTTTTAAAATTAAAAATAATTTTTAAACACTAAAATAATAACATTTTAATATATTTTTAAACAAAATAACATTTCCAAAACAACCTCATCATTCTCGCAGCACAGAAAGCCAGCAAAAATCCAATGACCGCCTACGCGCGCAGAGTCACATAAACAAAGCGAGAGGACCCATTTTTATTTTACCTTAACAGTAGATCGTATCGGCGTCAGAAGGATAGATTGTGAAGAAGAGAGAAAATGACTCGAGGAAAGCAGAAGATCGAGGCCCAGAAGAAAAACGCAGAAAGGAATCAGAAATCCAAGGGTTCCCAGTTTGAAGCCCGAGCTGTTGCTCTCAAGGTTACCTGCCCCATCTGTAAGGTTATCACTACTTTACTCTCTCCTTTTATTTTCTTTCGTGTAATCATACAACTTCTAATTTTTCAATCAGATCGGCCTTTTTCATTGATGGAATGATTATAAATCGTGAAATTAACTCTTGGTAGATTTTTGGGGCACCCCACCTCTTTTCCTGTCGTTTAAGATTGTGAGTGCGTGTTCAGATAACATGGTATGGGTTTGAAATTATATTTTCTAAGTATTAATATAGTGGCGGGGGAGGAGATTGATGATATTGTAAATCTATTATCCGATAGAGAGCTCCCAGGCTGTTGTTGTTTATCAAAAAACACCTAGAAGGTATCGAGATGAACTTGAAGAGATATGATTATATTAGATTATTTGTCCTGTTGTTTTTGTGTCTTTAGGGTATACAACTTTTTTTTTCTTGGTACGGCTTGATTTCTCTTGTGTATTTAGTTTCTCAATTAGAAGTTGAGAATTAGAGGTCTGCCTGACGGCATTCTTATTTAAGATGACCATTTTCAGTAAGGCTATTGCTCATTCATGAGGGTTTTACTTGTTCTGGCAGCTTTAAGTTGAAAATCCTCTTACATGCTTGTCTTTGATGTTTTACATGTTGATTTCACATTAAAACTGATGTGGGCTCTTTCAGAAATTGATGTTTGCTTGTAGTACCGCTCAGTGCAGCAAATTATGTACACATGTAGCAGAAAACAATGGAAAAACTGCGATGTTTATGTCATTGTAAAATCTAATTGTGGATCAAAATTATGGTGGTCCATTTAGATTTACCTTGTGATTATTATGTTTTCAATCTGGAGATGGCGTGGTTTGTATGTTTATCTTTCCTTCAAAACCAACGTTAGCCATTCCAAACTAAAATCGTTTTGGTTTTACTCTGATTGTAATCCTTTTTAACAGTTAACTTGAGTTATTAAAGTAAAAACACAGTGCCATTACACTCTCATCATACTCTTTAGTAAAATCTTATGTCATAGTTCCTCATTTTCATTTATTTTCATATTACTTCATTATAAACAGACACTTCACAAGCTATGATCCAAATGCCACCTTTATACCCTGTTCCTATTCCAAGTGCTGTATTGGCCAACGTTTGTGAAATTGGGTGATATATACAGCTCTCAATTATTATATTGAATTCAATAAACAATAAAAAGAAGAATACATTGCTCAGCAGCCCCTCTATAATTGGAAAAAAGGGCTTCTATCATTTCCCTAATATTTTTAGCTATTAGAAATAAAAGACTTTGGTTTTTAATTTTTATTTTCTTAAGTATTTTAAGCTTTGGATGTTATATTTTTGAAAAATCTTGAATATAATTCACGAAAATAAAGCAACTAATATAGTAATGTTTAGCAATAATTTAATAATCCACATGCAAACAGACTTGCCTAAAAACTGGTCTTTTAAAAGAAAGCATAAATTCACTTCCAAGAGTGCAAAACCGTAATAAAAAATCGAGATAAGTAATAGTTAAATATTTTAGAGGATTTAATTGTTTGTTTAGAATGCAACCAAGTCAAGAATTGAGGCTTTAAAAATTATGATACTTGAGGAACTTAAAGGTGTGTTTTGGATTGAGTTTCGAAAGCAATGGTTTAAAGTGGCTAGAAATCGCGAGCAATGGTTTTTAGAATGACCTATTTGGGATTATGAACCTGCATCTTAACTTCGAAAAACTGAACCGCAATCCTTAACATGGACTTGCTAAATTATGAAGCGAGTGTTTAGAAATGATGTAGCTTTTGCTTTTGGATGCGTTTCCAAATTGTGTTTCCTTTTGTTGTGCTAATGCTAGAAATTAAAAAAAAATCTGAAAATTTTTATTTCATATGCATTTTCAAGCAAAAAACACTTTTGAAAAGCACCTGCACCACAATACAAAACACACAAGAAGTGTGTTCTTGTCTAGAAAATGCCTGCATATATCTCATTTTGGTATATATAAAATCTCTCTTTTTATCCAATGAACTACATGTTGGTGGGGCCATGATGCCTCCCTTTATGAAGAAGACTGGCCGTTTACTCTAACAATAATTTAAGGAGAACAGCCAGCAGATAATGGTAGGTGCATGCTATTGGTCATATCTTCGACAGAGAAGATAAGAAATTAGACAAGGTTTGATCTCGCATGTGTAGTTTCAGGAGTCCATTTTCAGTGATCAACCTGAGATCGTGTTTTGGTCAGTTTTGAGGTATAATTGTCCCATTGCAGTTCTTCATGAGAACATTCTTTTGCACGCCAGCCCTTTTCAATTTCTTAATTACGAGCAACTTGTAAGGTTTTCGCTAATCCTTTTATGGTAGCTATTGTTGATCTTTGTGCTTTTGTTTACACACGTTGCATTTTGACTTTCAGGTTCAGCTAGCGAATAGTAATCAACTAGGTGATCATTATGCCTCCAAACATCCAAAAGAGAAGCCTCCTGCTGAATCGAGCTGATTTATCTTGGTCACTTGTGTAAAATATCAAATTCGTTCCAAACGGCCAAAGCATTATGTCAATGAATCTGTGTGACTATTTTCTCATCCGAACTCTAGAAATTGACGATGTTTGTTTTCTGTTTTTCATGTGCGAGCCTGAAGTTTATATGGCTTTGGTGTTGATTTTCTCGTTATTGATGTCTGTAACGACCATCAAGAACTGTTTCTTTCAGAATCAGCAAGTTTGGGTACATGATTGAAGCACGGAAAATCTTGAAACTTAGAGGTGTGGTTTGAAAGTCTAGCCAAGAGCTTTGTGGGAGAAATCGTAAAATGGAATCTGGGCTATTGGATACTTGCTATGGTTCTGTCATTATCACTGAGAATGACTTTGTACTATCCAATCTCAGATCAAGGTTTTACATTAATAAAAAATCAAAACTTTAAACTCGGAAGTTGTGACTTGTACTTCTTTATTTTGAGTCATTTTACCAAACACAACTTATGATAAAATGGCTTTAGCTTAGAAGAATGTCTAGTAAAAATGACTCAAAATAATTACTTTGAAAAAAACAATGTAGTGTCAGTAGGAATCTGAAAGTTAAAAATCTCAATTTTTGATTAAAATAAAATTTTGTTAAATGTTATTTCTATCTAAACATACTTGTGATTTTTATTTAAATTGAAAGGAAAAAAATATCTTGATTTAATTTGTAAAAGTCGTATCAAATATACCTTAACCTTTACATAAATCTAAATAACATTAGAACATCAAGTTCCTTAGAAAAAGCAGAATCTTAAACTAAAATAATCAAAATGAAATTTATTGAAGTTCTCTACTAAATTTGGAAGTTGTTGCTTGGGAAGGGGGATTGCCCAATTATTTCTTGTGAGTAAAGAAGAAGAAAAAAACTTTCAAATAACCTTTGAAGTTTTTTTGATCGCACCCTTGGGAAAAAAGAAGTTTCATTCCATTCTTCATTTCTCTCTCCCTTGTGCAAATTGCAATCAAGCCCTTATTTTTGGCATTTTGATTTTATTTTTTTTGTAATCCATATTTATTTTATATTTAAACTAGTCAATTATCAACGCTACATTGCAAGTGAGATTTAAGTTATTTTTTAACATATGAAAAAAATGTATTGGTATTAAATATATCTTCTCGCATCATAAAAAAAATCAAATTGAGAATTAGAAAGTTGTTGAGTGTGTTCAATGAAATATGTGAAAATTATAGGAACTGATAAACCTTTAAAAATAATTGTTAAATATAATTGAAAACTAGAGCAGGAAGTTGATATATATATATAATTACAAGATGCTCTTTAATGTTTTATTTTATATAATTATATATCAATAAGAATATATTTTCATTAAAAAAACTAAGTTTATATTATGTAGAAAAAATGTAATTGTTAGTATAAATTATCTATTTTTACTAGTGTTTTTTTAATATATATTTCTTTTATATATGTTGTTTATTGCATAGAAATTGTAAGAAAGTAAAATCAATATAAAAATATAACGATTTGAAATAAGTCTAAAAGGGTATCTCTTCGATCAAACAAATTTCTCTTATTGATGTTTTTATCAAAATCTTTGTTTTTTAAACTAAAACGTTTCATAATATTAAAAGTAAGCTTTAATAAAAAAAAACAATAAATAAGGAGTTGGTAATTTTAATATGAATGTATTAAAAAAAATAAATACTGAGTAAAATTATATAATAGAATTTTAAAAATAGATCTTTCATAAGCATATAGAAAAGTTTGCATATTAGCTTCATATATACTTATTAAGAAGTCAATTGCTAATATTATCATGGAAGATACTAATATTATTTAAAAATAATGGCATAATCAGATAATTATTTGAGTTTTATTTAAATAATTTTATTCAAAAGGGCTTAAATTAAAAAAAAAAACAATAAGAAAATAAATTATTGTTAAATAGCAAACCTAACCCAAATCAACTTAATATAAAAAGATTAAACTGGGAAATAAAAAAAATAAAAATTGAGATGATTCACTGGTCATGTGAAATAATTTTTCCACCCAAATCTTTTAATATATAAAAAAAACGAAGAAACGCTGATTCATGTTAGATACCTGGTGCAGTTTGTATCAACAGATCGGCATCCTAGATCCATTTTACCATTTTCTTTTTCCCAAAAGAAGTTTTGATGCATTATTTAGTCAAGACTTTACAATCTGCTGGCTGAATATCTCTGCATGCATCTCTTATACAGGTAACTACGAGATTCTCCTCACCTCATACCCATGGGAGACTGTAAGAGGTGATTGCTTTGAAACAGGCCTGTCTTCAGACCACAGCTCCAGATTTACTGTCCCTGTTCCCCAATGGATGTAACACTTGTAAACCTCATTAATGTTAAAACGATTGACTAAAGCCAATCCCTGACATTGATCCACCAGCATCCATTCGCCTGAAAGAAACGCAACGAATGATATCAAGATTTACAAACATTATTAGGCTCAATATGTGTGCTATACACTCTCTCAATAAACTATGTTACTTTGTTAGACCCACAGTTCTTGCAAGAATTAATGAAATGTTTACTGACTGGAGCAGTGCTGAGGTTATTGTAATTACACTTACTACTACTTTATACTGTTTCTTTATACTTACATTAACTAAATTTTTTGCATTGTGATTGTAATTTTTTTTTGTAACTATGGAGGATGGTCACATTGATTTCAGCAAACCTCGAGGATTGCTACTTGTTTATGAAATTTTCCCTAGATCTTCCCATCTCTATTGTTAATTTTCGGGATTAACAGCAGGGACTTGAGAGTCAACTTCAGGACCTCTGCTTTGTAAGCAAAAGTCCTTTGCCAGCTTTGCTTGATCTCATGGTTTGTTTCCTTTCTTTATTCATTCCATTTACATTCTACATTTTCTGCTACAAAAATTATATAAAAAAATCCGTATAACTTCCATAAAATAGAGTGACAAGGAGCTTACCATTAGGCAGAAGATTCTCTTGATAGAACTGATCCCCAGACTCAGGCCAAATTTCATGCTTTGATCCATCAATGGAGGTGAATGAGACAAAAGTCTCAGTGGGGTGAAGGAGAGAAAACATCGGGTGTACTCTCAAGCAAACCAGTCTACAACACAAACAACAATAGTTTGGTATTCATAGATTTATGTACATGTTGGTGCATTCTTGTATAATGATTAAAAGAAAAGAATGCAAGCTTACAGCCCTAGCACACATTAAGCATACAGGAGGACCAAACAGGAAGAAAGAATATTCAAATGAGTAAACATGAGGAAAATTGAGTACATTTTAAGGTCATTTAAAAAGACTGCAATCCTGTTGAGAAACAATGAAGTAGAAAATTGTTTCTGGGAAATTAACGTTTTTGAAGGTTATCTCATGTGAAAAGACTGATTTTGTATAGAAACAACGTAAAATGCAATTTCAGAAGCAATTCCAGAATGCATCTGCTGGTAAAAAACTGCTAAACAGCTTGTTAAATGCATGTTGTCATACTTCGCAATTCATTTTCTCATCAATTTGTTAGGCACAACAAAAATGATTGATGGTAGCTGTGATGGAAAAACAGAAACAATATCTCCATGCGATGGATTGACAATGTCAATATGGACTGGTGCAAAGAAAGCCTTAAGAGCATGGATCCTCTTGATGGTAGCTGAAAGAAATTAAAATTATCATAGACAGGGAATGTTTCTGGATCTAACCTTGAAAATCCACCAGAACCAGCACCAACACTGCGGGCTATAATGCCAGAGTCAATCTGGAGAATCTTTGGATTATCATTGCTTAGAGATATCTGCCGTCGAAGAACCAACCCTCCACCAATATCACCTTCTAAAATAAGAGATTCCTCCTTTCCTGCATGCTCAAGATCCCTGCCTACGAGCAACGATTACAAGCATAAACATGGGTATCTAGCAGATACATGAAAAAGCTAGGGACTCAGTTCTTTTCAAGTATAAGCAAACAGAACAAATGCATTAAGGAAAGAAGAGGTCTCCAAAACGTGCCTCAGTAAGGTCAAACTATCCATATTGAAAATAGGGAAACTCCATAAATCCGATCCATGCAACAGGAATAGAAATTTATCTTTTTATTTTTATTTTATTTTTTTGAGATAGTTGATTGTATGACAATTGATATTCTGAAAACAAAACAAATTCTCAACGAAGTTAAGAATTGTTATTGATTTATCAGTTACATAAGTTAATAGCTCACTCATTTTCTCTACCCTGCAAGTACTTGACTATTCAGTCACAAGGAAGAATTGGGCTTTGTATCAGAAAGGAATTGTATTGGAATAATTTATGCTTCCAGAGATAGATAAACTACAACGAAATTAGTCAAACAAATCAGCAACTTACTCGATGACACTATATTCTTCAGAACATCCTGCGGACCGGTACTCGGTACCACTATACTCTTCATATCCATCAATCTCTACCCTGCTATGAAGCCACTGTGTTCCTTCATTGCCAATAAAAGGAAAGTGAACTTTTTGAATCATATTAGGTGAACCTCTACTCTCAAGAGCTTCAAATTACCTTGGCCAGGTTAAAAAAAGAAGAAGAAAGAAAAGTTTAGCTGGGTTGTAAGCATTACCCGAAGGAAGGTGCTCCATGGAAATAATTCTGCCCCCAATCCAGGGAACTACTTTAGCAATCCAATCACTGTTTTTCAATTCAACAGGGTCCTTTGAAAGCTCCACCACTCCCTTGTGCCCAGAAACCTCTTCCAACTCCGGAATATGCTTAGCACATTCTGCATTTAAGAAGAGGACAAAAATTGATTTAAAAATAAAAAATGAAACCTAAAAATTAGCATCTGGAAAGAACTATGTGATGTATTCAGAAGAGTGGAATGACAAGCTTATCCACCTAAAATATATACATTATATATTCTTAAAAAGACTGCAAGGAAGACAAGAAATGATTTCCATAATCCGCATCTCGACCGCCATAAGGGAAAAAAATTCACGAGCTCTAGCAATTACACATAAAGGTAGAATTAGAAAATCACAAGCAACCGCCTCAACTACAATAAGCCAATTAGTGTCTATCCTTGTGAAAACCATTAAACACACAGAAAGCCCTAACCTTGTGGGGCATCATGGCCATCCAAATATGATTACCAAAGGAACACAACCAGAGTTGTGAGAATGAATGAGACACACTAAAACGAAGATGTGCAAGTGAATTTTCAAGAAGAAAGGAGAATATTCTATTCTGGCCCACATATTGGATGCATATGCCCTGAGAAATGTAAATATTCTCTTCATGAAAATCAAAATGGAGACTACACTAAAGAAGAAAATGACGAGTTTTCAACCAACAAGAATTATGAGCCTATATGTTTAAAAAATAGTTTATAACTGACGTTCAATTTTTTTTTTAAAAGGTGAAAATAGAGGATATTGACAACTGAAAAGGACCACCAATACCTAGCAGGGTCCTGTATTGTTTCTCACTGGTGGACACCAGTGAAGAAACTTCAACTTCTGTGGGCATATTGATTTTCACGACATCTCCATCTATGCCCCATGAGTCAAGCTGCGCAAAGATAAAAAGATTGATGAATATTTTAAACATATGTTTCACCAGTGGTAGTTTACAGTGACCACCAATTATGCCCTGACAATGTTCATTGACAGCAGAAGACATACCATTGCACCTCCACCAAGCAATAACTGTACATGCAGACGGCGTCTGGGCCTCTTCCATGATCCTTCCATTTGGGAAACACTGACAGTAACAGCTGAAGATTGAAGTTTGGCGACGTAGCGTGTCAACAGATATCCACCTCTGGTGAATTCATACCCATCACCTTCATCTTCAAACAGCAATCCTTCAGCATGCCCTGCAAATGCAGAAATGTAATGCAACCAGGTCAAGCCAATCCATCAACATATATTATCCCAACAATACACGTGCACATATGTAAAGATACAGTAGGTACCCTTTATCAACCCATGTTTTGTTTAACAAAACAGTAGAGACAGGCTTAAAAAATGTCTCATCAGTTAAAGAAAAAACAACTGATTAAGATTGTATGGAACGACTCCACCATGAACGTCAATCAGTATAATGTGGGTTGTGGGAACACTGAGGGGAAAAGGATATTTTCCCCTAACTTACCCATTTCCCAACTGACATGCTAACTGTGATTCATACCTTTTTTTCCTGGTTGTTTTATAACCTCATTTTCTAAAAGCTTCAACTATCAGAGTATCCAAATTCACTATGCTTAACACACTAAAACTCCACGGCTTGCCATGGTCTAATTTGCTTGTGAATAGAATTAGGAGTTTATGAGATCCAAAAGATCAAACTTACTATCATAAGGCATATTAAACTTAACTTCACATCTTTGAGCAAACAATTCAACACCTGACCTTTATAAAAACTAACAAGCGTGAGAAATACCATTTTGATCTAAAGCTACAAGGAGTGTCAAGTCATCTGACAGATTAGCTTCACCAACATGCTGATGTGGGGGAGCCAAAGGAATTATTGATCCTCCTTGCAAATATAATGTTGGTAAATCCTGTTACAGAAAAAGGCAAGTAAGAAAATATAATTAAATGAAGTGGAGCAAGATGAGAATAGTAGATACCGGGTGTGAATCATCAAAATCAAATCTCAACCAGATTCCCTTGGGTAGCACTGGATGCAATCTATCCATTCCCTGATCAGCAATGGTGCTAAAGAAAATAAAAGAGGATTAATACAAATTGCATAGGGATGCCCAAGAAAACGCTATCTACAAAGAGCTTCACCAATTATTACCCAACAGACAAACACAACCAAAAAGAATTACGACAAGTGAAGATGATGACATTGTAATTGTTCCTCAATGCATACAGAACTCTTATACTGCATAGGCATATTCTACTTTCTTACAATAATGTAGGCATCAAGCAAGCAAATATACAGTATTATATAAATATTCCTACCAACACTGCCCCTCAAAATGGTGCATAACAGCACAGGTGTCTCTCAAGCACATCTAGCAAGAAATAGAGATTTTATCACCACGAAAGTTAATAAGGACATTGGCCAACTGATTTTCAAATGGTGTATAATGCAAATAAGTTACTCCCTTAATGAACCTTCCCACTGATAAAATGGCTGTCAATAACACTGCCTCTTATGGCCTTATTAATCTACAATTTGAATTAAAACCTACGACCCAGCTCACATGGTTTGAAAGGAAATCAAGCAAGTCAAACACATTTAGCTAGTATGAATCTTTAAATAAAGAGAATGAGAACCTTGAATAGACAAGAAGAGGACCCAGCAGGAAGGAATTTTCAGTGGTCCTTAAGCCAGGATCTTTTGGATCTGCATGGGCAATTTACATGGAAACACTAAGTAACCATAATGAATGTGAAAACATTCTGAAGTTCCTTAAATGAAGTAAGATTATTCAACTGCAAAACGACATACCGGCAAAGAAAGTTGGAGTTGCCACCAGGGTACCTGTTGTGTGCGCCAAATAAAACAGAGTGTATATGTGTAGTAGAAGTCGATAGCGCCTCTTTAATGCTAGACGGCACACTTCTTCACACTAATGGAACTAGATTTAGTGAGCAATAAAAATTGATGGTAGAACATAAAAAGTAGCTGCATTAACCAGCAACATGGAAAAATTATGAAGGTGGCAACAAAGCTGTGAAAACATATGATCTTAACAAGAGGTAAGTCTATTCTGGAACAAATTTAGAAGGTGAGTTTTTAGCAGTTACAGAAGATGACAAGCCAATGTCAATTGCTCCAGACTGTGCTATATCAAAATGAAACATCCAAGTTCATATAACAAGTAAGAAATAAGTGAGAGGTATCAAATTGCTAGCATGTGAGACCAACCTCTTCCCCAAAAGACCATGGCTCATGATCATTTGTTTTTTTTTCAGAATGCCCACGGCAGAAAGGAAACATAGCACCCACACCCATCCACCTTCCAAAAAGTTTGGGTGTTGCATTTCCAGCAAATCCACCAATATCAGGTCCAGAGAGTGGCTGACCACTGAGTCCCTATCCATTGTGTAAGACTTAAATTAGAGAAAATGACCATGTTGAAAGAAGAGAGTAAAACTTTTAATTTAATTTCCTAACAGGGAACACTTTCCCTTTTTGACCACAGTTTCTCTCTCCAAGGAAACAGAACCAAACACTAAATTCTATAACATTTAGTGCAATGGGCAAATCCATGTGGTTACCATTTACACATGGCCTTTAAGAAAAGCTATAAGGAAATGACTCTTCAGCCTTGGAAGGGCAAAAAATATCAAAGCATTACAAAAATGATGATGTGAGGATCTGGGGAGACATCTGAGATAGATAAATGCATAACTTATAGCATACTAAAAGGCAAAAAACGAAGTTAATTTGCCTACTTTGTTAAGGAACCATCTCACCTAAAAGCTTAAGCTTGTAAGTGAGGCCCCATAATATGATTTATATTATTCTCTAACACATAATACCCCCTCAAGTGAAAGCCCTTTGGGCTTGAAACTTGCACAGGCCCACATCACCTTGTTCTTGGTTTTTATCAAATAGAATGGGGGTGATGAGATTCGAACTCGTGACCGCTGGGTCAACAAGGCTCTGATACCATGTTAAGGAACCATCTCACCTAAAAGCTTAAGCTTGTAAGTGAGGCCCCATAATATGATTTATATTATTCTCTAACATACTTGTTGGGTAAAAAATAGGCTTACCAATTGAAGTACCATGGAGAGAGACATGTGTAAGTGCTCCCAGTTTGAAAGGTTATCTCCCGTCCATGTTGCTGCATGCCTTTGACTACCAATAAATCCAGCTCTGGTGAGTACAAAAGGGCGCTTATTTTCATTAGCTAACTTCATGCCTTCATATGTTGATCTTGCCATAAGCATGCCATATACCTATAAGTAAGGAACCAACAAGAATGGATAGAATTTCAAAAATTATTTGCTTCACAGTAATGAATGCAAACAAACTGTCAGAATAGCAAGCAAATCATCAATTAGACAAAATTGTTCTTCCAGAGGTTTGCTGGCAAGAATGCATAACACTGAAGGAAATAATAGTACTGACATCCCATTCTTAGATTTCATTATCTTGCCACAGGAAAAAAAAAAACAAGATTATAGTTTAGGGGAAATACATTGTGATAGTGCGTGTGATTCTGACAACCTCCAATGTCTTCATCTCCAAGATGAAAATTGCTCTCTGGCATCGTCTTTGTAACAGTCTGAAAAGCAAAGTAATGAGACTAAGAAACGACAGCCAGAAATGGAAGGCTTGAGAAAGAAGCAGAGAATTACTTTGAAAACAGCTGGCTCATTCATATCATTCCATATGCCATCAACACCATTAGATGTAAAATCTTTAACTAAAGCAGCCCACCAAGCACGGACTTTTGATTGTGTGAAATCAGGAAAAACACAGGGGCCAGGCCATACCTCCCCTGGACATGGCAATAAAACCATAACCTGTCATTGATATGCTAAAATGTAAGAAAATTAAGGGTAATTACTAAAGCATGCTATGCTACATTCGTACCAACAAATGGCTCTCCATCTGCTTTCTTGATCCATACATCATTTTTAGAACCACTGTCATAGACAAAATATCCTTCTTCTTTCTTGATACCAGGGTCAAGCATCCAAATCGCTTTAAAACCATCATCATGGAGATCTTTTACCAAAGATTGTGGATCTCGAAAACGTTCCTGAAAATATTGGTTATAGCATTAAATTACAATTCAATAAATATTTCCTTTATCTGCCCCTCTTGGAAACTAAATTGAACTCGTCAATGAAGGATCATTCAAGCAAAACACATGCCTGGTCAAATGTGAAGCAGCGAAAACCATCCATGTAATCAATATCCATCCATATAACATCACATGGTATGCCCTTCTCTCGGAAAGTTCTGGCAATCTGCAAATTTACAAGGCTCAGCAGCCAAAAGCAGATAAACAGTGTCAAATAATGAGGGCCTCTAATATGAGGTGAACAGAACTTCGAGAAGATAACATTGAAAACTGTCTTTCCACAGCAAAGAAGAAGAGATCAGAACAGGAGGCTAGCTTGAAATCCTGTAATAGTCAACATTTTACATGCATGAATCCTAAAAAAGTGCACCTCGCGAACTCTCTCATCAGAATCATAGCTCCACCGGCATTGTTGATAGCCTAATGACCACTTTGGAGGCATAAAAACAGTTCCTGAGGAAAGCGACAGCATAAATAACTAGCAAACCATATTTTAAAAAAAATAGTAAAGCAAAATCCTAGTGTCTACTCTGGCTGTCACTGAATGTTTTCCAACCCACAAAGTAGCAAAATAGTCTTAGATGTTCCAAATTTAAAGATAAAAAGGAAAGAAGAAAGCCATTCATTGTGAACTGAAACCCTTGTCAGTAACGCCAAATTATACAAATTCTCTTGCCACACATTTTTCTATTCGTTTTAGCCAATTCAAGAGTCAATTTTCCATTACCCTTCACTATTATTGCTAAAGAAGAGGATATACACTCATTCCCATTTCTCTACTCTTTAATTTATCCACAAGCCTCTCTACATACTCACAGAAAAAGCCATTATCACATAAGAAACCCCAGGTCAAAACATCAGAAACACCAAAACAATTCTAAAACCCGTAAAGCAGAAGATGTAGTCACCAAAAAACCACTCTAACTCTATCTGTAACAGTAAAGTAAGAGTCCATCTTTTACAATATACATTTCATTCCATGAACACACCCACTAAGTTAATGGACCAAATGCAATAACACATGAAATGAGCGGACAGTTAAAAAGACATCCACAAAACAGCAATTGAGTCAGGGCAGAGAACAGATTCAAGAGGCCAATTAAATCTAAAATGGTTTGGAAATTACCAATGGCATGAGACAAAGATTTCAGAACATCTGTGGGAGAAGCAAAAAGACCAAATGTAACAACAGGGTAAGATGATGGAGCAATGAACTGAATTATTGATTCCTTCCTCAGATCAATCTGCTTATTGATGGTAAGGGTGAAAGTTAAATTAGAGAAACATACAAGGGCTGGAACAATAACAAAAGGTTTCATTACTGGCACATCACCTCACATCGTAGCGTGGTGTCTGCAAGAACCCCTAATGCCTCTCCATTCGGGAGAACAGCCAGCACCCAAGGATGTGACTGGTACAATGATGTAGTTCCAGGACCATAACCCCATGCATCCGTGTTCCATGTGAAAACCTACATTAAAAAATCTTCTACGTAAAGAGCCACATACAAAAAAAAAAGTCAACCATGGCTGTTGCATCAAACAAAAACACTTACTCTTTTTCCGGTCCTCTCAAGCTGTCCACTAACTTCTCCAGTTCCATAAAAGGAGGTGCCATCAGGAAACTATACCCATAGACAAATTATAAATTGTCAAACTTGGAATAACTCAAAATATGAACATAAAAGATATCAAATTTACATTTAGATAGGTACAAAAACGGGCAATCTGTAACCACCCACCTTGAATTTAACAATCTGCTTCCCAGAAACACATTCATAAGTAGGGGTATATGAAGGGACACTGTGACTCATGATTGGCGTGTCCCTATCTTTGCTACAGGTGAATGAAAGGCTGGGATATGAAGCAACTCTAGCTTCTGCAGAACAATCAAATCGAAAAACCCCATCCTCCAGGATAGGCTGAAAAATCATATCCCTCGAGACAACATCAGCAGCGACTGCCTTAGCTTGATCATGATCAGCCATTTTTGAAATCAATCCCCTGCAACTTAACTTCCTATTAAGCCTCCTCTTTCTGCATGCCAAAGTTTGATCAGAAATTCAATCAATCAAACAATGAAAGAAGCACAATTAAAAAAAAAACATGGACAAATGAAACACTTCTTTAGTAATTAAAGGGAATGGAGGAAGCTACATGATCATAGATATCAAAATAATGATTCCTATATTAATAGAATTAACAGGTCAAAAAGATTTCAGAAAGGGGTACGCTTCCGCGTGCATGCATCAAATATAAAGCCGAACTAACATGACCTTGTTCTTTCAAAACTTCAACCAGCTGATTCACAAATTAATATTTCCTAAGTGAACTCAATCAAGAAGCATAAGTAAAAAAGCCATGGTCGAGAAAGAAGAACCTGGATGCAAATGAAACGGCTGATGTGCTGGTAGTTGTTGAAATGGGGAAGAGAGAGTGAGGAGGAGGGAGTTTATGATGCCTAATTGTCGGTGCTAGTCCACGTTGTTGTCCTCTACTGCCCACCCGTACCGCTTCCATTAGAAATTCCAGAAGTCAGTCGTCATATTATATTACGCTTGTGTGCTGCTAGTGGAAATGGCCGGTTGCGTATAGAATAGTAATACATTGAAAGTATAGAATAGTAAAGAACAGAAAAAAAATATAAAATAGAATGGTTTTTTTATAAGAAAAAAAAACATCTCCACGCTATTCTGAGGTTTTTTTAATTATCGAAGCAAGACAAGACAGACGGGGGTGGTTTGTTTTGGCAGGAACCGGGTGGGAGCACGTGGGGCCCACCCTTTGCCTCCCTTTTTCTCCTGTGTTTTTTTTTATAGCATGTTGCGGTAGAGATTATTTTTATTTAAAAATATATCAAATTAATACTATTTTTAAACATATTTTTAATATTAATATATGAAGATAATTCAAAAAATTACAAAAAAACAATCTAAAATAAAAAAACTGCAACGCTCAACAACAAACAATCAGCTTCTGAAAACTACTGTTGATAGACACCGCAGGATACAAAAAATTGAAAAAATGTGAAGTTTTCAATATGGAGGGACGACTCAGGGGCCTAATACATTGCCCTGTTTCACGCAGATCAAAGTTCAGGAGGCTTCTTCTTCAACGCGTTCTTCTTTGTGAGTAGCCAGTTATACACTGAGTCACTGTGACCTCTTCTACTGCACTGTTATACCAACTAGAGTTACAATTTTGATCACATAATTCATTGGGGCCAATATCAGTTTACAGTCCAGTCGCCATTAACATTCCAAATGCAACCTGCATTTAGATAACCAATAAGGCAATTAAACTGGCAACTTAACTTCTCTAATTTCCCTTTTCCATTGAAAATGGCCAATGAAATGTTGCTTCTGATCTTTAAATTGGTGAAGGTCTCTCCATCTGACTGATTTTAATCCTGTTGCAGAATGTAATGTAACCACATCAAACCATATGAGCAATTGCAGAGCAACGAAAGGCAATAGTTGTGTCAGGACGGACTGCACAGTCAAATATCGGAAAATTTTGAACATGCTCCTTGTATCTCTTCTGCATGAGCACTCATCCTGCAGGCAGATCTGAGCTCAAAATTGTTAAGAAGGCTAGTATGATAATAGGTTTATCTGTCCTTCATTATTTGATTGTTTTTTTCCATGTAAACTTGATTGTCTAACAGAAGATACAGCTACTGCTACCTTCAAGCACCCTTTCAGTGATCAAATGAGTTAGTGGAGCAGCAAGAGGAAAGAAAAAAAGGGAAGTCCGTCAATGCTTTCTCCTTTTAGTAAGGTGCAACCCCACTAATCTCAAAGCTTATGCAACTTATGATCTTCAAAGTTTAAATTTTAAGGGCATTTTAGAATAGCAAGAGTTCGTGAAAAAACAATTTTATTCACATTTGACGAAAATTTCATTCCAAGTTCACATTAATCATGCTACGACATGAACCATCAGCATTTGCATTAGAATCAGTGAAAATAGTGAGACAGGAATGAAAAACGATTTACATCTGAAGTATCTTCTGGAGCAGCAATAGCAATTCAAAGTTAAAAGCATTTTAGAATAGCAAGAGTTTGTCAAAAAGCAATTTTATTCACATGTGATGAAGTTTGTATTCCAAGTTCACATTAATCATGCTTCAACGTGAACCATCAGCATTTGCATTACAATTAGCGAAACATGATTGAAAAACAATTTATTATCTTAAGTATCTTCTGAAGCAACAATAGCAATTCAAATAGCATAAGACCCATAAATTATTCATAGTATCTGAAATTCTGAAAAGATAAACATCTATAACTATAAGCATTGAGACAAAGTATCCCAAAAAACCTATTGATGGAACTGGGATGCCTGCAATACTCACCAAGAGAATCAATAGCCAATGTAGCTGGGATCCCCAACATATTCTGCAATTTGCTCGAGTTTGACATTAAGCAACTCATGGCTACCATAATCCTGCACAACCCCAACCTCTCTGTCCAGGTCCCTTTGAACCAAATTCCCATAAACTCCCTTATGTTTCCCATTAAGAACAAGAACTGGATCCCCAAGAAGTGGCAAAGCAACCTCGAGAAGATCCTGATCTACACTTTGCACCAACTCCCTGCTTTCATCCATACTTACATCACACTTGGAAGGCCCGACCACATCCACCACCTCTCCTTTCTTCAAATACAATTTACCCCCTTTCAAGTCCTTACTAATGATCCTAACCCGAATATGACTCCTAAGCCACTGAACTCCTCTCTCTTTAACAAAGCCACCATTACCAATTTTCAGACTTTCTCTACTCTCCTTAACAGGCCGTTGTTCGCTATCCCCGTCATTCGGTTTCTTCTCTTCTCTGATCTTTAGCTCCTTCAATTCCTTCAAACACTTCTCCTCTTCTCCCGACCCCAATTCTGCAACATCAGAAACCCGAACTTTCACACTCTCCCCACTCTTTTCTACCCTCAAAACAATCGAATCCGAACCCAGCCTCTTCACAATCGTACCTTTCAAACCCAGATTTTCCTTTTTACCAAAAATCAATCTAACTTCTTTGCCCACAGAAAACCCATCTTTATTCCTCTCTGATTCGTTCTCTATAACACTGTAACCAACACTGCCGCTGTTACTATTTTTTGAATCAAGTGAAGAAGAAAAAAAGCCCAAACCTTCTTTATCAGTTCTTTTAGTGTACTGCTTGATTTTAACATCTTCTTTAGCATTTTTACCAACACCTCTCCCTTCATGCCAACCATAACCCTTAAGCAACGCTTTGGCAAAATCCTCGACTGGAATTTCTTCAAACTCCTCAAACCCTCGATCCTCTGGCAACCTCTTCAAATCATGCCTCAATTTCTCCAACATCACATCCTCAACTCTAGCTTCTTTGGTCAGAGAAGTGACGGTGGGCTGACGGAGATTGAGACCGAAAGACATGGAGTCGGGGGAATCAGAGGAGAGGGTTTGGAGTTCGAAACGGAGGTCGGTGGAGGGGTCAGGGTGGAGAAGGAGATCGATGTTTTTCATTTTTTTGTGGGGTTGGTATTCGTTTTCTATAGGTTGGATAACAGGGGTTCGAGTGCCTTGTAGGGTTTCCGTGGGATCGAATTCGGTGACATATTGTTTGGTGTTGTCATCGTCTGAGTGGCCGACTGGTTTTTTTGCCTTCGAGCTCGAATTTGATGGGATTGAGAAGGAGAGCTTCATGTTATTTGTCATCTGTCCGAGGCAGTCTGTGTTTCGATTTGCTGCTGCTCATGATCATGATAATACGAGGAGGGAGGGAGGATTTGACTGAAAAGTTTTCAAACTCTTTTTCCAGCACCTGGGCTCTCTAGGCTAACACGAGCCAGTTGCAAGGGCGGGCCGACACTATCGTGGATTACTTCTCGGCAATGTTGTTAGAAACTTAAAATCAGTCGAGCTAAATAAACCATGGTGATGGCTCATAACCTCGACGATAGATCCGGTCGTGTTTTAGAGTAAACTATTAAGGTGGTATTTGATTGTGTAATATTTGTGTTTTTAAATATTTTTTATTTATAAAATTGTCATTTATAGCTTTATATGTATGTTTTTTGTCCATCAATTGCCAATCTCGTATACTCCTTTTTGGATTTATATTTATCTGGAATTTTAACCCTAGGTAGATAAATATATTCGAGAAACTATTCATAAAATTTTAGTTTAATCCAACCGTTAGATTAAGAGTTATGTCTGATAGTATAAAACTGAATAATTTAGGGGGGGATTTATAAAAAAATCCGAATTTTTTTATTCAATTATTGCATAAATTATATCAAATGTTTTTTACTAAATCCTTGGGACCCTTTACTTATCCTCAAGTATATTTATTTTACCTTTTTACTAATTATTTTATTTATAAACTTGTTACCGGTTCAAAATAACATTATTGATTTCTATCCAAGTTTCAATCAACACTTTTACGTGCAATTTTTTCTTAACCATTATAATTCCAAGGAATTATTTATCATTCTTAAAAACACATTTATTTTAAATTTTCATAAATTTTGTATTCATCAAAACTTGTTATCAATTTCGCTGATGTTATGATTATTATTTTTTTAACTTCAATAACATCTTTAAACTTATTTGTAAGGGTCATTCACTCCATTACATATCTCATTTATATTTATTTCCATCATTTACCTCTCTTTTAATCCTTTACTCGTCAAGGTTTTATTATCTCTGATCATACTTTTATATGGAAGTTTACAATTCGAGTTAACATATCAAACTTGAAAATTTGATAATCAAGGTCTAAGTCAACCCAGGTTATTCCATCAAATATTTAACCCGAGTTATCTTGTTAAACATACAACCAAGTTATAAGTTCGGATAACCAAATATAGAAAAAAATGAAAAAAATCATAAAACATGCTTTCTTTAAAAACAAATTGTTGAACGATGAAAACAAAAAATAGATAAATAAAAAAACAAACCAATGTCAACAATCATTAACTTTTCAAGCATATGGCCTAATTCATCAAACTTATTTTTAATTAATTAAATACTGAATAATAAAATATTAAAAATATATATATTTAAAAGGATTAAAAAAATAAGGATCAAAATTAAAACAAAAAATAAAAATTATTTTTTATTGAATTGTGATTGAAAAGAAAAAAAAAAATTTAACAAGAGGAACCAAGAAAAATTAAAACAATCAAATAAAAACAACTCGTGTCTCGATAGATCGAATAACTGTTAATGAACATATTATCTCTTGACAACCTGTAAGGGAATAAAAAAAAAGAACGTAGTTTCTGCGTATGTGAAAAGTTTCGATTATAACAGCATATAACATTCCAGAATCCCAGGTGAGCACACTCACAGAACATTTTAGTGCAATACAGAACGCAGCAAGGTGATGATGATGAAAGGTATTAGCTTTCAGAGCTGTAGGATGCTTCGCCTGCTGACATGTTCTCTCTCTGATAACGCTTCATCTCCTCATATGCGTATTCAAGACCGGTGCAGTAATGGAGTGGCGGGTTAAATCTGCTGTCATTCATATCATCTGGCAAGAATGCACCGTTCTCTATTAGAAATTTGACTGCTTCTTTCTTCCTTTCCTTTGCAGCACGGTGAAGTGGTGTCCCTGTGAAATGTGAAAAAAATATGTATCAGCAACCACAGTTACAGCATATAACTTGAGGAGAAATACTGGCAAGCGGAGTTGGTGTTAGGTGCTTGAAAACTCTCTTCCATGAGTTGAAGATACTTACAACCACAGACTCCCAAGGTTCTAGCATCAATATTAGCACCGCGCTCAAGCAGTTCATCCATAATATCAAGGTGACCACCCTGAGCAGCAAGGTGGAGGGCGGTCAGGCCTTTTGATTTTGGGCCCCATGCGGGCACATTAACATCCATTCCTTCATCGAGTAAATGTTTCACCTGTTACAAAAAATCCTCAATCAACAAACAATACCCACAATCTAATTCTTTGCACAGCTTCCTCCAGTACAAAATAAGCGCCTCTCTTGATATTTACACAGAAGCTTGTGTAAGTAAGAACACAATGACAAAGCAAATAAAGTTAAAATGAAAGGAATAAGATGACATAAAGAAAATAAGAAACTGGCTCTCGAGGAACCCCATTCTTCTATCTAATTTTCCACCCCTAGAATGGAAGAGATATAAAACAGATTACTGTACCAACAGCTACAGGAAAGCGTGCAAATGCAGATTAAGGAAGATCTAATGTAGGCAAGGCATAAAGGGAGATTAGGGACCTTTTTTTTAGCCAATCACTTCAAATGAAAAGGAGACTTCTATGGCAAAAGATCTCATCTTGGCGTTCAGGGTGCTGGCTAACTTAAGTTGTTCAGTGCCAAAATAGCTACCAAGAATCAGAACAGAACCCTCCAATAATTGTTCAAAATAACTAGCGGGGATTAACTAACTAATTCAAGAGTCCAAACACTATTCTCATTGAGCCACGAGTTTTGATCTCCAATCCACTCGGTAGCTAAAGACAAGGTCGCAACTTCGAAAGAGAGAACACTCTTTTGCACCTTATAAAGAAATTCCCGTCATATTGTTCTGGCAAACAACAGCTCGTAAGAAGACTCAAGCAAATCTTTAAAGGGCATCCATTAACAATCAATATATAAACTTTACAACTCCTCGTCAATATAAAGCGTAAGCACCAGTGTCGCAACAAGTAGCAAACTTAAAAAAGCTCCAGAGCATTGTAAAAAAAATAAAATAAAATAAAAATAAACAAAAAAAGAAAGGAAAATACGATGATTACCTGTCTGAGATCACCTTTTCTAGCACCAATATGAAGCGAAGTCCAACCTCTATCATCTCTTTCAGCACCCCCACCTGACCTAAACGACCGTCTCCTCGACAAGTTACGCCTCAACGAAGCAGCAACACAATCTTCCTGTGGCATATTTTTTTAATTTCAACAGAAATAGGCCACGCACACAGAGAGACCAAAATCAAAACACAATCCGATAATTAGCGTGCGCCTGTTCTTTTTCAACCAAGTCCTCAATAAGATCTAATTAGCTTTCTTAAAAAGTTCAGCACGAAGAAGGGCAAACGACAGATTTACATGTTCAGTATTCAAAGATAAGAAAATCGATTTAGCGAGAAGTAGAGTAATGGCCAACACAATAAGGAGAGAAAGGATTGAGGCCAGGACCGAAAACACGAAGATTTTCACAGATAAGAAAGGCGAGAGGTGAAGAGTTTATAATCATAGTAAGAAACTGGATTTTTGAAAACCCTAACTGATATATAAGAGGCGATTAGTTTATAAATGAATCCGGATATGATATGATATGATATGCAGATTACTAAAGGGGATTGATTTTTTTATTTATTTGACGCCGAAACCAAACCCTAATTAATTTTCGATACCCAGAGAGAGAAGGGGAGAGAGTTCTGTTTGTTTTCTGGGGTGAGGAAAGAAGGTTATGCCGACGACACCCATAATCACAAATCGCGTGTTTTTTATTTCCGTATTATTAACTGGTGCCTTCCTCCAAAACACCTCGTATTGGTATAAATTAAAATAGAAAACGACAAAAAAGATGTGTAGGTTCCACCGAGACTTGAACTCGGGTTACTGGATTCAGAGTCCAATGTCCTGACCACTAGACCATGGAACCATCTTGTCTACCCGGTAGATTCATTAATATTTGTATAAAACGTTTTCCAGCAGACACACCTTAATAAAAATACTCCTTCTATATTGATTTAAAAAAAAAACAATTTTTCTAACCCAACTAATAATTTGTTTTTTGATAAATAAAAGGTTTAAACCATAAAAATATATATATGTTTTGATTTTTTTATTATATTTTGTGCATAAGAAATTCTATTGTATATAAATTAAAAAATTATGAAAAACTAAGTTTCATTAATGTGTTCTACGATCAAGCAAGATTTAGTGTATTGTGGATTACCATGGTGTCTTAATAGGTTTTTCCTTTGAAATGACAAGGAGAGCACTAAAAATTGAAAGGGTAAAATGGTTTTTTCACAAGTTTTAGTTAGGGTAAGGTCATTTTTTTACTTTTTTTGCATGGTGTAATTACTTAATTACTCTTCAATTTTATCTTTCTTAAACTTGCATTTATGAGTGTTTTTGTCATTTTATTATGAATTCTTAATAATCAAATTGACTTAGAGTCACCTCCACCTTTTAATATATATAAAATAAGTTTTAAAGAGAAAATATAGTTAGTGGGTAAAATGCACTACATGCTCCCAACAAATGGGTGGAGCTTGTGCTTTTTGGTAGCGTGAGCTCTTTTATCGATCAAACATTAATACACTGAGATCTTTTGGGTAGAGACACATATGTTAGCGGTGGACTAATGGTGTAACTCCATTTATTTTTATTTTTTCCTTCCTTTGTTCTCTCTTATCTTTTTAACAAAATACAAAAGTTTATTTTTAATTATTTTTCATATACAATTTAGTCTTTTAATGGTAAATAAAATGCAAATACTTGACAATGTACAACCATGTCAATTTCTCTGTTCTTGTAAAAGACTAAATATATGGGTTTTGCCCTTCCTCTCTCAATGTCTTTTCTTTTCTTGAACTCAAAATTTATTCGATTCATTTG
Organism: Salix viminalis; assembly: GCA_029228465.1. Lineage (NCBI taxonomy): Eukaryota > Viridiplantae > Streptophyta > Magnoliopsida > Malpighiales > Salicaceae > Salix > Salix viminalis. The sequence goes on from CM055426.1 coordinate 7,186,881, forward strand.
AGTCTATAATCCTATGAAAGCCTATCAAATATGAAAGTTGTAAAATAGTAAAAAAATAATAATAAAAGAAAAGGGTGAAACAAAAAGGTCAGCCATTTAATGATGAGAATCAGTAAACAACACCGTATAATTCTTTGCATGTGCCAATTGAACCTATTTCAAGAGCAAGAATCAATAAGGATAAAAAAGATATTAATGGGTTAATTTATGATATTTACACCAAACAAGTTTTGATAATTCCTTCTAAGTTGACATCAGGCATAAAGTTAAGTTCAAAGGAGGTTCAATGTTTGATCAATATGATCCAAGCAAGATATGAGTTATTTATCATGAACTAGAGCTTGATTATACAACTTTATGGTAATGATCATAAGACCAAGATTAATCTCATAAAAAAAAAGATACAAAACTCAATCCTCAACTAACCTAGTTTTGAAGGGATGAGTTAGAGCGAGAATTATAGAAAAGAGAGAAAGAGAGAAAACAAGAAAAAGAATAAAAAAACAAAACCCGAGTTGACTCGTCGATCAAGTTAAAGATGTTCCTCAATATTTTGAGATCACCATATCTATAAGACTAAAACACCATCAAATCCAATCCAAAATAAAGGCAATGTAAAAGCACAAATTTAAAAAAAAATTGAGTGACCAAATAAAAAATACATAGATTTTTCTATATTTGTGCAATCAACTCATGATGGCAGGGGGAAATGGTTGAATATTTGTTAAATATATTTTTTTTGTTACCGAACCTTTAGCTGTTACGAATCAATGGAATCAAATTTTATCTTGTCAAACTAAGCATTAGTTGAGCATCAAAATAACTGTAAAACTCTTTATACAACTATAGAAAACAAACACATCAAGATCAATGACAGATAAATATAAAGATTACAAAGTGTAAATAAAAATAAAAACAAAACTTTATATGACCAAAAACAATATATCAAAAGACCAAAGAATTATAAAAGAAAAATGGAAATCATTGTAAATTATAGTTGTAATCCACACCATATAGTTGCTACAGTGATTTTAAGGAGATTTATTGTTTTAATATAACACACGTCAAGTGTACAAATATCATCCCACCATAGAGGTGATACTTTGCAAACTTAAGAGAGACATAGTTCAATTTGCCAATTTGGCTCCACTAGGTATGCTTGATTAAAAGCCTAATTTGCTACTCGACCGAGTTATATTTAAAAAAAAATGATTTTTTATTGTTCTGATTTATTGATATTAAAAATAAAATTTAAAAAATAAAAAATATTTTAAAAACTAATCATTACCACAATACTAAATATTACCTTACAAAACAAGATGGAATATTAATCTGATCTGTCCCAAGCAGGTTATATAATCCTAAGTCCTGTTGCCATCCCAAAATTGGGGTGTATCTCGTAAGTGGTGTGGAACAGATGGCTTGATTTATTTTATTTTGATTTAATGGATTCTCTTCATCCATGCAGTAAAAATGAACGGACAAAGGGCAAGCACACAACACTGCAATGAACATGAGATAAGGTTTGAACCATCAATGGATGAAAATAAATCTTGTATATATGCTCCAATCAGTTTCAGTTCTATCTTCTCCACAGAAGAATAATATTTACAGGTATGACCTGTTCCTTAAAGCATTTTTCTCCAAGAGACAGCCATGAAAAAAATACATGATGTATAGATTTCTCCATTGATACAAACCAAGAGAATCTCCCGCCGTCCGCCGGTGTCCACCTTTTACAAAAAGAGCTCCTCTGGTATTTTATAATACCAAAACAAAAGGTACACTGTACGTTTACTGTTCATAGCTGTTTCTTCTCCCCCCTCATCTCAATACAGTTTTCCTACTGCTATTCTTCACCCACAATGCAAACTTCTTTTCTTGACAATCCTAATCAAACGATACAATTTGAAAGCAAGCTAAAGATCAGTCTGAGAAACGTTTTTGATCTGCTAGTTTTCTATTTTATTTTCACGGATGAGTTTGTTCAAAAGGGTTGTCAGCAGGGCATCTCTACGTTCAGCCCTGCTCTCTTCTCTTATCCTCCTCTGTTCTTCTCTATCCCTCCACGCCTGCTCAGTCATTAATCTCTCCCTCTCAAGCTTCTCCATTGACTGTCGCCATTCCTGCTCAAACAACTGCCGCTCATGAGAACGCCTTTCCATCATCTCTCTCCACTGCATCTCCATCTTCTGTTGCTGCTGCAAGAACTCCTTGAGCATTTCTTGAATACCACCACCAGTACTACTGCTTGCTCTTGGAGACTTCTCCACCTTAATTTTTTCAACCTTCCTCTTCCTAGAATTGCTTTTGACTGGCTTCTCCTCCTCGCTATCATCATCATCCTCATCTTCTTCTTCTGAGAATTCATCCGAGGATCTATCCCCACTAGTTTTTTTCACCTTTTTCCTTGACTGAGTAGAACCTGCCTCAGATTCAAGAAACAATCGCTGCATATTCTTAGCTCTTTCAGTGAACACTGCATGCAGTTCCTCAAAGAACGGGCATTGTCGGCCAGTCTCAGGATCAGACGTCTCCTTTCCCTGATTAATTGCAATCAACAATATTGATTAAGAAAGAGCACATGGTCCATGGGTCGGATGAATACATCAATTTAGTATATATCAATCACTTTTTGGGTGTAAAGCTCAAAAGACCTAAGAGACTACAAATAATGGAACCATTTCAAATATATATTAGAGGGTATTCACTAATATTCTAGTTTTTAGACCAAAAGATGCAGCAAAGGAGTTTTTATCAGGTAGAATAGGCCTACTGCTGGTTTTGGTTAGCATGTGTGCACATATAAGCATCTTTGGCTAACCAAGCCAGTAGTTGGATGGTCCTACCTAATAAGAAGCTACTATGGAGAGTTTTACTAACGAGCACCAAGAGCACTTGTTGGGGTGCATTTGTTATACTGTTTGGTGATCAATACATGCAATTCTAATCATTGTTGAGCCATTCCATATCAAAATTTAGTATTAAATTATAGTTCTCAAAGCACAATAAACACAGCTTAACTAATTCCGCATGGGCACATGTGTGCCTGTAATTTTATAAGAGAAAGTTCAGTTGTATTGGAAGAATAGGTAGTACACATCGTGGTGAATACAGCCTATAACTGGCCTGCTGTAAACTAAACCAAAACTCACCGCTGAGAATATAAACAGTATCTGAAAGAAGCTTAAAAAGCAGAAAAATTCTTCCAATATTTGAAGTTGAGTTTTGAATACGTTGATGTACAAAGGCATAACATGGCTGTAAAATATCTCATGGGGGAAAAGGTAATTGAAAGCAACATAATGCAATGGAAGGAGATTGTGATAGTTTCTTCTCTCCATTACATCACATCACATTCTACCAAACATTGCCAAAGGATATCAGGTGTTCCATGGTGAAAATCAGACTGACAAGGACACAAGGGTCCGCTGCAGCTAATTTGCTGTTCGCATAACTCTCTCTAACAGTTGTTAGACCTATTTTACAGATGGTTCAGAAAAAATTAGGGATACCAGCATGTTCGTGATTTGTAACTTAAATTGGTATCGGTTCAACATTTAATGTTTTCTCAGAGACTGAATTTTTTCCTAGATTAACATGAACGAAGTTGTTTCCTTGATTAAGGTAAATGGGAACCAGGTTAACAAGTGTGAAACTATTAAGGTAAATTGCTGTAACATACAAAGCATGTTAGATACCCCTTGCCACAGCTACTTTTAATTGCTTCAAAGCATGCAACTGGTAAGTTGTAAGAAGCTGATGCACAAAGGTCACATCCCATGTAGCTAATAAGTGGTCTAGAATCCCTTAATTACAAGAAGCCCCATGTTTTATTTTGTGTTGTTGGACAATTGAAACTGTGTTTGTTAGCTTGAGAATCCAATAAAAACCTATCCCCTCATGTCCATAACCTTTTGCATAGATGAGTAAAAGAGCACAAGTTGGTTCCAAATCAGATAAGTAAAGGAATTTGTAGGAAGAATTGTTGAAAATCTAGCATGAGGGAATGGGATAGGTTAAGGGGATGCTGGCAACTCTAGAAACAAAGTTTCAATGTAACACATTCAAACTAACACAATATAAATTAAAGACCATGTACAACCTTTTATAGAAAAGATCACTACAAAATCTATAATTTACAGACAGCAAGGTTGTATGCTATAGTAAGCAATGGCAATTAACAGCTAAAACACAACTAGTATCGTTCCCCGTTGAGTTACTTCACAATAAATTAATTTTTTTTCTCCATTACTTTTAAGAGTAATATATAAATCTGACATTGAAAAACATTTCAAGCATTTGTTTTTTTTTCTCAACCAACATGCCCTAGTATTTTTAAATCTAGAAAAAATCGCCTCGAAACAGCAAGTAATTGGATAACCGTTCAAATAGCAGAATCATTAGACAGTCTATCATCCAAGGCTAACCGCTCCATACAAGATCTAGCTTCCAAAAAGACCGTCTTTTACACTAACTCAATTGTGTCAACAACTACACTCAATCTGGAAAAAGATCGAATTCACTTCCCCAAGCTTGCCCTACTCCTAAAGTCAGTTTTTAACCTGATCTTCCTTCTCCGTTTCCTTCATTCCCTTTTTGTCTCCCACCACTAGCATTATCCATGTCCTAAGTTCATTCCCTCTTTTATGAATCATTTCTATGCATTACACGCTAAACTTTACACAATCATTTCAATTTAGCTCAACTGATTAACAAGTTAGGACATCAATTATGGGTCACAAATATCTATTATCAAGCTAATTACACTCATTTTACAACCCTATTAAACCTAGCAAATCCTAGATTTACCAAGCAATAACCCCCCACCCCACCCAACACACACAAAAAACAAATAGGAAGAAAGGTGAAAAGGACACGACTTTCTTATTTCTTATTACATCCAAAGACACATGAAAACAATACCTTGTAACGATTGACGAGGTTTTTCCACTTGCACTTACACTGTTCGGGTGTCCTTCGGTAACCTTTCTCTCTCATTTTAGCACTCACAATCTCCCATAACGTCTTGTTCCTCTTCGTGACAGTAAAATCCTTCTCCAACTCTGCTCTAATCCCAATAAACTCCTTCGTTTCTTGCAGTCCCCACTGTGGTTGTTGTTGTGGTGGACCCCTCGGCGAGACCTCCGCCGATGGACTTAGCATCGCCGCCGTTGGCATCATATTTATCCGCCCTAGCCCCGTGTCTCCTTCCCCTCCACCGCTAAACATCATATTTACGGTGTCGTGTTCGCGTTTTATAGCGCCTTTCGTTATATAATCTGAATCTCCTATGACTTCATTTATATATTAAAATAAAAACGGAAAGCGTGTTTTTTTGTTGTTTTGCGCTTTCGGTTCTATCGCTGTGGTTTTGCTTCTTGGACAAGACAGGTATCTCATGTTGAAAGCAAAGTCGTACTTATGGGTGGAGGAATGGGTTCAACTTCAAATAAAATAAAATAAAAAAGAAGATGACGACAGATTTGCGTTTGATTTTTTAGTGAAACTTTTTTTTATTATTTTAAATTAATTTTTTTTATGTTTTAAAATTATTTTGATGTGCTGATGTTAAAAATAATTTTTTAAAAATAAAAAAATTATCATTTTGATGTATTTCTAAATAAAAAGCATTTCAAACAATCTATACATCTAGGATTTCTATGGTTTATCAAAGCATTTCTCTTTGTTTAATAACATCTTTTTCTTTTTGAATACATTTTGGTTAAAAACAAATATTAATACTTGATATTTTCCCCCAACAATTTCATTTTAATTAAAAACCAAATGATTTTGATATAAAAAATAATGAAATTAAAGATAAAAAAAACTAAAATGAAAAGAACATTAAACATAAATGGTGTGTCGTTCGTTTGAAACAAATACATTTTGTTTTCAAACTTTAGAAATCATGCAAATTATACAATTTCAATACTTTAATATTTTTTGCACTCATCAGATAATTTTTTAGTTATTGATTGAAAGGAGAACACAAAGCGGGTTATTGAATTCTAGTGATAAAAAAAAGATAAACATGTTATAGACAACGATTTAGGTCACCAAAATAAATGAAAATTGTGTCAAATTATTTCATTTGATAATAGCATTTCAAATTAGGTATTTTTATTTACCTTTAGAATTCATTCAAAAAATAAAGTTGGGCTCGAGTTGATTTTTTTATTTTCTGTTGATTTTGCTTTTTTAGAGTGGTTATTTTGATTTTTTTATGTCATTGATAGGTTTATTATGTTTTCTAAAATGTTTTGTGAGAGTTTGAGATCAAACATGGGTTAAAAAATAGTTTTTTATGTTAGAAACTTTTAAACCCTAATTTTTACTATAGTGGTCAAAATTTAGGCAATATGAGATGATGTATCGTATGATATTTCTTTTTTTTCAAAAACAAGATGCAATGAAAAAAAAGGCATGATCGAGTGGGCTTGCCTAACAAGCCTACACGTGGGGCTCAACCTAAATGGTTAGCTCAAGTTGTCATGGATTGATTTCTGTCTATTTTTATTTTTTAATTCATTATGAATTCAATTTCATAAAAAAAAACATTATTTTTTTTTTTTATATTAGATTATTTTAGTCTCATGATATAGGTCCAACTTATACGGGCTAGTTAATTGACTATGGGTTTTTAGGTTATTTTTTAGAATTTATTTTTGTTTCAATTTTATCTTCTACATTTAGTTTAGTTAATTGAGGATTGAGCTTTATAGTTTATTTCAATTTGCTTTTTGAATGGTTATCCTAGTCTCTTTAGTCCAAGTCACGAGTTTGACGGGTGCATCCAAGTTGTCTCAAATTTTTTTGTCTATTCTTTATTGATATTTTATTATTTTTATCATTTAATATTAAATTGATTGAGATCCAAGTTTATAATTTCTTTTGAATTTTTTAGTGGATTATATCGGTCTCGTGACCCCAATTTCACCAAGTTTATAATTCTTTTAATTTTTTAGTGGATTGTATCGGTCTGGTGACCCCAATTTCACAGATAAACTTGTTTTTTTTTTTTTTAATATCATCCCTTGATATTAGGTTAATTAAAAATTGAGTTTTCAAAATATTTATGAATTTGTTTTCTATTAGATTATCATGGTCTCATAACCCTGAGTCATGAATTTTACATGATAACTAAGGTTGTCCTAAATAAATTCAATATGTAATTGTCTTAATATATTTTTTTAAAAAATATTGTCTTGAAATTGTTTCAAGTAAAACCATGTTTTTTTCTTCTTCAATTGTTCAGGTTTTCTTTGGATTTTCCACATGTGATCAGAGTCATATCAAGTCAATATTTACACAATTCATTTTTTTTTCTTGAAAGCATGTTAGCTAAATATATATTTTTTACATTTTTAAGAAATCGATGTGATCCTTAACATAGCACGAGTAAATGAAATAGTAACTTGTTAGATCTCTCTCTAACCTTCATTATAGTTAAACTTGTCACATGGAATCCCATATTGTTATGTACTATTTTTTATTTTTTTTTGACCAGAGGCATATGAAGCCCTAGATAAAGTTAAAGGGCGTTTGAGAAAGTGATAAAAGTTATTTTTTAAAATATTTTTTTATTTAACAATAAATAAAAATAAAATTTATTATTATTTAAAATTTATTTTTGATAAAAAAAACATAAAAATTGGACCTGGTCCAGCTTTAGTAGCAAACTGGCTCGTAGGCATGCACCACCACACCATAAGAAAGTGTGCCTAAACGACAACCCACCAATCCTCAGGGCAGTGCCGAAATGAAAAGCCTTCCACCTAGCTACAAAGCAATTTAATTTATCTCTTCCATAATTTTAAAAGATTGGTCACTTTGATGATTAACAAATCATTCATCATATAAACTTGAAAACATAAATGTAATAATTAAATATAAATATTTTAACATGATTCAGCTCTTAATTTATCGTTTACTATGCTTAAAATAAATAATAACTATCCTTAAGTCTTAAGACATAACAACAAAATAAATACCACATGGGAAGAAGTTTGTGAAGTACTAGCAACAATAATAAAATTTAATTATTTTTTTTTAATGAAATTAAACACCAATTTGATGTAAGGATTAATTTTAATACCTTTATAACCAAAAAAAAGAAAGAAAAAAAAACACTTTTAGTGGGATGGGATATCTTGGGACCCAGGCATGTGCACATAATTTTTTTTTAAATTAATAAAACTAGAAGAGTCCGTAATTGGGATTATAGAGTTAAGTCATTGTACTACTAATTTAATAATAATATCAAAAAAATATTTATTAAATAATTTAAAAGCTCATTTACGAAGCATACGTGGGTACATCATACAGTGGCCAGGCAATAAAGGAATGAAAAGAAAGAATCTCTATGGGGAATGGAGAAGGCCTCCCATCCTTCCTAACCTCTTTTGCATGGCAGAATCTTTTCACACGGGACGATGGGGCTGGCTGTCATGTCTTCATCTTGCTTTTATCTTTTCTTCTGCAGAATTGAAGAGAAAGCTGATTGCACCAGTCAGAACCAGTGAGTGACAGGTTTAAAAAAAGTTCAAAAAATAATGAAAATCACCTCGTTATGGCCAAAATTGCACTGTTTTTTTCTGTTTTCATGTGTCTTATCTCTCTATATTTTCTGGGATTTTCTAGAACAGCTGTATGAGTGAGTGGGGGGGGCCTCATTTCGAACTCTGAAACAAAATCTGCGCAAGCAGGATGAAGGATGAACCCATAAATTATTCTGGATGAACATTCCATTTCGTAAATAGATTTTTATTCTGAAACAAAGCAGAAGGGTAAACTGTAGATAAGCCAAAGCTTGTCCAGAGAAGAGAAGAGATGAAGAGAGAAAATCATAGAAAACATGAATGCTGCTGCTGGTGATGGTGACGGTGGCGGTGGTGGTGGGGTAGAAAGAAAAGATGGCAACAGCAGTCTGTCCTGAGCCATATATAATGGAAAAGATGAGCACCGTCTGAGTCTTCATTGCGACAGCATCCCCCATAAATGCCACCACGAGGTTGGTGGTTATATACGGCGCCGGATCTTATTACTTATTTATGACCATTGTTTAGGGTTGTTGGGAAATGGCAGGCAGGTAGGAACCCTATCTCTTTGTGAACTGTGACCAGTTTCATGAAGGTAACCTAGCGTTTGATGTCGTGTTCATGCCCAGGTGTCATAGCACTCATTGGCGTTGGCGTCAGTTATAGTTCGGCTGCCTGTCTCTTGTTTAGTAGACAATACGTTTTTTTTTCTAGAATTAAAATAAATTGTAAGAATATTTGAACCCATGTCAAAATAAATTGGAAAACCCAATATTTTTATAAAAATTATAATATTTTTTCAACAATAAATTAAATATCATGCTAAGCTCTTTTATAGTGCATCTCCTTTAAATTGTTTTTCTAAAAAAACATAGAAAAGGATAGGTGCTAAGATATAAAGTTTGTTTGGGAGTGCGGTTGCGGTAGTTTTTAAAAATTATTTTTGATATCAGCACATCAAAATGATTTAAAAACACCAAAATATATTAATTTAAAATATAAAAAAATAATTTAAATTTCAACCAAAAACAGATTGGATCATACGGCGAAACCGGTTCATAGGCATGCATGTATTGTTGTGAAAATAAAACAGTAGAGCTCTTTTATAGTGCATCTCCTTTAAATTGTTTTTCTAAAAAAACAGAGAAAAGGATAGGTGCTAAGATATAGGCATGCATGTATTGTTGTGAAAAAGGGCTAGCGCACATGAGCCACACACCTAGCATTGATTTTTCTTCTTCTCAAAAGTGGACGATACTTTATTTGTGTTTTTTTTATTGTTCTTTAAAAATGTTTTTTTTTTAATATTTTTTTGAGTTTTTTTTTAAATTAATTTTCATGTGTTTAGATGTCAAAAATAATTTTTTAAAAATAAAAAATATTATTTTAATGTATTTCTGAACAAAAAAAATATTTTTAAAAGCAATAAAAACTACATTCACAAATATATTTTTAACCTATCTTCACATAAAAACACATAATTAATATCCTTGGAACGAAATAAACTAATTTATGAATTCAGAAAACTCCTAATTCAATTTATAAATACCGAACCAAAGAGTAAAACACTCTTTAGAGCTTGATTGATTTTTTCCTGCAAAAAGAAAGCTCAAAAACACATAAAGGGCAATCCTATATTTGTTTTCTAATGAATCTCTCATCTCTCATCTTAAGGAAAATAAAATTCTGGAATAAAATATAAAAAAACTTCAAAGTAAAGGGACCAAAAAGTGAAGTGAAGAAAAATATCTACATGCCAAAGTTTTTAAAAAGGCTTTTAAATAATTAGCATACAAAAAATCTTGTATACCCGATTTTTTTAAGTTTGATCCCTAATTATTTTTTTGTAAGCAACAAAATCATATTTTTTTTGCAAAACTGAGCACCATTTTAATAAGATGTTTTTTTTTCAATATATTAAAAAACAATTTCCTTCTTTAAAATATGATGCTCAAATTAGAAAACAAAGAAAAAGGGAGGGGTACTTAGGGTCTGTTTGAGAGTGCGGTTGCGGTAATTTTTGAAAGTGCTTTTCGTGCCGAAATGTATCAAAATGATTTTTTTTAATTTTTTAAAAATTATTTTTGACATCAGCACATCAAAATGATATAAAAACATCAAAACATATTCATTTAAAATGCAAAAATCATTTTTTTTTCAATGTTCAATTTTTTTTTTAAATTTCGGCCAAAAACAGGTTGGATCGCACAGCCAAATAGGCTCTTAACATGTGCACTCCACGTTGAAGATGCCTTTTTCTTTGAGGTTTGTACAGTCCACGTTGAAGATGCCTTTTCTTCGAGGTTTTTGTTAATTTTATTAGAAATAGATTAAATTTCGACAAAAATAATGATGTCAATATTCTACATTGTACATTCAGATCATATTCATGGTGTAGAATTGTGGTCATGCCAGATTATATTTTGATTTATCTACGTAGCCTCTCGCCAACATAAATTTGATATATCGTTATATATATAGATAAAAGAAAATCTATGAAAAAGTCATGATAAATTATAAGAAAAAGGACTTGATGATCAAATTATCTGATAATTTAAGCTCTGAGTCCCACACGAACTGAAGGGAAAAAGAAAGTAGTAAAAGTTAATAAAAAGCTGGCCCCTTGCAGAAAGGTTGTAGCAGCCACAGGTGATATCAACAGTTCCCAAAACCCAACCAAAGCAAGCAAAGCTCCTCTGAAAGTAAATGGCAGGCCAGGAAGGAGATGGGTCGAAGCCGAAACAAGATCAAGAAGAAGAGCCAGAGGCCAAACTAAGAGAAGACAATCTCCTCTCTTCTTATTTAGGCCTAAGTTTCTCTTTCTTTTTAGCAATCCTGCCTCCAAACTCCATTTCCTTAATACCAAACCTCCAGACCCAGATCAGAGACCTCTCAATACGCCTTTTGCAAGCAGAAGAACAGCTTAGACAAATGAAGTCAAGAAGAAAAGAGGACTCCAAAGCAAATGCAAGAGTTGTAGAGATCTTTGCTAGCCACAGGAATGCTTGGCAAGCTGAGGAGAAGAGGTTGCTTCAACAGATCGACTTTGCAAGTGAAGAGGTGGCTTCACTGAGAGCTAAATTTGAAGACTTTGAGAGAGAGAGGGAAGAGTGGCAAGGAAAGATTCAAGATTTGGAGAGAGAGGTCGGTGAGAGAGAGGAAATGATTGGGTTTATGTCACGAAATGCTGTTGCTGGTGGCGGCGGCAGTGAGTTTGCGGGTGGCGAGGAGGAATCTGGTAGGTGTGGGAGTGGGGAATGTTATGGCGGGGAGGAGGAGCAGGAGGAGGAGGAGGAGAATGGCAATTTTGTTTATGGTCAACAGTATTATGAGCATTTACTGCATCAGCAGCAGCAGCAGCAGCAGGGAAGTGATGGAGGTTTCAGTTCTGATTTATTGGCTTCTGCTTCTAAGTTTTGGAGCGAGACAGCTAGCACTCTCTGGCAGGTTTTGCTCTTCTTTGATCTTTTCTGTGCCTTTGCTTCAAACTCATTTGAACTTTGGGGATGGAAGTTCATATTATCTTTCTGGGTGTGTTTGGACTTGGTTTTTAAAATGGAGGAAAAGTTAACAGAATTGTAGTATCTTAAGATGAGTTTATGTTGAATGTTCTGGTATTTTGGATCTCGCTTGTCAATTCTCAGTCACACACATCTTCCTTTGACATGGAAATTCATCCCTGCATTTTCTTTAAAGAGAAGGAAGAGAAAAGGTTGAAGTAATCTCCCTTTTCACAAGTCAATCCAGAAAGTTATTTTGTTACTATTGAGTTTCAACTCAATTTTTTTCCTATCCTCATGCATGAATTAATTTCCTACAGCTTCTGCTTAGTGAATATCCTTCAATTGTCTGATTCTTTGTCCATCCATATTTTGCATTTTGTCCCTTTTTTTTTCATCTAGGAGATTAATTGATGCGTATTTTAGTTTTTGGTGCCCACTCAAAAAGTGGCTTTGGATATTTGTTAGTTTTGGCTCCTACTTGACAGGTAGATGTGCTAGTTGTGTACTCTCACCATATAAAGTTCATTGTTTCACTGGACCACCCATACTTATCCAAGACATGACAACTAGACACTGTCTTCTGGAGTTTGTTTTTATATATAATGACATTGTTGATGTGGCATTAGATTTCAACTTAACACAAGTGACCATGCATGATAAACCACGAAAACCACTAAGAAGGATTTAATGATTTTGATGGTGTTATGATCCTGGTAAAATACAAGTATGTTATGCTTTCTCTACATCAGCAAATAAATTCTTATATAGACAAAATCAGCGGCTATTAGTATCTAAGATAGTTAGATAAATCTATCGGTTAGCTGGGACTTGTCTCCTCTCACAGTGGATATGAATCTCTTGGCTATGGTGGAGTTACTCTGCAGTTGATGAGGAACCCAGTATATTTTCGGGAACATTGGCTATGGTTAAAGCAAGTTTTTTTTTGTCAGCTAGTTCTCTTTCTTTTTTTTCGTTTCCTTGACAATTAGTTTTTACCTGGGGCTGGTGAAACATGGCATCTGCTTCTGTCATGCTTACTTTTCCATGTGAGTGTAGACTATTGTCCTATATTGTTGTGGCAACTTGTCTCCTTAAAGATGATGCGTTAGTGAAACACAAGGGCCCATCTGGTCCTCTAAACTCCATAGCCACTAATCATGTGCCCGTTCAGTTTGGCCTTCCTAGACTTCATCAAAGAATCATAAAGTTGAAATTTTAGAGTATTAAAACACAAAAATGATATGGTTTTGTGATATTTGTACCTATAAAATCTAATTTATGGTAAGTTGAAATTCTACCTGATTTGCACAGCAAATGCCTTTTAACGTTTTGGCAAACTTGGCACCAATATGATCAGTTAGTTAAGAGACCATTGGCTGCTTCTTGGCCCTTTGATTCTCTGAGTTTCCAGAAACTAATGCAAAAAAGCAATATACTGCATAATTCATTTTTGAAGAAATTCAATTTTAAATGGTTATTTCCATGGTTTTTTAATTTTAAATATATATTTTTTGCAGGATATGCAGTTTGATTCCCAAGAATCACACTATCACATGAAACATTTTGTAGCAAGGTAAATCTAACATTCTCTCTCTCTCTCTCTCTCTCTATATATATATATATATATATATATATTGTTACAGTGATATAACTAATGAAAGGGTAACTTACATTTCCTGATCAGAAGAGAGTCCCCGTGGAAGGTAGATAGTGATTCAACAGGTGTGTCCTCTAAGTTAAAATTACTCGAAGAGGAGCTTCTGAATTTGGAAAAAGTTGGAAAAACTGATATATCAAAGGTTCCATCACTAATGAGGAAGCAGGCAGGGAGATATCAATCTCTATCAGGAAAGATTGATGATCTTTGCAGAAGAATGGTAATGCACATGTGATATATCCTCTATTTCTTAGGATGTGCTGTCATATAGTTTTTTATAAGTTGACTTCTTTTTTATTTTTCATCCTTTAGTACTTTTAGGACCATCTTCCTAAAGTTTAGCATGATTCTGCTCCTAGAATATGCAAAAAAACTGCTTAGTTACATTGCCCTTGAGTATTTAGCATTTGATATTGGTAGATGCTTATCATTTGATATTGGTTTGCTCATAATGTTGTTTACCTAGGATGAAACTGAAATGACGAGTTGTTTGCCCCATTGAGCTATCTAATTAAACCTTTTTTAATTGCAAGTTGCATGGTCACAAAGAAATTATTTATTCTTATTCGAGAACAGAAATTGAAAGGAAAGCTCTCAGTTCCGCATTGTGAACTGTATTAGGAAATCCATTAAATCTCTTTTATGGTGTATAGTGCGCACATTTGTAGACTGCTTCAAAGTGAATCCACCATGCGTTGATGAATTAAATGTTCGCTCCACTTCCTACCTGCCCCAACATTTCTTTTTTCCATACAAGCTTTCAGCTGGATAAGCTTTAATTTATGGAGGTGCCTCTAGAGAAGAAACTTGCAACAAATCTCTCGTGCTTCCTTAAATGCACTGTTCAAGGTAGTTTTAGATGGTGCATTTGTGCTGGTTTCGTTTGTGAAAATTTGTTTGGGGTCAAAACTAAACCCTATCTGTCTGTTGATCTTAACTCTTTTCTCTCACAAACACATTCACACAGTGAGTGTAATTCCGTGTCCTATGCTTCTCCAGTAATATGTATTTTGAGTTCTTTTCTATCCCAGGCTTGTTGCTTAAATCTTTCCCTGCTTTTACAGCAAGCTAGTGATCCCAGTGAACCTACGCTCGGCCCAGAGTTCCGAACACGGAGGCAGACTGAGTTTTTGCTTGAAGCATTTCGGCTCAAGGAACGGGCATCTAAAACTGCACAGAAGCTGGTGGCATTACAAAATGAGATTGGTAAGAGCTACTCCAGGGATGAGGTGGGGAACCAGGCTAAGCTCACCATGAGACGTTCCTTCGAGGCCATAAGGAACAACTTAAAAGAAGTTCAGAGAAACTTGGAAATATGGTTGGCCAGAATTATTGGAGATCTTAAAGGGATTCTGGCCAGAGATGGTGCCTCTTGTCAACGTGAATATTATATTTCTAGGTATCCTTTTGTTCAATAGAATTTTCTGACTGGTAGTCTCAAGCACTGATCTAACTGGAGTATATAAGCCCTTCTGGTAAATATGCTGATCGAAGGTTTCATAATCGCAGCCAGCAGCAGCATGGAAACATGATCGTTCCACTATGTTCATGGCAGCATTCATATACCAATCTATCTAAATGTAGCCATCACTAGTCAAAACAAATTGTTCATGCTTCAATTTGTCATCATCGCTAGTTGAGTAGTAAATATGTTTATCCTGGAATTCAAGGACTGATATTACAAGTCGATCTGTTGTCCTTTCTACCCTTTACGAATATGGTTTAGAATTGAAACAGTAAATCGACATGATCTCTTCTAAATAGATACTGTTTGTCTAGCATGTTTCCTTCAAGGCGAAAGTCAACGCCCTTTCAAGTAAAGATTTGGCAACGAACAGGAACTATATATTGGTGTGAAATGGTCCATTCATTGCGGAGGAAAGAAAGTAGCTGTTCGTGGACACTGCGAAGGACCCCAACAATGGTCGATTTACAGCTCGGTCAAAACAGGCCAACCGCTAATCTCAGCGCTGACTCTTGTAATTAACTGTAGATTCTTTTGTTCTTACCTATTTGAAACAATGTCGTTTTGTCATTTTACTGTTGTTTCTAGAACAAGATTTGTCTATTTTCTGTCCATTGCTTTCAATGATAGCGACATATGGAAGAAGTATAAATGCAATTTAATTCTGGAGCAGATCAAGTTTGGGTGGGAAGCACCCCATCACACCGTTTGATTCATATCCATCGGATCCATGTGCATGCATTCATGACTCGCAAATGCAAATCCAGCAGTTTTGTTAACTTACAGTAGCTACAACCTGTAATCTCAAAAGAAGTAGGGGTTAAAGCAGCCATCCAATTCATGCAAGCACCTTAGGAAGGAGTGAGTGCTGCCATCCACAATGCATGCAAGAACCGGAGGTAGGAGTGCGTGCTGCCATCCATGCAAGAACCTCGGATTCTCGCAAAATTGGTTCAATTAGCAAAATCGAATCGAATCATCGTATATATCAACCATCAGTTTGTAAATATATCTTCTGATTTAAACACTGCATTCCTTTTTCTTTCTGTAGATTGATATTTGGTTTCTAGTGGGAATCCAGTACGGATCAGATGATGTTAAGGCATTCACTTTAAAAACCATCCAGACAATATTTCATTTTTACAATCCAGTTTTAATGAGAGTACAACTCAAAGGAGCAGTATTCAGAGTGAAATTTCCAATACAACAAATTATTAACTTGCGTTTTAACTATTTCAAACTCGAGGAAACATGAAGAACATAACTAAGAGGTTAAGACACTAGGCAGAAGCAGCAGCTTCTTCCAGCACCTGCTTAACCTTGGTGATATAGTCATTCATTGCTTCCTCCTTGGATTTTCCTGCCCAAATATATATACCATCTCTCGGCTTGGGTTGCGGAATTAAACTAGCCTAATGAAATATAAATTAAAATAAATATGAATATGAATTTCTGATGCGTAAGAACAAGGCAAGACCAACAATGTCAGGATCCTTGATCAGACACAGAGCATACTTATGTTGATGTAAATGCAAAATGAAAATTCAAAATTGGTAAATAAAACTTGGAAATTTGATTACTCACAACAAGGATACAAGTGCTTTGGGTTACAAGATAGTGTTTACAGGGATTGAGACAATTTAATACAATAGATTGTATTCTCCCGCTAAATTGTTCTCCCTATGAAAGAAGACGAATGCTCTTTATATAGAAGGAGTTTTGAAGAATAGCCTTGGATTCCCTGCGAGTGGAGCCCTAAAGCCTCTTTGTCTTTTTGTAGGAACTTTCTTGGGAGTGGATGAATCTTCCCTTTTTGAAAAGTCTTTGGATGATAGTGAGGACAATTCTTTTGTAATGATGTCAGTGGTGGGGGGCAGACTTTAGAAGGTAGCACAAGTGAGGGAACAAGCTTATGTAAAGATGTAAGTGGCGGGGGCCACGGGCTTTGTCTTCTTGTGCCGACGAATTTCTGCGGTCAGTGCTTGATTGGTGACAGGATACCAAAACAATCATCTTCATTGTCGTTTCCTAAGGATATGACAGGAGAAGAGACGGACCCGGATGAGCTGGAGTTTGATGAGACTGACTCATCATCTTTCTTTGGAGCTAGACTCTGCAAGATCTGGAGGTATTCTTCCTGAGTCTGATGTATTACAAAATTTCAAAATGATTTGTTAAGAACAAAATCCTCTGAAGTAAGAACCAACAACTCGTTTTGGAGGTTGTTTGGTATGACTGAGGAGGTTATACTTGTTGGAGATCCTGGTAAGGATTGTTCTTCTTCAGTTTGGATGTAAACTGGTTTGGGTATATTTGTAGTGTAATCTGCTTGTTGTAAGTTTGTAGAGGGTATATCTGATGTAGAGTGTCTAGGTGGATTTATATGGTAGGGTATGTTGATGACAGAAGGAATCTTGGATATTCTGCCCAGATCTATGGTATTGGAAGAAGAAGACTCTTCTGTAATTCTAGAGCTTGTAGAATGTCGGTGGAAGGAAAGTCTGACCTTGCCATCGGCATACTGGGTTACATCTCTAATTTGGACATTTGGTTGTGGTCGTTGTATGGGTTGTGGTAGTGTTGCTCCTTCAAGGATCCATTCTTCTGGAAGAGTTATGTCTTTCCATTGGATGGCTTTGGGGACAACGATGTTTGCTTTGGATAGATTTGTTTGTAAGAGGAGTGTTGCTCCTTTGTTGGAATGATGTAAGTGTTTGGATGCAAATGCTGAGAACATTGCTTTGTAATGGATCTTGAATAGGAGAGCCACTGGGACTGGCCTTTCTAGCATATGGTAGTTATGGGTTTTAATTTGTAGTTGCATACTTTGTAAGATGTTTCGGTCTTTGAGTGAGACTGTCAAGTTTGGGTAGCAGTCGAATGATACTGGACCACTGCACAAACTGGATTCAATGGAACTCAGGAGTGAGTCCTCAAAGTTTGTAAATCTTGCATCTCGTAAGACAGCAAGAATGGAGGTGTTTAGGCCTTCCTTTGTAAGAGGTTTGATACCGACTTGGACACAACCGATATGAATGTATTTGTAGTTTCGATCCAGGTGTTTTTGTAGGGATTTTTGGGTGAGGAGTTGGATGGTTTCAAAGGGCTTTGTAAGCTGAATGTCTCTTTCTTCAGTCCTGATTGTAAAATCAGTTTTGAAAATGTCATATTTGGATTTTTTGTAAATCTGACTTTGAGAAATGCTTGGAATTTTCCAATCATCTAAATGCTTTGTAAAATCTTCAATTGTAATTTCCTCGCTTTGGATGATCCTCCTGCTTTCTGAGGATCCAGAGGTAGAAGAAGCTGAAACAGAAGTAGATCTAAATAAATTTAAATCAATTGTAAGAAAAGAAATAAACTAGACTGTTAAAGGCAAAGAGTTTAAAAATTTAGACTAGATCTCAAGCAGCAGTTAATGACTTATTGCCCTATCGCTGTTCGTCGCTAAGCGGGACTTACACCTCTACGTCGCACAGTCAAGAGACCCATTCACTATTTTCTCACTATTGCCAATTCACTAATCTTCTCTCTTCTCACTAGGGTTTTCTTTCTCTAGGCTCTGATACCATCTCTCGGTTTGGATTGCGGAATTATATATATATATCCGAGAGTTAAGAAATGAATCAGAATAAGAGTGACTATCGTTAAGAAAAACAGGCAAGAAACCAGCATCCTGAGAACATAAATTCATAATCAATAGATTCAATACCTTCAACAGCCTTCCATGCATCCCACTTTGCCCTGGCCCTCATGTTGAAAATCCCAGGGCGGCCTGCAAATTGCCACAAATAGAAAGGGTTGATCAAACGGACAGACGGCAGAGAAAATGTTTGATTTCAATGAAAATACGCTTTATGTTTAGGAAAAGCATCAGGGGAATACTATCTGAGGGGAGCAAAATACTCACTGGTGCTCACTGGTCCAGCACTTGCTTGCTTGTAGAGCCCATAGAGAATAAGTTTGTTCTCATTTGTTGTATTTTCTGGCAAAGTCTTGGCTTTCTCAGCATACTCCTCAAATTCCTCCTGCGCGAAACCAACCCAATTTGCGAGACATCAAATAAACAACTTTTAAACGTCAAGCATGCCACGATTGGCTTTAGCAAAGTTCTATGCATTTCACATCTAATTGCACGAAAATTTTCATAAAACTCTTTTCTTTGAAAACTAGGAAGGCAAAAATGCATCGTATAAAGAGATCAAAGATCAATATACCAGGTCGTCTGAAATTGATTTTCCTAAATCTATATTAATCCATGACTAGACAGTCACTGTAAGCATAAATAAGATTGGATGCAAAATATTAAAATTTGACTAAAGTAATAGAGAACGATGACATTACTGAAATGTTCGAAACAAAGATCTCTAACTACAAGTGCAGGATCTGGAAACCAAAGAATCAAGGTTTATATTAAAGCATGGAAATTAAGACTGCCACTTGAAAAAAAAGATAAAAAAATCATAAGCCAATCCTATACCATCGATCTATCAATCAAAGCCCATGTTTGATCTAATCAAGAAAGGTTGATTACTATGAGCAAGAGATCGATTTACAGGATCATGATTATCATACCTGCAAACCCATTGCGTTGCCTGGAGTGGAATCGCTCTGCTTCTTGTTTTTTGTTTTTTTGTTGTGTGTGTGTGTGTCAGACAGCGAAAACGAAGAAGAAGAGGCGTGGATTATACAAGTGTAAGAGAGTTTCAGAGTGGAAACACTTGCTGATTGAGGAGGATATTTCAGTTGACGTTGTTCCAACACGTGGCTTATTTAACTACACATGTTTTTGTATGTTTTATATAAATTGATTTTATCCAAAAAATACTAATTAATTACAATTTGTAGGGATTAGTCTTCAACAAGTTTAACTTGGGTGTATATTTTAATGATAATTTCTTTCTTTCTTTGACTTATCCAAGTTTACATCACCATTTTCATTTCTTTTGACTTTCTTTCCTATAATTTTCTTGCATCTCTCTCTATTTATTCTCTTTTACTTTCATCCACTTTACAAGTGACAAAAACTAGCAAAAGTTAATCGATAAATCATTAGAGAGATTGATAACGTATTTGTAGGTGTTTTCCAATTACTTTTCTTATTCTTATCTTGACTTCTATTTTTTGATTCTCTTATTTTAATTTATTAGTAAATTTCTTCTGTTTCCTCTATCCCCTGAAAAACACACTTTTGTAGACACAAGTAAGAGAGTAAAACCCCGGTTATTTCAGGTTCTTATAAGGAGTGTACGCGCTGACTCGAACTCGAGACCTGCTGTGCAGATCGCAAAACCTTTGTCATCACATCATGTCTCTTGAGAACTTATCATTATTATATTACTGTATAGTTACTTGCACAATCATTCAAATCAAATCACAACCAAGAATATCAAAATAAAAAAGGACTAATATATATATATATATATATATATATATATATATATATATATATATATATATATATATATAAACAAACCAACAACTAGGCATTAGAGACTATCAAATCCAAAAAAACAAAATAATAATATTATTATTATTTCCTGTCCAAGTCTCCAAGTTGAAGAGGACAATGATCATGATGGCCCGTAAGCCCATTTAGAGGATCAGAACCTATTTGATGGACCGTAAGCCCATTTAGTTGAAGAGGACCAGAACCTCTTTGATGGCCCATAGGCCCTGTTAAATTTTTAACTTTGCTGTTGCTTCTCCCCATCCGACCTGCTTCCTCAAACTCAAGCTTCATTCCTCTCTGCCTCAAGCCAACCTCCTAAATTCAGGTAAGCAGACCTCTGCTCAATTTCCTTGCCCATCATATCGTATCCCTGAAATGGAACTCTGTATACTGTTTTAATTCTATCTAAGAAGAAGAGAAGGAAGAAGCAATCTCAAAAGCAATAAAAATAATGCTCTCTTTACTGTCCTTAAAGAAAACATACAGTACTAATCACCATCTCTTCCAAATCTCCAAAAGACTATCTGTTGCTTTTAGCTCAACAGCAGCATCAACTCAATCCATAGAAGTTGAAAAAATTGCAAGGATAATCAATGACCATCAATTTCCGTATCAACCTCTACATCCAACTCTCACCCACCATATTCCTCCAACTCTCCTTACCACAGCTTTTGTTGAAAACGTTCTTGGCCGCCTCTTTGCTGCTCATTCGAATGGCCTCAAAGCGTTGGAATTCTTCAAATATTCGCTCAATAATCAAACCCATTTTGTCCCAAGTCCCGATTCCTTCGAAAAGACGCTTCACATACTTGCCCGGATGAGATATTTTGATAAAGCTTGGGAATTAATGGTTGAGATTGGAAAGACGCATCCTTTTTTGCTTACCCTTAAGTCTATGAGCATAATGTTATGTAGAATTGCTAAATTTCGATCTTATGAGGAAACTCTTGACGCGTTTGAGAAAATGGAGAAGAGGGTTTTTGTTGGGAGGAAGTTTGGCGTTGAAGAGTTTAATGTGTTACTTCGGGCATTTTGCACTGTGAGGAAATTGAAAGAGGCGAAATCTGTGTTTGTAAAGATGCATGAGAGGTTCCCTCCTAATCTTAAGACCATGAATATTTTGCTGTTGGGGTTCAAGGAATCTCGGGATATTACTGCAATGGAGTTGTTTTATCATGAGATGGTTAAGAGGGGGTTTAAGCCTAGTTGCTCAAGTTATGGTATTAGGATTGATGCTTATTGTAAAAAAGGTTATTTTGCTGATGCTTTGAGGATCTTTGAAGAAATGGAGAAGGCTAATTGCTTGCCGACATTGGAAACAGTCACTACTTTGATTCATGGAGCAGGGGTTGCTCGAAACGCAATGAAAGCCAGGGAGTTGTTTGATAAAAATTCCCAAGAGGAATTTTCAGGCTGATACTGGGGCATATAATGCACTGATTAGCTCACTATTTAAGTGTAGGGATCTGAAGTCTGCCATCCAATTGATGGATGAGATGGAAGAGAACAATATTCATTACGATGATATGACCTATCATACAATGTTCTTAGGCTTGATGAAATCAGGTAGTATTGAGGGGGTTTGTGAGCTTTATCACAAGATGATTGATAGAAATTTTGTTCCCAAAACACGAACTGTGGTTATGCTGATGAAATTCTTCTGTGTGAATAGCCAGATTGATCTGGGTTTGAGTTTTTGGGGATATCTGGTGGAGAAGGGGTATTGTCCTCATCATCATGCATTGGATCTTTTGGTAACAGGCTTGTGTTCTAGGGGGAGGTCGCATGAAGCTTTGAAGTGCTCCAAGCAATCATTGGAGAGAGGAATCCATGTCAGCGAAGCAGTGTATCGAATGTTGGAGAGATTCTTACTACAATCTAACATGACAGACAAGCTGAGGGAGCTCAATCAGATGATAGAGAAGTTACAATCTGTTTTGCCCCCATCGAGTGGGAATTATATTCACAGCCCTTCCTCCGCTATGGAGGAAGATGTTGTCGATTAAGAACATATTAATAAAACTTTATTTGAATTGGAAGAAATGCTCAATTGTCTGATGTGATTTTGGTGATTTTATACCCATTAAAGGGAGTGAGCAACATCATGGATTCCTCATTATAATTTAGGATTTCCTACTTTACAGTGAATGATTCTTGTGATAGTGTTCTGTGATGGTTATGGAAATTTGCAAATGAGGGCATTGTTGAGGTACTGGCTGCAAGATCACGGGGAGAAAATAAAATTTACCCAATAAATTAAGACCATAATATGAATATCTTGTCAGGTGCTCACAACCACGCAAGGAGAGAAGCAAGATTCAACATTTTGAAAGATTTTTATATGTTTTCTTACTTCCTTTGTAAACACACTGAGATAAAAATAAATCAATCCTTATACTTTATTTAAATTAATTAAACAATCTATCAATCATTGTAGTTTCAGAAACTATCTATTCAATCTCTATGTTTTTTTATTAATTATAAATTAATCCTTATACTTTATTGAAATTAATTAATCGCATTTTCAAGATTTTGTTAGCTTTAGAGTACGTCTACTGTGGAGTTTTTGATTGCATACTCTTTTAGCCAAGTGGTTAAAGTAAAGCACGGGTTTCTTTCAAGCCGGAATATTTTTTGTGGTTTTTGTTCTGCTTGGCGATTACTTGAAAGGGAAATCCCCTACTTGCAATTTTCATACCAACGCAGTCAATCTTTGAGTGGCACAATCTTTTGTGCTGTAGAATTATCTTCGGAAGGGACTCAGTGAGTACATGAGTTTTTCTGTCTTTCGTATATCTAAAGCAGGCTAGATTTCTATTGAGTTTTCTTTTGTTGTCTATTAAAGTTTCTATATGAATATCAGCACAAGGAAAAAATAGCTACGTTCACCTGTCAACTACAGAATACTGGAATTATAGTTGAAGGATTGGCTGGAGAGAAGTCCAATGTTTGCTCTATATCCATTTGCTGGCTTGTTCGCGTTACCGACATATTTGAGTTTTGCGAAGGCTCTTTGAAGTTGATGATTCAAGCTTTTTGTACAAATAAAGATGCCTGCTAATGTCTTATTGTCATGAAATGAAATAAGAAAATAATCATATCTACAGTTTTCAATCTTACATTGGCTCTTCATTTTCTTTTTTTCTTTCATGAAATTGCTGGCCCTGGTGTTTCATGCTAATTTCTGATCAGGACTTCAAAGGATACTGAAATTGCAGGATTTAGAATTTTGCTTCCTTGACACAGTACCCTCGTTTCATAGATTGCATTTAGCTGCATGGTCTGGGCAGGCAGAGGCAGTGACTCATCTCTGCAAGCACAAGGCTGACGTTGGCGCTGCTGCCATGGATGACATGTCAAGACAAAAGCAGGAATGACCCCTCTTGATCTTGCAACCAGTGAAGAAACCCACTTGTTTGTGGAAGAAAGTGGAAAAACATCGAAGAAAGGAACCCTGAATGGAAAAGAGAAAGCTGAAGTATCTGAACCAAAGACATCATTGGAGGATAAATCAGAGTATTCTGGTGGTGAAGCTACTGCTGGGGAGCATGAAGAACAAGTGAACGAAAGTGTTGAGATGAAGGGTGAAGCAGATGATATTTTGTGCAAGCTTTCATATTTACATCTTTTTCATGCATCGAAAGTCAAAACAAAGTTACTAATCGCTAGGCATTTTGCATGATTCCTGGCACTCATGTATCTTTCCATCATATTTCGTCTTCGATAAAAGCAACAGATCATGTCTACTTTTGACGTCATAATGTAAATCAAATTGCAGAACTTGTTTGATGGGTACGAACTGTAAGTAAAACTATCAAACTCTCATCATCTTCCGCTTCATTTAATTTCATTTGAAAGCACACCGAGCACGGCTATGGCCAGTAAACGCTAAACAGAGCATAGAAAATATGCAAGTATCCTCTGTTCTTCGCATTTAGCCGATGTCCCATAATCATGCAAAATGCCTAGCGATAACTAGTTTAGATAGAGCTGAACTTTCCAATTTATCAATGCGGGATTCTAGACTCGGCCTGAGAAATTAATCACAAAGTAATAGTAATAGATCAGAGCCAAGCATTTTTGGGGGGATTTACTCGAAAATGTCCATCATACAAATGTATGAATAATTACAGATATGTATATAATTTTACCCATACTCACTGGACAAACTATTCCTGGACTACAGTATTAGCAAACCAACAGGGAAAAAGAAAAAGAACACAGAACATAAACAAGAATCCAAACTTAAATTTCCTATATCAGTAGGACTATTAGAGAACATTCTTGTGTCAATGTCTGCTTAGAAAAACGATATGTTAACTGGCTGAAAAATAAAATATGGATAAGAAAATATTCAAATTTCAACTTATTTTTCACGTAAAAATACCACAAGAATCTTATTTACAATTCTAAAAGCTTAGGAAAGCACAGAGGTCTCTTCCTTCTTAGCCCCTCAGTCTCCTCACCCAAAAAACAAAACTCAAGCCATGGATCTGCTCTCGTTCTCTTCCTCCACAGCAACCTCACAATTTTCCTCTGAAAAATCCGCTCTCGCTCACCACCACCACCGCCAGCTCCCCACTTCACCTTTCCCCTTCAGTTTCAAACCCATAACACCATCTTCTCCAAAATTTTCACCTCTCAGACCCCACCTTAAATCCTCCTAAACCCTAACTCCAATTCCCCAACTGGCTGCTCCTCAAACACCGGCCACCTCCATGAGAGGGGCTGAGACGGACGCTATGGGTCTGTTGTTGAGGGAGAGGATTGTGTTTCTAGGGAACAGTATAGATGATTTTGTGGCCGATGCTATTATTAGCCAGTTGTTGCTTCTTGATGCTCAGGATCCTACTAAAGATATCCGTCTCTTCATCAATAGCCCTGGTGGTTCTCTTAGGTAGTCTTAAATTATCCCCGTTTTCCACTTTCTTATTTTGAGCTTGAAGTTTGAATCCTTTTTCACTTGCATGTATATTTTTACAAGGAAAGATACGTGCTTTTTATCTCTAATGGTTTCTATTATGCTATTTTGTTTATTAAAGCAGTATTAGTTGGTTCAAGAGATTGAATTGAGGTGGGATAAGGGAAATGTATTAGGTATTAATCTTACTCAACTGGGATGAAAATGGTCTAGAAATTATGTGGAGTGATTATTTGTTCTAATCGCATTTTGTTTAGTAATATATGTTTTAACCCAGTTTATGTAATTAAACAGTCATTAGTTATTCTTCGAGGCTTCACATTTGCAAGAGAACTGATTATAGATTTATGGTTAGATTCGGGGCTAGTCCTGTTTCCTATATTGGCTTCCCATTTCATGATGTCATGCATCCTCTCCAACAATTATAGAGTATCAACTTCATCTTGTGGGGACAAGATAAATAAAAGGGAACTAAAGCATTCAAATCTTTTGGAAGTTTGTGTTTGTAGATCTACTCGATTGATCTGCAGTAAAGGAAATGTAATTTGTTCGTTGTGCCTTTGCTGATTTGCTTTTAATGTTATTATGCACAGTGCTACAATGGCTATCTATGATGTGGTGCAGCTTGTGAGGGCCGATGTTTCCACAGTGGCTCTTGGCATTGCAGCATCAACTGCTTCTATAATTCTTGGTGGTGGAACGAAAGGCAAGCGTCTTGCAATGCCCAACACACGGGTAATGATTCATCAACCTCTTGGAGGAGCTAGTGGGCAAGCAATAGATGTGGAAATTCAAGCACGAGAAATTATGCACAACAAGAATAATATAATTAAAATTGTTGCAGGTTTCACTGGTCGCACGATTGAGCAAGTGCAAAAAGATATTGATAGAGATCGATACATGTCTCCAATTGAAGCAGTTGAGTATGGCATAATTGATGGAGTTATTGATAGAGATAGCATCATTCCTTTGGCTCCAGTGCCAGAAAGAGTGACACCAACCCTGAATTACGAGGACATGCGTAAAGATCCAATGAAATTCTTGAATCCAGATGTCCCTGATGATGAGATATACTAGCTCAGAGCATTCTTTACAGGTGTCTTACTCTCTATGTGCTCCTTGGAATGTACACTTCCATGAAGCTTTAAGAATTACATGTTATAACTTGGGGATGGTCGTTTTGCAAACTCGGATTTCTTGAGAACAGATGCAGGGAATGGTTACTTGTATGTCATCTTAAATCATTTTCTCATTTTAGATAAAAACAAATGCCTTCTTAAACTGTAAATGACTGGTTTGTTGCTTCCGGAGATATGTTCATAATAACTTTTCCCAAAATAAAGATTAGTTTTAGAATAGCATACCCAATTCATTTTTGTTATGAATTGGAGAGGAAAGGGCTCAGTGAAAGTCAGAAATGGATTGACAGAATCATCTTTTGTAAAAATATAGATTAGTTCGTCTTCTTCCAGATTAACTTACAGTATACTTGGAATGCTAATTATAATACAAATGGTGAAAATTGAATTGCTATAACACTCTAAACCCATGGATTCAATTACTTAGGCATGTGGAATTTGACTGCTTACGAAGAACACTAATGCAGTTACAATTTTGTCTCTGTTACTGGTTAACTTACTGTCTGAATCACTTTTTCTCCCTTTTTTATTTGCCATTCTGTTCAAGGTATTTAGGATATTTTCATGAAAAGGATGCCTTTTGTTTTATGGAGGTATCTAGTTTGTCATTCTGCTTGCAAAGTACAATGACAGGACTTGGCTCCTGGCAGCATGGAATGAGTTCTAGATCCTCACCACTTTTGGTCATTAAGTAATCCACTGATTAGACCGGACTCTTATTTTTTTGGATCGCTTTAATAGCAGTCATCTGCACCGGCAAAGAGTTGGCTGATTTTTT
>CM055426.1:7214835-7504501 GCA_029228465.1 Salix viminalis
TCAAGGTAACAGCAAGATTTGGAAACAGTTTTTAGGTTCTAGTATCAATCTACTGAATTTGCTAGGGTCCAGGCTGGTCAGCAAAACCAGAAAACAGTTTCAAATCCTTCAGGTGAACCTTCAAATGCAAGGACAATTCATCAACTCCATGCCCTGATGGATGCCTGGTTAAGAGAAATCCAAGAAGGGAAAATCCAATCAATATTTTTGAAGTTTCCTACATCATAGCACCACGCTTTTATCCGAAAGTTGTGTTCTCAGGATGGCCAGTGGTATGTATAGAGGATTGAAAATGTTACCAAAATCTTAAATTATTATACACGAGCTTCTTACAAGACAAAGAGGCCCTAAACAACTCAAACGACCCTATTCCCTCCCCCGACCGGAAAAGAAGAAAAAACCCGCAAGAGTCGTAGGATTATATTTCAGCAATAGTCCTTGGAGAGCGTTTCAGTCTGCCACCATGACAAATCGGCTAGATGATTTGGTGAGGTGGATCTGGTAGTTGATTTGGTCAGCTAGACGATGCATTCTAATTTCGTGAAATGAGTTGATTAGTGCATCATCGCTTGGCATTGCCGCACTCATTGGGCCTAGTCTCTTTGCATTTCCTTGCTAGAATATTCACCACATGGAAAACAATTCATTGACTGGAAGAAGACTCAATTAGGTCGTTCCATAATTTTATTCTTGAAAAACTAAAAGCATCCCACTACTTCCTTTTGACTCAACAAAGCTTTCTTCCGGCTAGGGAAAAGAATTATTCTATTATTTCCATATATCTTTCCTCCAATGATTCTATGCTTTTCTTTCCTTCAACCAAGGGTCTGGTTAACTTACAAATTTAAGAACATTTTTATACATATAAAAACCAGAACAAAGAGCAATAATCAGCAAACAAGGCCCAAAGACCAGTCATGGAAGGAATGGTGGGGGTTAAAATTCCTCCTGGAGAAGATCAAGCAGAAATTACAAGGTCAATGAGGGATCTTCCACCAGCTCACTACACATTTAAGATCGAAAACTTTTCCCTGCTTTCAAATTCGAAGGTAGACAACATCGAATCTGGTGACTTTGAAGTTGGCAGCTACAAATGGTAGGTGGGCTCAACTCTGGTTGCACGCATATATAGTTTGGCTCGAATGGTTTCTTCTTCTTCTTCTTCTTCTTCTTCTTCTTCTTCTCCCTTCTCTGTGTCTACTATGTTGCCTTTCATTCATGATTACAAATCTTTACGTGCAGGAGATTATGCCTCCATCCTAATGGAAACAAGAAAAGCAATGGGGATGGACACATATCTCTATATTTAGTATTTTCCAAAGCAAACACCCCCCCTATTGGCTGGGAGGTTAACGTGGACTTCAAGCTGTTTGTTTATAACCAAACCCAAGACAAGTACTTGACCATCCAAGGTAGGCTAGCACACAACTTGTCAACTCATCAACTTGTCGTGCGAGACAGGGCTTATCCATTGTTGTTAATTGGTTTGGTAAATGAACATTTGTTGATCAGATGCTAATGGGAGGGTAAGACGCTTTCATGGAATGAAAACAAAATTGGGTTTTGACCAGTTACTTCCGCTAACTCTTTTCAATGAGGAGTCAAAGGGATATCTAATCGATGACTGTTGCATATTTGGAGCTGAGATTTTTGTTATAAAACATACCAGCAAAGGTGAATGCTTGTCCCTGATGAAGCAACCTGTCAACGGCCGCTTCACCTGGAGAATTCCAAACTTTTCAGCACTACAGCAAATTTTTTGCAAGTCTGAGGAGTTTTCTGCTGGAGGGCACAAATGGTACGCAAAATTAAAAGAAATCTTGTGTTAATCAAGCGGCCAGCATGGGTTAATGATTGTATTAATGTGTTTTCAATTACATTTGTTTACGTAGGGCTCTGGTGGTTTATCCCAAAGGGAATTCAACAGTAAAGGGCAAAAGCTTGTCTATCTACTTATTCTTGGAGGATCGTGAAGTTTTTTCATCTGGACGAACAATGTATGCAGAATTCACGCTGCGCGTGAGGAACCAACTTTTCGGACAATACGTCGAAAAAAAAGGTCGACTGAGAATTTTCTATAAACTGATATTCTTACCCAGCTTGTTTACTGAACTCGGCGGCATGCTTGATTGTTTAAAAAGAAAGAAAGAAAGAAAAGGTGGGACTTTTTTTATTTTTACTAATCAATCAATGGTTTAATTGATCATATGCTGCAGCTAATTGCCATTTTTCTAATTCAATCAAGAACTGGGGTCACTTGGAGTTCATGTCTCTCGATGAGCTCAATACTCCTGCAATGGGATTTCTCGTTAATAACACCGTGGAAGTTGAGGCAGAAATTCATTTCATGACGGTGGTCAAGGAACTCTCCGGGGGCGGTCCTATCATAGGTGTCAAGACCTGATTTGCTATGTGTTCTCAGATACTATTTGTAAGTTAAGAATTCGGTGGCAGAAAGAGGCTCTGCTCTAGTCCGTGAGAGAGTTAATTGTGTATTTTCTTTGAGCTAATGTTGTTCACAGTTTATTACGTATTTCTGAGCAACTTGTGTAGTCTTATCATCACTCAATTTCGTGACATGAACAATAATATTTATGTTTAATCTGATCATGCCTCGTTCCATTAAAATTTAATATCTATGTTGTATGTTAAAAAACTTTAATATGCTTGTAAGCATAACCGAATCTAGTGGCCATTTGGCAACGCGGTGCAAACGATGTTTTAAGAAAAACACAGTTTGCACCTGTTTGGTAATCTGAAAACCATAATTTTAATTGCGGTGGGACCCACAAAAAATACATTCGAACCGCCGTTTACGAGAAGTAGAAATTTGATGCTTTTGGTTGCGTTTTGTTCCTGCATTTCATTAACAGAAACAAGCTCAAAAAAAATTGGCGCATAACAGTGGAAGAGGACGATGGTTGTACATAAAACAATTGTAGCAATACCGACCACCCTGCCACCCTTGGCTCCGGCAGGACCATCGGCAACACCCTCATCATTTCTATCACAGGTTTCTCTCACTAGAAACCATGGATGCAGCCCTCTCTCTCCTCCAGCAGCAACTGTCATCGGAAAACACCAGAAGCTCCTCCTTAGGCACAATCGTCTCCCCACAGCTCCGGCGTAATCAGCAGTAGTGCACGATCTTCCGAAGCTTCTCATGACCACCACAGGCCATCATCTTCGACGTCACCACTACAGGAAGAACCACATCGACTTCCTTTACCCGTCAGTATCAGCCGTTGACCCTCTCATCACAATCAGCCATGTTATTGTTCATGTGTTACGTGAATAGTAACTTCGTGAATAATTCACGAAGAACGTTGCGCACCGTTTTGTGGTTTTTTTTACACTCTTCAACTGGGCTGGGCTAGACCTGCTCTCGGCCCAGCCCAAGTCCAGCTTGGATGGGCCTTTTAGCCCAACTTGGTTGGGCCGGTCCATTTAGTTTGGGCAGGTCAGTCCAATATTTTTTAAAAATATAGAAATCATATAAAAAAATTATGTAGATAGAGATCAACCCTGATTAAAGTGGTGTAGAACAAGTGGCAGAGGCGTACATGCTCAAGAGAGAGCATCCAAAATTCAAAGGCAACTGAATTTCCGCAGTTTGGGCACTGAATTCAGAATGACACGAAACTCACCCAGTTGATGCGTGTCGACGTTTCTAGAGGAAGACAGAGCTTTGTTGTTGATGCATACCATTTTTTGGCCGAATTCCATCGTTTATGCCTCAAAATCGTCGTTTTTGCCATTTTAGGAAAGTTTTGTTTTAGTTGTAACTCTTGATTTCCAAGTCTGAATCGACTTCAGTCAATTTCAGCTTGCTCATGATTTATAGCCTTTTCAATTTCTGTATTTATCTCAAAATTTCCATTTTTGGTAATTTTATTAATTAGCGTCGTTTCCATATCCAACATGGTTAGACCTAGGGTTTCTGTTTTAAATATTGTTGTAAGCCTCTTGCCAAATCATCTTTGAATTATTGAATAAAGTTTGAACTTTTCTGAGAGTTCCTCTCATCCTAGATTTATTTACGGGATATCGATGTTGGTTGTATTCATTGTGATTTTCTGCTGCGTCAGAAAGGGAAAGGTGCGTAACTTCGTTTTACTCCACAACCTCATTGTGTTTTGATTGATTATGGATCAGAAACTTGCAACTGGATTTTGCCTTAGAATTATATCTTTACAACATGCAGATAGAGATCTTGAAACAACATTATTTATGGATCGCAAATGTTGTTCCTGATGATATTTTACCAGATATTGTTTATCGATCAAATAGCAAGGGATCGCAGAGACCTTGATGTATGAATTTAATTCGTGATGAAATTGCAAGTAGTTTGATGGGAGAATAAAAATGAGTGTCTAATTTACTTGAATTATTAATTATATTTTATTATTATGATAATTAAATCTACAATATTTAAAAAATTATATATGTGTGTCTTTTAAAGTAATTTCACAAGTCGATAGCAATATGAAAAGCATAGTAACCAAACACTCGAAACTGTTTTTCATTAAAAATCAAACTCAACCACAGTTTTAACCAAACACTTCAATTTCAGTTTTGAAATGCAGCTAAAAAGCGCTTTTCATGAAATCGTTTTTTTTCAACCTCAACCACAACAACAACAGTTGTGCCAAATAAGCTCCTAGTCGAAAAAAAGTTAAGGTGTGATCTTTCCCATTGAACTTTCTTTTAGAGTACTGATTTGATTTAAATAGAGAATAATATAAATTATATGATGGTTTTTTAATATGGTATCAGAGCCTTGTTGACCCAATGATCACGAGTTTGAATTTCATTATCTCTATTCTGTTTGATAAAAATCAAGTTTTAAGCTCAAAAAACTTTTATTTGAGAGGGGTGTAAAATAAAATTCATCTATCTGGATTTGTATTTGGTTTGTGTTTTGAGTCATCCTCAAGGTCAAGAATTCTAGGATTTTTTTGCGGAACAATGAGTTTCATTAGTAAAAGAAAATTATTGTCTACACATATTAATTCTAACTTTCACACAAAGTATAGAACTCACCATGTCAAAAATATCATGTGAAGACTTGATTTTCATTATGAAATAACATTTATAGATAAGCTTTTATTCTATATTATTCTTTAAGCTAGTATCAAAATTTATTGTTGATTTGTATTTTCTAAACACAATCCATATATTTAAATCTTGATTGATCATTCTAGCAATATTGAAATTCATACATTAAAAAATAAAATAAAATAAAATAAAACAACCTAGTGAAGGATTGCTTGTGGTTTAGGATAGACATGTCACTCTAAAATATGCATTATTGAGTAAGCATGACCTGTCCTAGCAATTATTTTTTAAAATATTTTTTTATTTGAAAATATATTAAAATATTTTTAAAAAATAATTTGACATCAATATATCAAAATAATCTAAAACACAAAAAACAAATAATTTGAAGTAATTTGAAGCAATTTTTATTTAAATCACTTTTGAAACACAAAAACAAATACGCTCTTAGTGTGTGTTTGAGATTAAGGTGCGGTGAGGTTGACTTGATTCGACGTGGTTTACTTTAAAAGTATAAAAACAACCTAAATAATTTGAAGTTCAGTTCTTAAGTAGTTTAATGTTGAAGAATAAGACTAAAAAATAAATATATTTTTAAATAAATAAATAAAAATAACTCAAGTCAATATGTCAAACTCATGACTTAGATTATGAGACCAAGATAACCTCATAGAATGAAAATAAACAAAACAACTTGATTTAAACCAGATTAACTTACCATATCCGCGACTGTGATTATAAACTGAGATAGTATCGTAAAAAACAAATCAAATCAAGACTTAGATCCCAATCAATCTTGTGGGATCTAATGTTAAATAATAAAAATTACAATAAATTTAATTAAAAAATAACATTAAAAAAATGAGTCGAAGTTAACCTATTTAGTATTATTCTCAAGCCATGGAGTTGGGGTAACCGCATAAAATTCAAACATAAATAAATCATAAATCCTAATTTAAAATGAAACATAACACTAAATGATGAAATTAGAGAGAGAGAAGTCAAATTAAAAAAAAAATGAATTGAAGCAGGTTTCACTGGTCGCACGATTGAGCAAGTGCAAAAAGATATTGATAGAGATCGATACATGTCTCCAATTGAAGCAGTTGAGTATGGCATAATTGATGGAGTTATTGATAGAGATAGCATCATTCCTTTGGCTCCAGTGCCAGAAAGAGTGACACCAACCCTGAAATTACGAGGACATGCGTAAAGATCCAATGAAATTCTTGAATCCAGATGTCCCTGATGATGAGATATACTAGCTCAGAGCATTCTTTACAGGTGTCTTACTCTCTATGTGCTCCTTGGAATGTACACTTCCATGAAGCTTTAAGAATTACATGTTATAACTTGGGGATGGTCGTTTTGCAAACTGGGATTTCTTGAGAACAGATGCAGGGAATGGTTACTTGTATGTCATCTTAAATCATTTTCTCATTTTAGATAAAAACAAATGCCTTCTTAAACTATAAATGACTGGTTTGTTGCTTCCGGAGATATGTTCATAATAACTTTTCCCAAAATAAAGATTAGTTTTAGAATAGCATACCCAATTCATTTTTGTTATGAATTGGAGAGGAAAGGGCTCGGTGAAAGTCAGAAATGGATTGACAGAATCATCTTTTGTAAAATAGAGATTAGTTCGTCTTCTTCCAGATTAACTTACAGTATACTTGGAATGCTAATTATAATACAAATGGTGAAAATTGAATTGCTATAACACTCTAAACCCATGGATTCAATTACTTAGGCATGTGGAATTGACTGCTTACGAAGAACACTAATGCAGTTACAATTTTGTCTCTGTTACTAGTTAACTTACTGTCTGAATCACTTTTTCTCCCTTTTTTATTTGCCATTCTGTTCAAGGTATTTAGGATATTTTCATGAAAATGATGCCTTTTGTTTTATGGAGGTATCTAGTTTGTCAATCTGCTTGCAAAGTACAATGACAGGACTTGGCTCCTGGCAGCATGGAATGAGTTCTAGATCCTCACCACTTTTGGTCATTAAGTAATCCACTGATTAGACCGGACTCTTTTTTTTTGGATCGCTTTAATAGCAGTCATCTGCACCGGCAAAGAGTTGGCTGGTTTTTCTGGGTTTTTATATTTGTTCGTGCTGGATGCTATTGATAATATCAGAAATAATCCAGGACGGTGCCAATGATTTGAAAAAAAAATCAGAAAATGGCAAAAACAATTTTTTTTTAAGAAAAACATCTTTAAACTTGAAATCATCCAGGACGGTGCCATTAAGCGTGTATCAACATGAAGTGCAATCGTAATCCTGTATCCAACCACAAAAGTTCCACCCTTTCTACACATACAAACTGATCTTAGAGTCTGTTCATAGTATGATTGGATTGCTGATACGCTTTTCACCTGGGTAGAAAGATTGTCGTCACTCTTCCTTTTTCTTTTCCTGACTGATTCATCTGAAATTAGTAGCCAACTTTTTAAGCTCAGTCAAATGCACTAGATATTCACAAGTGATACAAATTGAAGATGATAATCAAACAGTTCTCTTTTATGGAGAATGTATCAAGGTAACAGCAAGATTTGGAAACAGTTTTTAGGTTCTAGTATCAATCTACTGAATTTGCTAGGGTCCAGGCTGGTCAGCAAAACCAGAAAACAGTTTCAAATCCTGCAGGTGAACCTTCAAATGCAAGGACAATTCATCAACTCCATGCCCTGATGGATGCCTGGTTAAGAAAAATCCAAGAAGGGAAAATCCAATCAATATTTTTGAAGTTTCCTACATCATAGCACCACGCTTTTATCCGAAAGTTGTGTTCTCAGGATGGCCAGTGGTATGTATAGAGGATTGAAAATGTTACCAAAATCTTAAACTATTATACACGAGCTTTTCACAAGACAAAGAGGCCCTAAACAACTCAAACGACCCTATTCCCTCCCCCGACCAGAAAAGAAGAAAAAACCCGCAAGAATCGTAGGAGTATATTTCAGCAATAGTCCTTGGAGAGCGTTTCACCTGCCACCATGACAAATCGGCTAGATGATTTGGTGAGGTGGATCTGGTAGTTGATTTGGTCAGCTAGACGATGCATTCTAATTTCGTGAAATGAGTTGATTAGTGCATCATCGCTTGGCATTGCAGCATTCCTTGGGCCTAGTCTCTTTGCATTTCCTTGCTAGAATATTCACATCATGGAAAACAATTCAATGACTGGAAGAAGACTCAATTAGGTCGTTCCATAATTTTATTCTTGAAAAACTAAAAGCATCCCACTACTTCCTTTTGACTCAACAAAGCTTTCTTCGGCCAGGGAAAGAATTATTCTGTTATTTCCATATATCTTTCCTCCAATGATTCTATGCTTTTCTTTCCTTCAACCAAGGGTCTGGTTAACTTACAAATTTAAGAACATTTTTATACATATAAAAACCAGAACAAAGAGCAATAATCAGCAAACAAGGCCCAAAGACCAGTCATGGAAGGAATGGTGGGGGTTAAAATTCCTCCTGGAGAAGATCAAGCAGAAATTACAAGGTCAATGAGGGATCTTCCACCAGCTCACTACACATTTAAGATCGAAAACTTTTCCCTGCTTTCAAATTCGAAGGTAGACAACATCGAATCTGGTGACTTTGAAGTTGGCAGCTACAAATGGTAGGTGGGCTCAACTCTGGTTGCACGCATATATAGTTTGCCTCGAATGGTTTCTTCTTCTTCTTCTTCTTCTCCCTCTGTGTCTACTATGTTGCCTTTCATTCCATGATTACAAATCTTTACGTGCAGGAGATTATGCCTCCATCCTAATGGAAACAAGAAAAGCAATGGGGATGGACACATATCTCTATATTTAGTATTTTCCAAAGCGAACGCCAGCCCTATTGGCTGGGAGGTTAACGTGGACTTCAAGCTGTTTGTTTATAACCAAACCCATGACAAGTACTTGACCATCCAAGGTAGGCTAGCACACAACTTGTCAACTCATCAACTTGTCGTGCGAGACAGGGCTTATCCATTGTTGTTAATTGGTTTGGTAATTGAACATTTGCTGATCAGATGCTAATGGGAGGGTAAGACGCTTTCATGGAATGAAAACAAAATTGGGTTTTGACCAGTTACTTCCGCTGACTCTTTTCAATGACGAGTCAAAGGGATATCTAATCGATGACTGTTGCATATTTGGAGCTGAGATTTTTGTTATAAAACATACCAGCAAAGGTGAATGCTTGTCCCTGATGAAGCAACCTGTCAACGGCCGCTTCACCTGGAGAATTCCAAACTTTTCAGCACTACAGCAAATTTCTTGCAAGTCTGGGGAGTTTTTTGCTGGAGGGCACAAATGGTACGCAAAATTAAAAGAAATGTTGTGTTAATCAAGCGGCCGGCCCGGGTTAATGATTGTATTAATGTGTTTTCAATTACATTTGTTTATGTAGGGCTCTGGTGGTTTATCCCAAAGGGAATTCATCAGAAAAAGGCAAAAGCCTGTCTATCTACCTATTCTTGGAGGATCGTGAAACTTTTTCATCTGGACGAACAATGTATGCAGAATTCACGCTGCGCATGAGGGACCAACTTTTCGGACAACACTTCGAAAAAAAAGGTCTGCTAAGAATTTTCTATAAACTGATATTCTTATCCAGCTTGTTTACTGAACTCGGCGGCATGCTTGATTGTTTAAAAAGAAAGAAAGAAAGAAAAGGTGGGACTTTTTTTATTTTTACTAATCAATCAATGGTTTAATTGATCATATGCTGCAGCTAATTGCCATTTTTCTAATTCAATCAAGAATTGGGGTCACTTGGAGTTCATGTCTCTCGATGAGCTCAATACTCCTGCAAAGGGATTTCTAGTTAATAATACCGTGGAAGTGGAGGCAGAAATTCATTTCATGACGGTGGTCAAGGAACTCTCCGGGGGCTGTCCTATCATAGGTGTCAAGACCTGATTTGCTATGTGTTCTCAGATACTATTTGTAAGTTAAGAATTCGGTGGCAGAAAGAGGCTCTGCTTTAGTCTGTGAGAGAGTTAATTGTGTATTTTCTTTGAGCTAATGTTGTTCACAGTTTATTACGTATTTCTAAGCAACTTCTGTAGTCTTATCATCGCTCAATTTCGTGACATGAACAATAATATTTATGTTTAATCTGATCATGCCTCGTTCCATTAAAATTTAATATCTATGTTGTATGTTAAAGAACTTTAATATGCTTGTAAGCATAACCGAATCTAGTGGCCGTTTGGCATCGCGGTACAAACTGCATTTTAAGAAAAACACAGTTTGAAAAATGCAGTTTGCACCTGTTTGGTAATCTGAAAACCACAATTTTAATTGCGGTGGGACCCACAAAAAATACATTTGAACCGCCGTTTACGAGAAGTAGAAATTTGATGCTTTTGGATGCGTTTTGTTAATTTAGGGCATAACATAGGAAGAGGACGATGGTTGTGCGTAAAACAATTGTAGCAATATCGACCACCCTGCCACCCTTGGCTCCGGCAGGACCATCGATAACACCCTCACCATTTCTGTCACAGATTTCTCTCACTAGAAACCATGGATGCAACCCTCCCTCTCCTCCAGCAGCAATTGTCATCGGAGAGCACCAAAAGCTCGTCCTTAGACACAGTCGTCTCACCACAGCTTCGGCGTAATCAGCAACAGCAGCAGTGCACGATCTTCTTAAGCTTCTCCTGACCACCACAGGCCACCATCTTCGAAGCCACCACTACAGGAAGAACCACCTCGGCCTCCTCTATCCGTCGATAACTTTATAGAATGAAAATAAACAAAACAACTTGATTTAAACCGGATTAACTTACCATATCCGCCACTGTGATTATAAACTGAGATATTATCATAAAAAACAAATCAAATCAAGACTTAGATCCCAATCAATCTTGTGGGATCTAATGTTAAATAATAAAATTTACAATAAATTTAATTAAAAAATAACATAAAAAATGGGTCGAAGTTAACCTATTTAGTATTATTCTCAAGCCATGGAGTTGGGGTAACCTCATAAAATTCAAACATAAATAAATCATAAATCCTAATTTTTAATGAAACATAACACTAAATGATGAAATTAGAGAGAGAAAAGTCAAAAAAAAATGAATTGGCTGAATTAACTTGTCAAACCATGGATCTATGACATTGTCTCGTCTTTTACCCAGGCATGGTTTCAAAGTTCTCAGCCCATGACAAGAAGTCGATCCTCTGAACTAAGGTATTAGCATTACGGTGCACGCATTCACAGCAATCACATCCTTGATAAGTTTTGGTTAGTGATGCTTTAGTGTGCTGCTGGCTGCAAATTCTTCACTTAGATTATTATCTTCCATGTGGCAGAAGTCATTGGAATGCATTCTTTAAGTGATAGAAATAAATTTTACCACAAAGAAAAATCGTTTCTTTGCTTCATTGTCTAACTTGTTTTGCTGGTAGGTTTGATTTACATTGAATTATTCGGTGATGTTAGAATGGAAGAGGCAAGGGAACGGAATATGACACCAGCAATCCCAGCCGATGGGGCGGTCAATCCTCAAGCGATGTGAAAATCTCGAGAAGGAAGTACGATCACTCAAGCTGAACTTTTCTTTCACGAACAGGTAATGACAGGTAGAACTAAACTAATTCCAATTGAGCTGTCAAGAAATGCGTTGAGATTTTTCATTTCTTCTATCATGTTTATTTTGATGGACTTTTGGCTTCCAAGTTGTGGGTTTTCTCTGCGTTATGATCTAGAAAGTGTTTGTCCAGTAATCAATCACTGTGAAATACCACTACAGGAAGGATTCTGAGCAGACTAAGCAGATAGAGGATTTTCAGAAACAAAATGAAGAGTTGACTGATGAAAAAGAACGCCTCTTGGAAGAAATTGAGAGGATCCTAGCAGAAACAGGAAAGATGTAAGAGTTCACAAACTGGTGTAACGCGTAAGCACCAAATCTTTTGCAAAAGCTGCAGTAATTCTGGAAGGGCCAATCTAGTAATATAAGAAACCCCTACCCGAGATGCAAAACCTAGCCTCAATATTCCAGTGGAGGTGACTTGTTTGTTCATCAGATGTA
Organism: Salix viminalis; assembly: GCA_029228465.1. Lineage (NCBI taxonomy): Eukaryota > Viridiplantae > Streptophyta > Magnoliopsida > Malpighiales > Salicaceae > Salix > Salix viminalis. Next base: position 7,226,950 of record CM055426.1, read on the forward strand.
CATGAAACCCTTAAGACTTTACCACTATAAACATATTGAGGATTGAGGAAGTTTGTTCTTACATCTTTCCCAGGCATAAAAAAGTACTAGTAGATATAGACTGTCCTGCTCGTATCCTTCTCAGGGAGCAGAAAAGACAGTTATTCTCTCTTCTATTAACAATGAGCTTCAAAAAGATTTTACAATATAATACACCAATGAGATTATTTTTCATTTTTTTGTATAATATGATGCCTGTACATGAAAAACTCTTTCTCAGCTACATACATAAGCTGCTCAGCGTTTACTCTCAAAACACATTTGGCAACCACAGGATTCATGTACCTTTGGGCCAGGTATGTGTCAAATTGCAGCATCCAGGATCCAGGGAGAGCAAAAAGGAATTGGCACTTGCAAAAAGAGTGCTGCTAGTAATTGTAAACTCTGCGAATCTCAGGCAGACCAAGCCTTTTCCCATACTGGATTGTCAACCATCCCATAAAAGAGAAGTACGCCACAAGAAAACAAGTGCGCTTGAAGAAGACTATATTGGTGTGAGAAAACATCCTGGCTACGGATGTTAGATGAAACCATGATTTTATGTGCTGCAGGATTCTTATAAAGCTGATGGTGATTATAGAAGTTGAAAAACCAGCAATAACTCCAGCTATTGTTTCCCACCTCCAATAGCTAGCTTTTCGTTTCTTCTGGACCAACGAGGAGTGCAACATCTCTTCAAATCTGAACATACAAAAGCCAGCAATTTTACATTCATACTGGCAATGCCACACAACAATTGCAAACAGATACCGGGCATTTACATAATCTGCAGCTAACCATTTCAAAAATGTAGGAACAGTATAGGTTTAACCATTTAAAGGACTATACTTTCTACCAGAACATGAGGAGAAATGAAAATTTTATTCAACTTATTCAATGATAGATGAGTCACTCTGATGGGTGAAGACCATAAAAAATAAAACATGTTAGCAAATGGCCATAAATATTTAGCAGAAATACATGACTTTCATTAACTCATATCTATCAAGACAGTCAAATCAAACTTTTTTACACACTCAAGATGATACCTTGGCCATCCATCATCTAGTTTGGTTATGTAAATTCACCATCTATATTGAAGACATCAAATGCCATAGAAATGCACGGAATATATGTAAAGGAAATTTGATTTGAATGTTATTTTTCTATTAAAAGAAATACTCACAGGATGAAATAACGTTTAATCATCTCAACTTGAGATGGATCTTTTGCTTGACAACTGAAAATATCATCACGATATAAGCTCACTTTCACAATGCCAGATGTATACCAGCAGTCATAGGTTTTATTAACCTGAAGAGAATGAGTAGAAAAGAATAAGATACTACTAGACTTGAGGAAATTTTGACTTAAAATGTAATAACACTGAGTGAGACTGGAAGCTTTGCGATCCCTACCTTGAATTTATCTTTGGTTAACCATGCAGCACCAAAATTAGGCCGACAATTTAGAGGTAGGGCCTCATTTGGAGCCTCTGCTAATGCAAATTGTGTTTGACCCAAAGAGTAATCTTTGTATTCCACCTGCAAATGGAAAGTTGATAAAAAAAAAATTAAAAAGACCCATTCTTGACACCAATGCCTCACACCATTGCACTTTTAAACTAGTCAGATACACGCTTAAGTGTATGCAAAACTTGGTAATATTTGTAATGAGAATTTGAGAAGTGCAAGCGTGAAACTTGTAGAAATGGTACTTTGAAATCCTAACTCAATCCGATCTAAAAGCACAGGTTGGATTCATGTGGAACTACAGCCTCTGAGAGGTTTCCGAAGTGGGGAAAATGAGGAGCTCCAAACATAATATTAGAGGATCTGCTCATATAAATGTAATATATTTCCATTTTCTTTCATAGTCGTATGCTAAATGTTGAAATTGTTCTATTGACTATGGGCACTGTAAGACTAATATTAAATATTGTCAACTGTATAGCTGCATCAAAGCAAATACAAAAACAAATTGTGCAGGTATATGACACAAAAATCAAAAGCAAATTTTCTAATCTGCTAGAATTTCTTGATCAAAGACAATTATGAAGGTTGAAAAACAGGCAATGGAGAATTAGCAGAATATTTGTTGCCCTCTTGTGTATCTAATCTGTCTCGGAGTACCACCTGCATGGTGTTTTCAGAGATTTAGCAGGATTATGAATGTGTGTGTTTAAGAGAGAGAAAGTGGGAAGAGTTGATCATGGGTCATTTAAAGTCTTCAATTGGATCATCAACTGAGCTAAGTAAAATGGGGAAGTGAAGTCCAGTGCCAATTTATCCAGAAAATGTAGCGATGGCACATAGAAGACAGCTTTCGCATTGGCATAAAATAACAGTCATATATAACAATGATGACATTAAAATAACAGAGGCAACTTTCTATTGGTTGCTTGTTTCTTCGAAGAATGTAGGGTACATTGACCATAATCCAAGATAAAATAGGAAATAATAAGGAACCAGTGTTGCATCATGTAAAGATTGTTAAGGTGGCATGCAAGCAACAAGCCTTCTGTTGTCCAGTGATTATATTCCTCTTGTAATGAGTAACAAGACAATTTTCTTCAAATACAGCTTCCACAGACCCAACAAATGTGGTGTTTCTTCTTCTTTAAACAAAAAGATAGGAACTTTAATAGTAATAAACAAAGTTAAGAGATTTGTTTAAATAACAAATGATTGAGAGGACCCACTGATATAACGAAGATATTATATCATAGTGAGAGATCCCATGTTTCATCCTTTGATATCACCTATACAGGGAGTTGATGTATCCAAATTTTACACCTGTTCTCCATTTGGATCATAGATCCTTGGAGATTCGAGATAAAACAAAAGATTGAGAGGACCCACTGACATAGAGATGATTTTATATCATAATGAGAGGTCCCTCGTTTCATACTTTGATATCACCTCTATAGGGAGCAATGTATCCAGATATTATACCTGTTCTCCCTTTGGATCACAGATGCTTCTAATCAAATACAAAAGAACCATACAAAATCTTCCTTTTTGATTGAAAGGTTAGAAGATTAAAATACTCGAGTTAGAATAGGGTCTGGACTCCTATCAATTAAATATTAATCTTAAACAAACTAGAAAATCAATGTTTTTTATCAGTATACAAACTTTGTGGAGACTGAATGTAGAAGATACTCCTAACTCCTAAGGAGTAAGGATATCCTTCAACTGGAACTTCTGCATAATGAACAAGACCAGCAAAGACCATGACATTCCCATGCAAACACCAGCCCTTGTACATCTATTAGCCCGACAATAAATTTCAAGCTTAAATGTTCCAAGTAATGCCATCCACATCATGGCACAAGACCTTGCTCTCAGAAAATTCACGTGTTTTGTGAATGAATTATTGAAATCACCATTGTTTTTTAGCTTGCATAATCTCAACTTCTAAGTTACCTGTCTAACTAATTTCAAGTTCAAATGGCATTTCAAGTATTCAAGGAGTAAATTATCCCATTGTTTTCCACTTCCACAACGCATTATTCTAGCAAAACAACTGACCTCAGTTATCACAAGAAATCATTCTAGCAGCAGATACTCCTAATCCCTTGCATAATAGAAATCATGTATACTTGCTAAAAAGAACAGGATAAAATCACCTCGAACACTGAAGCCCAATAGTAATCATAGCGACAGCGAAATTTGCTTCTGTTATATGGATTAAAACACATGCTTGGCTTTATAGTTCAAAAACCCAGGCTCACACACCTTAGATGATCTAAGATCCACACCTGAAAAAAAAACAGCCCACTTTACACAATTCAAAAACAAACCAAAACAAGTGAATAAATCAACAAAAATTCGTTATATCAAAAACCCATAAAAAAACAGATAGTAGTTCAAGTTTAGAATCACATCGGTAAAAGAGAGAGGGACGTACTGCTGGAGAGTATCTTGCACTGAGAGGGAAGAGAGAGGGGAGTCGTAATTGACAAATGACCCATGAAAAATGCTAAAAAGCTTAATAATATTGACAAGGAAAGGAAGGCGAAGATTGGGAAAAGAAGAGCTAAAGTTAATCGAAAAACTAGATATATGAAACCCTTTTTCCCAGGGGTTTCTATTTCTATTTCTATTTCCTTTTCCATTTCATCATCACTTACATCCATCACCACCCCTATACTATACTATAATATAATATAATATAATATATTATTACAATACACGCAGATTACTGGGATTTGGATTAAACAGCCGGTCACCGGAATTATTAATCCGGTGATCGGGAGATTCTGTTTGAGAGGATTTTCTTTTTTTTGTGTGGAGGAAGAAAAGAGAGGTATTTTTTTGTTTATTTGAGAGGGAAAGTATTGTGTGTGGGCCGCAGTCAAAAGTAATCACTCTTCTCAATCGAAACGGGCCGAGTTCAAGACAAAATAAGGGAATGCATAAATCCAAGTTACCTAATCAAATATTAAGACTGACTTGATTGACCGGTTGATGCGGTGGCAACATATTAATTAATTATTTATTAAATAAAAATAATGTAATTTGTTATAAAAAAAAATTAAAATTAATTTTGAATAATTTCATGATGGAATTCTTGAACCGAATTTAAAAACTATAATTGTGATGGTTTCTATATTTAGCAATACATTTTTTATTTTCACTGAAAAGGTGATTGTCATAATTACATGAATTATTTTTTATTTTTCAATTGAATGTTCAAATTTTCAATTCTTTCTATAAAGTATTTTAAATTTCTAACTTTAAAACATTGTTAACAATCAAGAAGATCTCCTCAGATACAAATAATAGCTTGGCACTTTCGAAAACATAAAATAAAGTTAACATGTAGGTTACCTTGACAAAATCGACTGAATGATTGGTAATGTTTTTTAAAATTATATTATGTGGGGAAATTATATATAATATTTTTTAATTAAAAATACATTTGTTTATTGAGTTTTAAGAGATTACAATTTAATTTATATCATGAATCAATAAATATCTTTTAAATTTGATAAAACAACCAGATTACATTTGTATATATTAAATTATATAAAAAAAAACATAACAATATATTTAATATTCTATCTTCAAGTGAGATTTCTTTCTTCCACCTACCATTCTCTCTCTCTCTTTTTATGAATCCAAATCAAACATAAAATTATTTAAGCATGTAATATTGTTGAATCAATATTTAATTTTTACAAATTAAAATAAATAAATTTTATGTAGAAAACCAAAATTTTGTAGAAAAAAATGAAATCTTTTTTCTAATTTTTCATAATGTTAATTGAACTATGAAGCTTTTTCTGACATTAATGCATAGAATCTTAAGATGGGAACATGAGTAATCTAAGAGCATGCCAGGATGGATTTGTAAAAATAAAGATAAATAGCATGATACGGTAAGCTCTTTTATGCTAATAATAGCTTTCAGCTCAAAAGATTAACAATTTTATTTGTTTTCTTACTTGCTTAACCTAGAATCCTCTATTAACTTTTTATAGTGTTTTTCTAACCATGTTGAGTGATGATAGAGGAGAAGTTAACGCTTCATCATTATCATTGTCTTTAAAGTCTATCAATATCATTTTAAATGGATAATTTAGAAACCATTTATGTTTCTTGTCAGAGATCATTTTTCAATTCTTATCAATAAATCAATGAAATACCAACGGGGGCGTGGGTGGACTGGTAGGGGGTCCTCCCAGCTTAATCAAGGTCTCGAGTTCGAGCCTTGGGTATGCAGCTGCTTTAAAAACTCGTTTGGGAGAGCTTTGCCGCCTTTAAGGGTCCTACCCGGCTCGAATCCGGATTAGTCGGCAGTGGCCGGATTACCGGATGGTTTCTACCAAAAAAAAAAAATAATAAATCAATGAAATATATCTATAGCCTCATGTTTGTCATCTGAAATCCATGAGATGATACATTTAGCAACAAATTAGAAGTAGAAAAAGTGGGGATTTAGCTCGACTCATTCAGGCAATTTGGTCAGAAGGAGAATCGGAAAAGTGGTGGCTAGGTTTTTTTTCTCTCTAAATTAATGGTAAATTTTAATATAAAAGCACTTTAGTTATTAACTAAAAATAATATCAACTTCTAAATGGACACTCCAACACATGATAAAAAAAAATGTTAAAGGATAAAAGAATACAAGGGTCATAATCTCAACATACTTATTATCGTCACTCTTCGTTAAAGATTTTTTTTAAATATGGTTATATAGAAAGGTGAACAACCCCTGTCATATAGAGGGTTTTTTTATTGACTAAATGAGTAATAAACACTTATTCCCAAATGATTTATTTGTTATAAAAATGAGTATAAATAATTATAATAGAATCACATATTCAATCAAGCATATGCAAAAATATACATAATAATCTAAATTCATTGTATAGGATATTACAAATCTTTCTAGATACAATATTATAAATTAGATCTCATATATATCACTGGCTTCAGAAACCTTTATACAGAGCACATAAATTATTTAACATAAGTATCACAATCAAGAAAAACTTCACCAAACTATTTGTCATTATAAAATAGACAAAATTTAATTAATAAGGTTTAAGACCGACCTTTACATAGATAGTTGTACTTTTTTTCCTAGATAAAACCCCTTATAAAATTTAAACAAATTATGAAAAAACTACATTCAAATGAGATAAATGAGTGTGGTGAGACAAAAACACTTATACTTTTAAAAATATAAGGACGAACCCTTAAAAATAAAGTTAATTAGGGTAGTCTTTAATCACCTAGAAAAGAATTTAAAGAGGTTTTGATCTTCTTGTCTTTCCTAAATTCCTAAACAAATTCAAAGACTAAAAACAAATTACTTGTTTTTTCCTAGATAGAAACCCTTATAAAATTTAAACAAATTATGAAAAACTACATTCAAAATGAGATGAATGAGTGCGGTAAGACAAAAACATTCATACTTTTTAAAAAATATAAGGATGAACCCTTAAAATAAAGTTAATTAGGGTAGTCTTTAATTATCTTAAAAAAAGAATTTAAAGAGGTCTTGATCTCCTTATCTTTCCTAAATTCTTAAACAACATCAAATTTAAGGTTAAAAGTCATATCTTATATGCTCTAATATACATGAACAAAATCACATTAGAGGTTAAAGTAATCTCGTGTATACACAAATGTAGACGAACTTTAACTTTAATAGGGTGGTCACCTTACATCTAAGTAAAAGGACTTCATGTACATTTAACACCTAAACCTATATAAATATAAAAAAAACTTTAAGCTTTAAATACAAATCAATATTATACTGAAAATAAATTATAAACTATAAATTCATAATAGGGAAATACTAGTGGGGATATATAATATAGAAGAAAAGACAAATTAATCTTAAAATAGAGATATAACATATAAATAGTCTGAATAATAGTTAAGACCAACATACACCATTTTCAAGATCTGAAAGGAAAAAATCTCTTTCGTGAATATCATTCAAATTACTTAGATATATATTATTGTTAAAGAAATCTTTATACTTTCGATGTTTATCCGAAAAAATAAAAAGAAAGCACAAATTTTCTCCATATTTAATCACCGTTATATATTCTTTACCTATAATTGTTACTTCATTATTCTTAAGATTATTTATCTTTATTTTTCTTTATATGAAATATTGATGTCTTTATGATAAATTGTCACGTCTTTATATAGTTGAAAAATTAAAATAAATTAAGAATAAAATTAATGAAAAAAATAGTTTGAGAGTAAAATTAATATTATTCTAATAAATTATATAAGGATATACTTTAGGAAAGCTTTTATAAAATAATTAAAAAATACGGTGAACTGGGCTGCATTTGATAACTCAAAAGAGTCCATTGAAGAATAGGCAGTAACTGAGCCCAAGGCCCAAAGGTTCCTAGGTTTTTATCAGAAGCTTATATAATATAAACGAAGCTAACCCTAAATATTTCCCACAGCTCTCATTTGTAAGTCGACTGCCGCTCACTCTCTCTACCAGGTATCTTCTCTCCTCTCCTCTATTTCTTCGATTCTTGTGTTTCTTTTTTCGTAAGTTATCCAGAACTTGGGTAATCGCTGCCTTATATCCTGTTTCCTCTGCGAAGGGCGTTGTTGGATTAGATAACTTTTCAGCATTTCCTACTGACCTGTTTATGCTTTTGTTTATTTCTGTTAACGCTTCTACATGTTTGGGCCCTGGGAAAGCGAGTAATGAGCTATAAAGTAAATTATGATTTACTTCTTTTATTTGTGGAATTGTGCTCACTTTGTTTCAAACAAGTTGATATTTTTTGCCTTACTTTTCGCAATAATTATTGAGTGACTTTCTTTCTTGGTTTTTCTCCCTCTTTTCATAGTGTCTGTGCTCTCCATACTGATGCTGCGATGTGTAGCTTAATTTGTCTCGAATCGCTAGTATCATCACAGCATTTAAATTATCTTTTTTTGAATTAATCTAATGCTCTGGAATGATTGCGTCACTGCATTCTAACGACCTGGACAAAGTCTGTAGAATTGTGGGGTTGAGTTATTTTCTGCCCTCTTTTCTTTCTTGTCACCTGCCATTGAATGCTTTTTTTCTTTCAAGTTGCTTATTTTAATTTATGAATGACTTTGAAGACCTTTAATGGTTGACCTAAGTGACAGAATAGTTTTTATTTTTTTTTAGTTTCAGAAGGGGTGTGCTCACAGTGTTTCTGTATATACAAATTGAAATTTCTGTGATTATGTTATTATGGAGTTTTGCTTTTTTAATGTTGTCAGCTCCATTCCTTTTGCATCAGAATAATAGTGTAGTGTCCAACTCTTCAATTCACATACTGTTTCAGGTAAGACATGGTTAAGCATAACAATGTGGTGCCCAATGGTCACTTCAAGAAGCACTGGCAAAACTATGTAAAGACATGGTTTAACCAACCAGCTCGAAAGACCCGCAGACGCATTGGTGAGAAACTTCTAGCTAACCTTTTCGTGTTAATATTTGTAATAGAACTTATACCTGATCCTATATACTGCACATGTGACCTTTGTGTACTTTTAGTAATAATATTTATATTATCTATGTAATGATTTTCAGCTCGTCAGAAGAAGGCTGTCAAAATCTTTCCTCGTCCCACAGCTGGACCTCTGCGACCTGTTGTGCATGGCCAGACTTTGAAATACAATATGAAAGTGAGAGCTGGTAGGGGTTTTTCTCTTGAAGAACTCAAGGTCAGATGGTTTTCTTTTCCCTGTTTTTGTTTGACTGCCTTTTTATGTTTGATCATTTTCTAGTGTCCAAAATAGCTAATTGGTTATCTTTGCTATTAATTGTATATTCCTGGTTATGGCGTCTCAATTTACTCTTATGCCCAATTTGCAGATTCTAACTTGCAGTGCTTTGTATTACCAATAATTGGAGACTAATATGTATATATATCTAGTATTCATGGCACATTGCTTTGTGAGCAGTGATATGTAAATTTAATTTTAGGTCTTGAAAGAGTCTTTAAACACTTTTCTCTTCCGTATCTAATATTGGATTTTTGTGGTTCTATAGTAACTATGATTATGTTTTATTAGTTTTAGTATGATGAATAACCCTTTTTTTTTCCCTTCATCAGGCTGCTGGTATTCCAAAGAAACTGGCTCCTACAATAGGAATTGCAGTTGATCACCGTCGCAGGAATCGCTCCTTGGAGGGTCTCCAAACTAATGTTCAGAGGCTGAAAACATACAAGGCCAAATTGGTTGTCTTTCCAAGACGCACCCGCAAGCCCAAGGTACTTTCGATTGTATGTCAGACCAGTATTATGATTGTCTGCCTTCCAACATGGAATTTCATTTTTATACATGTCTTTTGCAGGCTGGTGATTCTACTCCTGAGGAACTGGCCACTGCTACCCAAGTGCAAGGACATTTTCATGCCTATTGCACGTGAGAAGCCATCTGTGGAGCTTGTGAAGGTCACTGAAGAAATGAAGTCATTCAGGGCTTATGACAAGCTCCGTTTGGAGCGTACAAATGCACGTCATGTTGGTGCCAGGTTGAAGAGGGCTGCAGAAGCTGAAAAGGATGAGAAGAAGTAGAAGCTTGACACTTTCAAGTGGGGTTTTTTGAGTGGAATGTGGAATTTTTTTTGTTTCATCTTGAACTGGGTTCTATCATGTTTCCGACTTTTAGTCACTGCCATAACTTTTTAAAATGTCAATTGAGTTTTAGAAGTGTCAAGGATTCGTAGTTTGTGGACATGCTTTAATATATTCAATATGCCCAAGTTCTTATAGCATGGTTTACCATCAATTAGCCTGGCTGGTTTTCTCTGTGCTCTAAATCGACAGATGTCTCCATTCATGCTGGGCTGGAATTTATGAGTTTCATGGTCTCAACCATCAAATGCCTTTGTTAAATGTTTGATCATTGATGATGATTCATTTTATTTTTACCCGCATTTTTCAACTTTGCTATGTTGCTTTAACCCGTTTGGAATTTAGTGTTTGTATAATAATTTTCTAAAATGAAATGTAAAGAGAAAAAATAAAAATTACATAAAAAGAATGGTGTAAAATGTAAATAGGTCAAATGTTGTCATAAAAAGACTAGTATAAAGTATTAAAGATAATATCTTTCTTAAAATAAATCAAGCAAGTATAAAAGTGATAAATATACAAAGTGTAGGAACAGAAAAACTTGAAGTCTTACATTTATTACAGCTGCAATGAAAATTTGATTTTTTTTATAAATCTGGAAACCATTTTAATTTAATAATAATAATAACAATAACAATAACAATTGATTTTAGATTGAAAAGCATCTCAAAACCTCTGAATGAATAAAAAGATAAATGATACGTTAAATACTCTTCAAAAACATATATTAAAATGAATCAATAATGTTTTCCAGTTAACTTAAATATTTTAGAAATTCACTGTATGTGCTATGTTTTAGGCAGGACAATTTATTTTTTAAAATAAAAAATATTAATAATGCAGAATTTTGTTTTTGACAATGTTATTAAAGCTTGGATAATAGGGGTAATTTTTTTTGAAAACTCTAGACTAAACTCTTTGTTTAACTCAAGTTTCTAATTAAACCGCATGAGAGCTAGTTTTACTTAAAGTTGATCGGTTTCATGAGTCTAGATACAATCTTAATATATGGTAAAAAATCAATTTAAGTTTTTAAAATACTTCAAGATGATAAGTTTTTTTTTAAAAACAATATTGAGATAAGAACAAATTGGATTAACCTTAGTTATATTGCGACCTTAGTCATGGACCTTACTAGGCTTAATAACTTTATTTTTTATATAAACTATTTTTTTACTTAATTATATGATAAAAATAGATGCTTATAAAATTAAACATCAATCTAAAAATAAACACTTAATCTGAGACAATAATAATCTTATAGAAATCAAAAATAAATAAATCATGCGTTTTATTTCTCAAATCAATTGAATATTAAATAAAAAAATCAAAGAGAAACAAATTAGAAATAATTAAATGACCAAAAACAAAAACAAAAAACAACATTTGATCAATGAGTAAACTCATCAAACCTGTGAATAAAGTAACCTGTATTAGCAGTCAAAACTTGTGAACTAGTTTATGGACTCCATTGAGATTATAATTTGTTTTTTTTTCAAAACTATTTCTTATTTACCTATATGATAATAAAAATAAATGATAAAGAAAAAAAATCAAACACCAACATAATAACAAAATATTTTTCAAGACTACAATAACCTCATAGAAAGTAAAAAACAAAGTCAATTATGAAATTTAATTACAATTAAACCAATATCTAAGGATGAAAGTGAAAAATATAATTACAAAAATAATAATAAGTTGCTAGACTCTTGAACTAACTTGACTAGCCAAACTTGTACACAAGTCTATATACTTTATAAAATTTTAATATTTTTTTCTATGAAACTATTTCCTCTTAACTATACGAGAGAGAAAAAATAGACAATAAAAAAAAATCAAAGTTCAATTATAAGGAAAAAACCCCCATCAAACTTGTAAATTAAGGTTCCTTGGATTCATTGTTGTATACAAAAAGCAACAAACCACCCTATATGCAACAAACCACTAAAATAAAACTAGTTGTATACAAAAAGCAACAAACCACCCTATATGCTTGAGACCCCTTAACTCTAAATTGCATTCTCGATGATTCTCTTCAGATCATTAATTGATTTTCTTTTTCATCAGTATAAAAAGAACATATTAATGCTATTTAGGATGAACAATTATTTTTACTAAGAATGATAAGGTTTGGAAATTCATGGTTTATTGATCACAAAAGATACATTTTAACATGTTAGGTCATGACATATAGGAGTACTATCAAATGTTCCAAAGAGCTACACTTAATAAGGTAAATTTTTGTCAACCTTGAGAGAGTTGATAAAGAGACCAAACTCGAGCCACATATCACACATGTATGGTCAAAAGCGATAAATGATAGTTTAACTCGTCCCTGTTTTGGTTGAGAAATTGAGCACATCGAAATCTATTTCATCAGATTTTTATCTGGTTTTATTATTGAAATTTACCTGATCTTATTTTAAATTTTATTTTATTTTAGTGAATTGTAGCCCAATAATCAATAATGTTTGTGATAGGATTTGCTAATATGCTATTTAGCTATATTTTTTTTTTATGAGATTGGCATTTTTAATAAGTGATTAAACAAAATTGCACTTTTGCAATCAACATCCTCTTTTGACTTCTGCTTTTATTCTCTTTCTCATGAAATTTCATTGTTGTCTTGCATTACCAAGTCTGGTAGCTGAGTGCCGGGACGGTGACCGGATTATGATGGGAATAGCAGGTCGTTTCTGCACCTCACCGCTAAGATTGTCGGGCATGAGATAGAGCAGGCCAATACAGGAACCACATTCTCAAATGCATCGCAAAACACCAGGGGCAGGTCTGCAACGACGAACTAGCCTAAATATGGCCTCAACCAAGCTCAGGCCACAGTAATTCTTACTCATTCATGAGCCGACCAAGCAACCTAGCCCTACCATTCCTCCCCATCGCGAGCCTCATCCAAAAGTAGGGAACTGTTAGATTCACGAAGAGTTAATAATCAAACCAGAAAAGATAAGAAAAGGGTGCATCAGTTGATTAAAAAATTTAGCGACCTCGTTTAAATAACCAAAGTTCGTGTTGATGATGGAAATCAAATACCCTCCGGCAGAGAATTTAAAAGAAACGAAACTCCCATCTCGCTGTCTCAAAAATTTCACCGTTTTAAATTTTTAATATTCAGAGAGCAATTGCCAATTATTATAATGGCATTGTTTCTTCGTAGATATCTGCTCAAAGATTTACACTAAATCAGCATGCAGAAATTGCACAACAGCCGGGTAAATTAAAAGTTGATGAATTCTGATATTTTATTTCAGGAAGGAGATAGTTCTCGGCATATAAGGTTGAGAATCATCTGATTACAATTGAGATGCAACTCATGTTACATAAAAAGCATAGGAAATAAAGAGTCCATATGTGACTTGCTATGGGTTTAACTGACTGTTTTAATCTCCAAATCATGGCATGGCAAATACTGCTGCCGTTTTATTTTATTCCATTCCACTCACAGTTTGTATTGTTAGAAACAAACATTGGTAGATGATTTGCTTCCACTGGTCTTGATAAAAAAGGGGTCCCATGACATCTCTGTACCACAATGACGGCCAGCATTGCCACCGACTTGGCTTGGGTCTGTATCTGTCAACGGAAGCTGCAGTAGCTGTTTTTACTGTCAACCTTTCCTTGCTAGCCACAGTTTTCAACCGGCGCCTCTCAGCTCTAGAACCGATAATCTGCCCTAGGATAGAGGCTCCAATCGTCAGTGCCATGGCGGTTTTTGGCATCAAGACAGACTTCCTTAGCATGGCTATGAAGGGCACAGCTGCATGCACAGCTGCAAACCATTGAAGAGAGAACTTCTGTGTGTGTTCCTTCCACATGCCCAACGGTACATTCACAGCCATGCCCAGCAGAGCAATGACAAGCATCTTTGCAGGGAGTGGCTGAGGTCTCAAGTTTTTAACAAGGGCAGTCCGGGCCAGGGCAGCTCTTGCTGCAACTATAGCAGGCGGACACCTAAGATTCATGCTAGCTGGTGGCTGAAGAGTTGATGCTACTAGTGGGAGTACACGGCTCACAGCTCTATACGACTTAGCGATGGGGCAGTTTGCCTGTTTCCAGCCATTCGCCTCCCATTGCCTCATGTTTTGATGTGTTTCCTTTCTGGAAATCAATATATTTGTTTCAAGATGACATGATTGAACCATTCACATGTATTAAATATGTTTGCTATACCATAGAAACAAGAAACATATTTTTCTCTTACATTCAAAATGATTCTCTACATCCAAATCAATTATATTCAGGTAAAGAGCGTGCATCTACCTGAGAAGATGGTTCTTTCTTGCTAGCTGATTCTGATTTCTTTTTCTGATTCTTCCACTTATCATTGAAGGAACCAAAGCCAAATGGTCCACCAGGACCAAATGCGGACAGACTGATGGTGGCAGCTTTTGCAGCTAAGGGATTGAATTGAGGTGCAGACTCAGGTTCATGAAAGCCAGACTGATTTGAAAGTGGGACAACCCCATCTTTTCCATGAAAGAGCTTAAATGCCATACCAAAATTCGGACCATCTTCAAAAATTGGACCTTTAGCTCCTTGTACCTTGAGAAACAGAGAAAAGAGGTCAAATTCAAGGTACTTAACCAGCTTTTGCAACAAACAAACAAACAAACCAACTGCACAGATCTTCAGGAAAGATGGTGCTCGTTTCAAAGGTCAACAACTTACAGGATTAAGGAAATTCACAGGAGAGAACGAAAAGCTGGTTGGCTTGTTGATGTTCCTCAAAAATGGGCATCTCTGAATGTCCTTGTCATCAAATAGGCATTCAGATGTGTCCTCATTTATTCCCTTAAGCAAAAAATCCATAGCTTCCTTTTCGTGAATTTTTTTTAGAAAAAACCCACTTGAGAACCTAACGGAAAAGGCGAGAAATAAATGAAATTTCCGATCACTGTCAAAATAAATAAATAAAAAGAAAAAATCCCTAGTACTCAATGAAATCAGGCATAAAAAAATGGTATTCTACCCATCCGTGGCAGCAAATAATCAAAATAATTAGTGGAAAATGAACAACATCCGCTCTACTATGACAGGCAAAAAAATAAATAATAAAAAAATGAAAATTACAAATATCGCACACCCAATTGTAACAAAAAAAGATTAACACTATATTTATGTGAAATATTGCAAAGCTTCTACCTTCATTAAATTACAAGGAATTAAATTAACCTATCACTACTTTGATCATTAACCTCGCGAACAATAAAATCATAGCGTAGCTAAAAGTAACAATAGCTCAATCCTTTCTTAATAAACGTTTCATGGATTCCCATCACAAACAAACTTAAAACTCAAAACCACCATTCATAAAGAGCATCACTTGACACACGAATCAATCAGAATTTCCCAAAAGATAAATAAACAAACTAATCACCATGATCAACCATGTAGTCTCAAAAACCAAACCTCTCCACCTCTCATTTATTAACCACATCGCAATCTCAAATTCTGATTACAATAAAAACAATAACTTGGAGCACAACGAATTGATGCCGAAAAACATAATCGGCAATGACAAAATTCTTTGAGGTGACGCATAATACCCCGAAAAATAATTGAATAAAGAAGCGAATCTAAGGTAACGATTTTGTGAGATTTTGATGAAAAAAGGAGAAAATCGTACCTGAAGAAGTTTATGCGTCTCGCGGAACCAGAAAATTCGGAAATGACGTGTGGTTAACACGGACACCTCCACAACGAAGCGATTCGGGAGGATTTTGCAGGTATTTTAGGCTATGGCCAGGAAGTAAATGAACCGGTTCAGCAGGTCAATTGTCACGTGGGTTACTCTTGTTCTGGACATGTGGTTGGAAATTAGAGTTCTGTTTGGGAGATAGGGAATTGGAAAAGGTAATTTCAAGGAATTTTTTTGAAAGGCTTATATATATATATATATATAAACAATTCATAATATATAAAAAGAGAATCAAGTAAAGGAGACTAGAATTTCATAATAATATCACATACATGCACATGCATAATTTAATCTAAATATATATATATAGATATATATATATATAGACTATATATATATATAGATATATATATTCATTGAATCTCGTATCATATTATATATCCTTAACATATATATATTTTCATTATTGTCAAAATAAATATAATCCATTATAAATTTTGAAAACACAAATATGAATATTAATTAGTTTAAAGAATAGTTATGGTTGTGGTTATGCTTATAATAAATTTAACAACAATTAAAAAAACAATTATAGATATTAATTTGGTTTAGTTGTTAGTTGTAGCCGTGATTGTACTTATAAGTAAGATAAGAAAATATTGTTTACATATACAATTAAAAGTGAGTATATTAAGACTAATTAGAAAAACATTATATCTATATATTTGATATGTAAAATTATTATTATTATTATTATTATTATTATTTAGTTTCATGGATAAAGAAATTGTTTTAACAATTAAGATACTATGAAGTTAGCTTTCATATATTAAAACTAAATTTTTCCATCTTTGTTTTTTTATACAAAAGTAAGGAGAGAACACGAACTCTCTTTTCTATTTTTATAGAACTTCTTTCCCTGTCCTGTCTTCCAAACACAGCCTTATTGTGTCAAGTACACGCGCGCACTTGCCTTTTCAGTAATGATAATATGGTGCCGAGGGTGGCATTTGTCTTGTAGTTTTCCTCCACTGGTGAAAAAGAGACACGTGGCTGCTTTTTTTTGTCTCTTTCAACCAAATTCGTTTCATTTTGCTGCGTCGAATAAATAAAATCACATAAAAATGTGGTGAGAAAAAGGCAGTATATAAAATACCTCAGCCTATAATTCTCTTTTCCATGGCGAGTATACGACAAGAACGGAAGGGAAAAGCAAGGTGGTGATTATGTGGTGGAAAAAATGAATGGCTCTACTCAAAGTTGTAAAATCCGTTCTGGGCGCCGTTCTGATTTTTTGATTGGAACAGAACGTTCTGGTTTCGGTGCATATAGTGGCGTGCCGTTCCGGTTTTATACTGTTCATATTTAATTAATTATATATATGAAAAAAATAAAATATTAATTTAACAAGTATAATTTAAATTCAAGATAAATGAACTTTAAATTATATAATACAATCATAATCTCAAAATTAGAAACATCTCTAAAATTCCAAAATATTATGAAAGTAAAATGTTCTAAAATAAAAAAAATATACATCAAACATCTTCTACATTATATATATATATATATATATATATTAAGCCAGGGGAGGCAGAGATGGTCTGGCATGGCCTATGGCCTAGGGGGGCAGCTGCAGCTTTTGAAATTTCGAAAGATGAAATTTCAAAAGATTTGAAAGAGTAAAATTTGCATCGTCAAAATGAATCCGGAACGGAACCGGGGCGTTCCGGCCGGAATTAGACTAGAATTTCTTGAATGGACTGGAATTAAAATTGTGACAAAAATGACGCCGTTTTGTTTCGGTTTTATGAACGGAACGAACGTTTCCGGCTATTCCGGCCGGAACGGAACGGATTTAATAACTATGGACTTCTACTACCCTCTTGAGTTGATTAATATTATTTTAATTACTCACTGTGCTAAAAAGAGAGAAAATATTAATTACTCAATTAAAATAAAATTTATCTCAATACAAACACTATTATTAACTATTAAATAACCCGATAATCATCTTAAACTCTAATTTCTCCCATTCAAACCTAATTCATATTAAAAATTCACAATTAATGACAACAAGTAGATTGATGTAGAAATTTAGAAAAAAAACTCCACTACTATGACGCAAGAAAATCCGCATAACAAGTTTGAGGGTTTTTTTTTGTGGTTTCAGATTTGAGTTATGTGGTTGCTGATATGATTGATGACCACTATAAACTTACATAGTTGTTAATTTCAGGTCCCGTAAAATTAGTCGAAATGTACATAAACTGACTTAGACACCTACGTCGATAAAAAAAAGTGAGGGAATCTATGATAATAATAACAGATAGCCTAGAATAATCAACTCATTTGCCGAGCATAGTTTCATAATATCAAGAGCTACTTCTCCCCCTCCAAGAAGATCTATGGTTTGGACTGTCTTCTCATTTGTCAAAAAATTATAGTCACAAAAACAGCTTGGATCGAAGATTTTTCATTTTGTATGCTGTCGCCGGGTTGGGGTTTCGTCCTTCTTGAAATGGGCTTTGTCATCCAGATTTCGATTGACTATAGTAAGGCTCTCCCTTCTTTTGGGCTAGTAATTTAAGGGCCTGGCCCAACGTTTTAAGGGGGCCGAGCCCTCTTTAGTCCACTCGTTTTCCCACTTCTTTAAAGCACAAAATTCCAGGTTCTTTAGCCCTCGCACTTCCCTAATTACCTTCTCCAATTGGCAGCCATAGATCTACAATCTGGCCAAGGCTGTCGTGCAGGAGCATAAATTATCATCCCTTCCTCCAAGTAAACGACATGCAACTTTATGAAACGAAACTAGAACTGCATGTCACACGATAAAAAAAGAACAATCGACAAATGAGAAGACAGTCTGGGATGTATAAAGAGAAAAGAACTATAAAATTGGACAAGAAGCAACCTTAGACAGATCAAATCGGAGGGTCGCATGTGAATAAAATAGTTGAAAGTGAAACAAAATAATGGAGGTATACATGTCGAAAAACATGATCTATCTGCCCCAGAACCTCATCTGAAGGGTATTTATTTCTATGCTGGGGTTAATTGATGCCTGTATACAGCAAGCAAGATCTGTTTCAATACAAATTTCTTCCAAACTCGATCATCAGCATGCGATGAACATGGATTGAAGCATGCACTGCTATAAGCAGCTCTCTGGATATATTTTCGTGCTCGCAAGTTACTTGTAATGGTTAAGTAACCATCTCACTTGCCATGGATCGAAACTTAAATTTTTAGATGAGATGGTTCCTTTACCATGGTATAAGAATCTTGTTGACCTAGCTGTTATTCGAATCTCATCATTCTCATTCTATTTAATAAAAATGAAATACAATGTAATATGGATCTGTACAAGTTTCAAACCAAAAGGCTTTTACTTGAGATGATATGTTAGAGAATATGATGAGATTTGAATGATCGCTAAATCAACAACACTCTTATACCATGTTAAGTCTTTTAGATGAGATAGTTATTTAACATGGTATAAGAGTCTTGTTGATTTAGCGATCATTTAAATCTCATCATTTTCATTCTATTTGATAAAAATGAAATACAATATAATATAGATCTTTACAAGTTTCAAACCAAAAGGCTTTTACTTTGAGAGGATATATTAGAGAATAATATAAATTACATTCTGAAAATTTACATAAAAACTTAAATTTTTAGATGAGAAATTTAATTTTCATTGCCGGAAGAACCATGGCGAGGGGGGGGGAGGCAAAAGTCAACAAAAAGCTGCCACTTGATAAATTATTTAGGGTTTCATCACATGGAAGTGCTCATGACATGTGGGGATTGTTGGTGCCATGTTACATCCATGTACGTATCCAGAAGACATCTCTTAATCACTTCATGGCATAACGTGTTGACCTCAGCATCAACAGTTCGACCCTCATTTTCTTTCTTAAATTGCGCATCTGGAGGTCCCCTCGATCATGTGATGTCATTCTATCTCTCTTTGAAATCTTGTCATTACATGTGGTGGAATTTATTGATTAATTAACGAGTTTATATTATATTTACTCATGCCATTTTAGTATCTTATTCTACTTTTGCTTATATTGCTTCAAACTTATAATATATACATTAAAACACAATTATTAAAGCACATTAATAAAAACTAATTGAGGGTGAAAAATCATTGTTCTTGTATCATTGTTTCCTAGAAAATATTATTAAAAAAAAATAATTCTTTCCTTAACACTTTGTTGTTCATTATTGAGCTTCATAATCTTTTTTAACTTTTTTTATCAAGTTATTACTTATATCATGATTCAAGTTACGAGATTAGCAAGTTAACTCGATTAATTTAAGTTGTTGTTTTTTTAATTGAGATATTTCTCATATTTTATCCTTCAATAGTTAATTGACATTAGACTTCATAATTTATGTTGGGTTTTTTTTTATAAAGTTATTATGATCTCATAGTTATTCTGATCCTTCAACATTGAATTTTTGGCTATTTTTTTAATTTCATTTTTCAATAATGAGTTGATTAAGAATTATATTTTATAATTTTATTTTTATAATATTATCTTGGTCTAATGATCCAAGTAACATGTTTGGTCGATTAATCTAAGTTGATTTTGTTAATTGAACTTTTTGAAAACTTTAATGTTCAATATTAGATTAGATTGATTGAGAATTATATTTTATAATTTAGTTTGATTTAATTTACTATAAAACTATCTCAATCTCATGACTCAAGTCATGGACTTGACAAATTATCTTAGATTGTCATGGATTAATACAATACATTATCATCTTATTGTTTTTTTTTAAAAAAAAAGATCATTTTTAATTACTATCTTTATTCAAATTATATTTTTATTAATTATTCATTAATGTAATAACCTGGATAGGGTGTAGAGGAGTCCTGCATCAAAAATTTAAAAAGTCAAAAAAACCTTTATATATATATTATCTCAAACCTACTCGTGGAAAGTGGTCGCAATATGATTAATTGAAGAGGGAAAATCACTTGGGTTTGTGGAGCACGTTTCATTAAATTATTAGAAGCATTGGAATTAGAGCAATAACTTTAGACATTAATGCTTAACTGCTTTCATAAGCTTCTATCAAAGTTATGATTGCAGATAATTAAGTTCACAACCTTAATGGGTCTGAATGGCATGCATGTCTCCTTTTCTTACAAAAAACTTATTGATTCTTACATCTCCCTCGTTATGTTTTTCTTCTCCTTTTTGAATCAGAACGTAATATTACGTTTCTCGACTGAGTTATGAGGTGATAATTTTGTTTATCCAACATTACATTCTTGAGAGGAGTAGCTGTAATTTTTCCTAGCTTGCGAGCGGTGAAAACTACATATGAATGAGAGAAGTGGATGATTTGTGTGTAAGAATGGACTGACAATTCATTAATCAAGATTTTTATAAAATATGATGTTCATAATAATACATATATACAGCTCCTGACTCAAGCAAGCCCGAGCGACTATGATCTAGGTCGATTTTTCTCAACAAGAATCGAAGGTTTAGCTGGATATGATCAGACACATCATGTGTTTGTTTAGCTAATGATATTATAGATGAGTGTGAATAAGGTGTAAAGTAGCTTTCATGGTTGCTATCTTCATTGCCAAGTAAAGAGCTA
Organism: Salix viminalis; assembly: GCA_029228465.1. Classification (NCBI taxonomy): domain Eukaryota; kingdom Viridiplantae; phylum Streptophyta; class Magnoliopsida; order Malpighiales; family Salicaceae; genus Salix; species Salix viminalis. The sequence continues at coordinate 7,248,375 of CM055426.1, forward strand.
GCTAGCTGGATTCCTATAGCAGCCTGAATTAAGATTGTCAATTTCGTTTCAATTAGTGCTTTATTTTTTCAATTAAAACAAAATATTTCAATTTCAAAATATTTCGACACGTCGTTTCAGGGTTGTACTGTATATATATATATATATATATATTATTTAAAAAAAACACTATTTGAAATAATTCGAGCTCGATCAAGACTACTAATATGTATGAGAACTTATATACAAGAATGGACCCATAACTCGTTATATTTTTCGATCAAAAAGTGTCACGCACGCAGATTCATGTGCGGATACAAATTATAAATTCCCAGTATAGATTTCTTTAACAGCATCCATATACGTTAAACGTGGCAGATAGTGTTGCAGCATGATTGGTTGTCCTAGAGGTGGATGGACACATTCCCATTACTACACTACAAGAGTTTTGGTCGGAGGTCAGGATCAAAGTCTAAGTATTTGCAAAATACACCAACTTTTAACATATATATATATATTTGACAGTCGCTTTGATGATTCATAATTGCTCGCAGTAACTTGATTTCACTGTTCATGTGAACATTGATGCTGCTGCCCCGTCTGTTTTTTATTTATTTTATTTCTAATTTTTTGGCATACATTTTTATTTTTTTCTTTCATTTTTATTTTCCTTTCAACTAAAGTTTTTAGCTCTAATTAGATGAGATTAAGTTTGAGATGACGATAAAAGATAAAGATAAAAGGTAGGGATGGAAATCTAAAACACGAAAAACAAAATCATGGTCAATCCAAAACTCAAGTCAAATTTTTATTTTAGCCAGACAATTCACTTTGTATATTTTTAAGTTTGACTTTGAAAGAGAGAAAAAAGATTTATTGAAATAGAACGATTGAGAGAGAAAGTGATAGATATTCATGAATTCACCAACTAAAATGACCATACGTGATGTCAAAGAGTTCTGAAAGTGTGGCTAAGTGTTTTCCCCCCTATACATAATTACATATACCTATAAAAGTAGATCGGAGTCCATTTATAGTTTCTAGATTCATTTTTTATTTGGGATTTTTTAGGGTTATTAGTTTGTTTTATAGAGGTTTATAAAATAAAATATTTGTCATTGTATTTCAAAAGTATTCTTGAAAAAAAAAATTTTTATTTTAAATTAATTTTTTTTTGATATGTTTAGATTATTTTTATGTGCTGATGTTAAAAATAATTTAAAAAAAAAAAAAAAAACTATTCTAATGCATTTTTTAACAAAAATAACATCAACCACAATACCAAACAATCAAAACAACAGGAAAAATAGATTTTTTAGATTCAAAACCTTGAATACTAATTTATTATTATTATTAGAGTTGAATGTAAATTGAACCAGCAAGCAGCCACTATATCCAACCTGTAACCCCCTTTTCTCCCTCTCTAGTAATAAAATATACTATAGTGATTCTTTTTAGAATTGATATTAAAAATAATATCTAAAAAATCATTTAATAAAACAAATCATATTTTTTTTTACAAAAAACCCCTTGTTGTCTCTTCTCCTCTTTTCTCTAACCCCAACACGTGTCATCATTTTCTTGGTTCCAGTACTGCCAAACTGGATGAAGTTGATTAACAGTTGAATTCAAATTAGTTTTCTGTGTAATTTGATTGCAATCAAGTAGAAAGGTAGTTGTCCTATAAAAGAGATGCCGGTTTTGATTGTCGGCAATTAAGTTGACCTAGCTAGGTAGTTGTCTGACCAATTCATCGTAGTCGGTTAACAATAGTAGAATATCTAGTATTATAAACCTATAATTAGTGTATGAATCTAATGGACTGACCTTATTATAATATAATAATCGAAATAACTCAGAATTACAACGTACTGCGTTCAGAAATCAACGGCATCACATTGATTGCTGGCTTCTTTCCACCTTCTATCAGATTCTTTAGGGTGTGCAAAAGATAAAAGAAAAGCATATATCTATATATATATATATATATATATATATATAGATAGATAGATAGATGCAAGGTATTGAGAAAGCAAAGAATAAAGTCGTAAATTAACAAATTATGTCGGTGGATAAAAAAATATTTTGTCTAGCTAATAGATGGCGGAAGGTGGCAATATTTTAAAGATTTGCTAAATTTTCACTCTCCGAATTCTTCCTCTCTCTGCCTCGTTAATGCCTACTCGATCGAGTAAGTTTCTACTAATTACAACAACATGTGTGTGTCGTCGGTGGTTTTTCATATCATTTAAAATTATTATGAATGCTTATATTTAATTTAAGTACTTGGACCCGATTTATCATCATATCAACTTTGGTGGGCAGAAATGAAATCCTTTAATATTTCAATGTAAAGAAGAGTAGATTATATATATGGACCAAAATTTAAAAAAAAAGAATTATAAGAAGTTAAGAGTATTACTTCTTCCACCTATTATGCCACACAGCACTTTTTCTTTTAAAAAGCTTGTTTGATGATAAGATTGATTTTTGGATTCAAATTTCGAGAGCAATATTTAAGATTGATTTTTCGATATAGATTTCGAGAACAGTATTTGATTAAATCTAATCCGATTTACTAAGCTGATGTAAAAAAAAACACATTCTTAAAATCATCATGAGAAATTATGGCCCGACATTTCAAAATAAATAGCATTCAATACCAAGAACACCAACTAGCAGTAGCAAGAATTATATGTTTAAAATCATTTTAGTAGGTGGTCCATTAATAAGAGTTTAAGACTAAAAGATTTTTTGTGTGTGGTATTAAATTCGAGTCATGTGATTATTAATATAATGATTACTGGAAATTTATATGATTATTTATTTCAGGACTTAAAAAATTAGTTAAAGTATACGCAAGTTGATCCAAATATCTATATTAATAATAATAAAAAAATTACATGTGAAAATGAAAAAAAAAAAAAATGTTAGCGGAAGGTCTTGCGGGAGAATAAACTAAAAATGGCGGTGTTGACTGTTGACAAATGAATTAATGGCATCTATTTTTTTATTTTATTTTATTTTATATTGACACAAGTCAAGAACCATGCACATTTTGTTACCCAATGCTTGCTGCCATCAACTTCTGAATCCACGTCCTCTCTTTCAGTGCTTGGACAGCGGAAGAATAATGACATCTCCTTCTCTCACAGATACCAAGAAACACTTCGTGTTAGCATAATTAATAATATATATTGCGTAATTAAGGTTGTAGTAGTAAATGCTATATATTTCTTCTTGAAAACAAAAAAAACTATTTATTCAAATTAATTAACAGAAGTCAAACCAAGATTTGTGAAAATTCAATTACCATGACAAAAAAAGAAAGAAGAGATAAGGAAAGAATAAAAGAGATAATATCAAAGAAAGAACTCCGTTTTTGACATTTCTCTCTTTTTTCATTATTGAATCTTGAAATTTATCTTTTGTGTATTGGATATTTATAAAATCTTAAGTTATTTTTTTTGTTAAAATTAATTAATTTGCAAAAAATATAAATTTTGAAACATGGTTAAATAAGCACTATTGAAAATAGTGGCTGTATAAGAAAAAGAAGCTTAATTGTGTTTAAACTGTGTTATTTTTTATATATTTCTTCAATATACGCTATCCCATGTGTTATTTTAAAATAAATTTATTAAAATGTGTTATTTTTTTTATAAAAAGAAAAATCAAGTTCTTATACCATTCTGATACAGTTAAATAAAAATAAAAAAAAAATTAGGGTGTTCAATTTTGGGAGGAAATTACCATCAAGTGCTTTAACTTTTTTGCTTGGATCTAAATCTTATAAAAACAACCAATATATTGCGTCTAGTAATTTTGATTCGCAGATGCCGTCCATGATCGCCTGTTGTTGTCGATGCTCTAACAATTTGCGACCGTGTCATTGGTTTTAACACTCTCTCTCGGAAATTCAAGTGAATAAATAAAATAAAATTCCCCAAAACTTACCGCTTAGTTATAGCAAAATAATAATAATAATAATAATAATAATAATAATAATAATAATAGATGCAAAAATGTACATAAAATATTTTACGGCGTTGTAGTTACAACTAGCGGAAGAGAATTTTGTGAAAAACACAAGCATAGAGGAGCTCTATTATAATCAAGCAGTTTAACAATGTTTTTTGTTTTTGCAAATAATTGTTTTGTTCAATGAACAGATGAAACGGTAAGGAATTAGGATGATAGTGCACGCGCTAATGTCCCTTCCTGACCGTCCATATGCAATCTATGTTAATTTATGTCAGATAATCACATGATGTGTTTGAAACAGCCAACAAATCTCTCAAAACATCGTGGACCATCACAAGTGCTTATGATTTTGTCTAACACGCATGCCTCGCGCATGAATTAGCGGGTTGGAATCCATTTTACCAAAATATATTCCTTTTGACTGTTTTTTTTATTATTATTATTATTATGGCTGCAAAGAATATAATTTTTGTGAAAGCATTTGATTGAACAGATTCATAATAAATTAAAAAAAGACTGAAAGGTGTGAGTGTTTCATTATAGATTTGAATAGTGAAATGATTTAATGTACTCTTCTTCTCGACTACAACAATCTCACTAGATATTAAGAGAAAAAATGATCCTTTTTTTTTCATGAGGTTTATTTATCATCAATGTATTGATATATTAATTGACATTTTTGTATTAGAATGCATAACAAGAATGATTTAATTACCCTTACAAGAAAGAAAATCAAAACTATTATTTAAAAGCTTTTAAGACTTTGAATGCACAATGAATGACTACATTTCCATTAAAAGAAAGAAAAATTCTGACATCCAAGTTTTTTTTAATCTTTTCATCATGGTTTTTAGTTGTTATTATTAATGTGAATGAAAGCAGATTTAGATTTAAAAAAAAATACTTAAGAAAAACAAAAAGTCTTTTAATATATATATATATATATATATATATATATATATATATATATATATTTTATCATTTGATATGCCTTTACGGGTAGTCATCTTAACTCGGATTTTTTTTTCATGTTTTCTATAATTGATTGTTTTTAAAATAAAAAAATTATTTCATCATTTAATTTTCTTTGGTGTTGATCTCAATTGTTTTATTTAATTTCTTCTATATAGGGTTGTCCTGTTCTCACGATCAAGCCATAAAATCGGTGTATTGACTCAAGTTAAGGTTTTTTTATTTTAAATTATTTTTTTAAAATATTATTTTTCAACATTTAATTTATTATTAATTGAGCTTCGCTTCATATTTCTTTTTATTTTTCTTTTTGTGAAGTTATTATATTTTCATTTGTTTATTTTCTTTGTTATCAAATAAAATCTTTGATATTTTTAAAATCTTTAGAGGGTATTTTTTATAATAGTGATAGGCATTCATTATTTTAGTGGCCATTGGTGGTTTTTTTTTATTATATTATTAAATTAACAAAGATTATTGATCCTATTCAAATTAGTGTGACTTGAGTTTTGAATTCTTCTTATACTTTGAAAAAGCTATAATTGGTTGGATATCTTTTCTCTATCAAGAAGAAAAAGACTGCCAAGACCTCTTCAAAATATTTAAGAGTATTTTTTTTATAATATCGATAAATGTTTATTTTATTGAATAATCAATGATTTGTTTTGGCTTTTATTGATATTTTTTAATTTTTTATATCTATTGTTAAACCAATAAAAATGATTGAGTTCATTCAAATTAATAGCTTGAAAGCTCTAAATTTTTCTTATTTTTTGAAATAATAATAATTTTTGAATCAAAAGATTTTACATGGCTCGCGGCAAAACGCTATATGAAAACACAAGATCATATAAACGATGTCTGGAATGAAAACATTGAAAAGAGGTAATAAATTTGAATGTGGGTGAAGACAAAGACAAGGCCTCATTGATTTTAGGTGATGACCAACAGGAAGCTCTGTCCAAGGGCGTGTAATTTGGGGACGTGTAAGAAATCATCCGGGTCTTTGTCTTTTACCTTTTCACCTCTGTCACTCCGATGATGAGAGATTTACAGCCAAGTATGATTATACTACGAATTAATATATATATATATATATATATATATATATATATATATATAAAAAGACGAAAAGAGAATAAAATAAAACAAAAGCAGAGAGAGAGAGAGAGAGAGAGAGAGAGAGAGAAGGGAAGGAAGGACACAAGACTGACAGCTAAGCAAAAAAAAACAGCAAGCACTGGAGCCTTTTATTTAAGGTTCTGGAGATGGATGGATAGATGTCTGTGAATGCCTGGCTGCTTCTCTCTTGGCGAGGTTTTAATGCATATCCCACCCCTCTCTCTTCTGTTTTGAAAATTGCTAGAGAGATCTCAGCTCCAACATCTATTTCTAACTATTCAATTTTCGAAGCAGGTGGAAAATTAAGGTACAAGTTCACATTAGCAATGGCCTGTACCCACTTGATCTTCCCTGTCTGTGTTTTGTCATTCTTGTTGCGTTGCTTCTTTTTCTTCAATCATTTTCTGCCAGTACTTTCTTTTCTCTGACAGATAGGAATGTATCCTGAGCATTCATATGTGCTGCCCATAAGACGTACCTGGCCCCTTCTTTGTTTTCTACAATTCAGATCTGAGTTTTTTTCTGGGTGCCCTGTTTCATTTCTTGATTTGTTTTTTATAGACTTTTATATCGTTACTATCTTTTGAGTTGCTCTGTTTTTGTAGGGTAAGCATTGCTTCACTCTGTTACTGTCCCTTCTTCTACTGCTTCTCTGGCCTTTTTTATGGTTTTTTTTTTTCTGTCAAGATTTCGATGAAATTCATGGAACTATATATATATATATTTTTGACGGTGAAAGATTGCTTTTTGGATTGAATGGGATTCGTGTAATAGTATAACTAGCAGTAGCCATTGATGATGCATGCGAAATGAAGAAAACAGCTGATTGGAAAACCTTTTCTTGGGTTTCAAGGAAATCATTAGAATCACTTAATGGGTTATTGTTCTTTTCCTCTTTCATTTCCTTTTTCCTTTTTCCTTTTTTTTTCATTATTTGGTGTAAGATGTAGGGCTTTGCCTTTTTGACTTACTGGGGGAGAGAGAGAGTGCTGCCTCATTAGGACGGATGTGTTTGAGAGAGTTGGGTCCCGATATCATGTGAGAAATATTAAAGTAGCGTGGATAGTGATAACTAACATGTCGGTAGTAGTTGCTATCAGATCTTGTATTGCTAGTATGTAAACCTCATCTTTCCACGTCGTTTTAATGGTCCAGCACTAATCAACCTCTTACGTTTCTATTAATTACTGACTCTTTTCTTCTGGGGTTTGCTGGAAATTATTTTAACAGTCACTAATTCTATATACACGAGTTGGATCTGTCCTAAAGACTAAGGCTCGTTGCACTGATCTGCTCAGTTTTGCTATTTTAGTGTGCACCAGCCGGAAGAATAAGCTTATTTATAAGTTGGTGCTTTGCTATGCTCTTGTTTAATCTTGATAGATGGATTTTGAGTTTCATTTGAAATTCTTTCTGGCATCGCTGTTAAGAGTCCAATTTCATATGCTGTTCTGCCTGAAAATTTAGCTCCGGTCTGTTTTTCAGTTCTTAATAGCTCAGTACTAATGTTTATGGAATAATGAAAACTTTTCTGTTTAATAAGTCGATATACTATTGAATTCTCGAATTAATTGTTCTTAGTTTCACGAATGAGGTGACTTGGAAATAGGATTGAAAACTCCTAATGCTGCACCTTTATTTGTGCTCATTTTGTAAGAAATCGGTTAAATCTTTTCAATGTTGAGGTGGGAGAGATTGATATTAGCATCGTGGTTATTGTTTTATCAGACATTGAGACTTACCACTTGCCTATTGTTTGCAGATAGTTGTTCATTTGCGAAATCATGAAGCATAAAGATGGAAAACCTGTGTTTCATCCTGATAAAAAATCCAGGGCTGTTCCCATGGCAATAATGTTTGTCGTACTATGCGGGTTTTCATTCTATCTTGGTGGAATCTACTGTACCGAGAAAGATAAAATTGGGGCGAAGGACGTTGCAAAGGTGGTGTCCTCTTCCAAGGAATCGTCCACTGCTCCTCTCCAAATTAAACCCACTGCGTTTCCTGAATGCAGCAGTGACTATCAAGACTACACTCCATGCACGGATCCAAAGGTATTTACTTAATTAGTTATTACATGGTGCCTTAAGTTATCTAGATGGCCATACACTGAAATTGAGATTTCGATGATGTGTGTCTATTGCAGAGGTGGAAGAAATATGGTAATCATAGGCTTACATTCATGGAACGCCACTGCCCTCCAGTTTTTGAAAGGAAGCAATGTTTAATTCCACCACCAGATGGGTATAAACCACCAATCAAATGGCCAAAGAGTAGGGATCAATGTTGGTACAGGTATTTGATCTGTTTCCGATACTTGTTATTGTTTTCACAGGGTTTTCTTTTAGCTAGAAATTGTGAGGTTCAAAACTGTTTTACTTATTGTTACCATGTGGATCTGGCTTCAGAAATGTACCATACGATTGGATTAACAAGCAGAAATCTAATCAGAACTGGCTGAGAAAAGAGGGGGATAAGTTCCTCTTTCCTGGCGGAGGCACTATGTTTCCAAGAGGAGTGGGAGCCTATGTCGATTTGATGCAAGATCTTATCCCTGAAATGAAAGATGGAACCATACGCACAGCCATTGATACCGGGTGTGGGGTGAGTCACATTCTCATCTTCATCCTAGTTTCTGAAATTATTCATGAAAGAAAATTTGAGTTGTCAGAATCCATGTTGCAGTAAGAATGATAATTCTGATTGTATTTAGGTTTCCCTATGTATCTCTACTGAATTCTGTCATCTAATCCAGTTGATTGTTTTTAAATCTAGGTTGCTAGCTGGGGAGGTGATCTATTGGACCGCGGGATTCTAACTGTTTCTCTTGCCCCGAGAGATAACCATGAGGCTCAAGTCCAGTTTGCTCTAGAACGCGGAATTCCTGCAATTCTTGGCATCATTTCCACACAACGGCTTCCATTCCCATCGAATGCATTTGATATGGCTCATTGCTCCAGATGTCTTATCCCATGGACAGAATTTGGTTAGTCTTCATTTTAACCCTGCCAAATGATGTGTTATGGTTCTTGCTACCAATTTGTGTGAGAACTAGCTTTGCATTTGTGAATTGATGCTGAATAACTTTCACAAGGTTCTTCATTTCTGTGGAGTTTAGAAAGGCTTTGAAAATCAGATGCGGGATGGGTGCCACCAACTTAACAATTTTCTTTTCATTAGCTCTATGTTTACTTGATGACGTTCCTTCCTCACCTTGGTATTCCTATTATAATTGCTTACTATAGTACTAGTTGTTTTTCTCAAGAATAGAATTTTGTTGCTTTCAGGTGGAATTTATCTTTTGGAAGTTCACCGTATACTCCGTCCTGGTGGTTTCTGGGTTCTGTCTGGTCCTCCTGTTAACTATGAAAACCGTTGGCGAGGCTGGAATACTACTGTCGAAGAGCAGAAATCAGATTATGATAAGCTGCAAGAACTGTTGACTTCCCTGTGTTTCAAGTTGTACGACAAAAAGGATGATATTGCTGTGTGGCAGAAAGCTTCTGATAATAGTTGCTATAGTAAGAAGCTCGCTAATACTGATGCCTACCCACCCAAGTGCGATGACAGTCTTGAGCCAGATTCAGCATGGTACACTCCACTCCGCCCATGTGTTGTTGTTCCAAGCCCAAAAATCAAGAAATCAGTTATGGAGTCCATCCCCAAATGGCCAGAGAGGTTGCACGTTACACCTGAACGCATTTCAGATATTCCTGGTGGAAGTGCTAGTGTTTTCAAGCATGATGACAGCAAGTGGAAGATTCGTGCAAAGCACTACAAGAAGCTGCTACCAGCACTCGGGTCTGATAAGATAAGAAATATAATGGACATGAATACAGTTTACGGGGGTTTTGCTGCGGCTGTGATTGATGATCCCCTGTGGGTCATGAATGTGGTCTCTTCCTACGCTGCCAACACCCTTCCCGTGGTCTTTGACCGTGGCCTCATCGGAACTTTTCATGATTGGTAATCTGAATGTGCTTATAAGAATTCTGAAGTTTTCATTTTGCAACAAAAGTACCTTAAATAGTTGGGATGTCATCTATAACACTTTAGGGATTTATCATGGTATTGATTTTATCTCTTTTCTGTCTCGTAGGTGTGAAGCTTTCTCAACTTACCCTCGAACTTATGATCTCCTTCATCTTGATGGCCTCTTCACTGCAGAAAGCCAAAGGTAAGCTAAAGGGCACATTTCCCTCATCTACTTTCATGGAATCACTTGGAATTTAATGTCTAGAAATGAAGGTCTGGCAGATTGAACTGGGTCTAAGTTTAAGCGGTTAGGTACACGCCCTTGTCTGATATGATAAAGCAGACAGAAATGCATGGGACAGTAGGTGACGCCATTTCCTCATTGTTAGGCAATGTTAATAGTGACATTAGAGAAGAGGGTTGCCTAACTACATAGTAAAGTTGACTCCCACGAGGAAAAAATACAGCACAAGATATCTGATTGTTTGGAAATCTGCAAATAATGTGGACCATAGCAGACCGACACAAGCTTCTTTCCAGGATGAAAGTTGGCATGAAACCATAGTACTGTTGATTTGGAAGTGCATGTATAGGTTTGACTATATATCTTCCATCAGCTGGTGTGGAAAAGTCAATACCTTTACCAGCTAGTCGGTGGATTTTCATTATTATTTGACTTCGATAATCTGGGGGTGGTGCGATCCTCTAGCAGAGGATTACTGGTTCTGTACTTTTCATGAATGCTAAATTGAGTCTCATGATTGCTTGTACTTGCGCAGATGTGACATGAAGAATGTGCTTTTGGAGATGGACCGAATCCTACGACCCACCGGTTACGCAGTGATACGAGAATCCAGCTATTTCGTGGATGCCATTTCTACCATTGCCAAGGGTATGAGGTGGAGCTGCCGTAAGGAAAACACTGAATATGGAGTTGAGAAAGAGAAAGATATTGATCTGCCAGAAGAAACTCTGGTACTCCTCCAACCAAAGTTCAAGGTGACAGACGAAGAAATCCTAAACATGCAGATACATCTCTCGGAGAAGGAGTTCATGCAACTGCAACACAGAATTCCAGGGGATGATAGTTCGAGGAGATAAGTAATAAATTGAATCCCTCACACACATTTTAGTATATTGTTCAATAGAAGCCAAGGATCCACAAGGTGGACACTGCAATTGAAGAGTTTGCTGCTCAATATCAGAATTTTTGTTAATTTATAGAATCATTTAAGTACAAATAGATTCTTTGTAAGGCATCTACACTATACTTTCCTTGCGTTGCCCTTCACTTTCCCCCATTTTCAATATGTAAAACCTCGACGATCGGTGTATGTGAAAAATCGTGATGGGCTTGATAAGCAGTGCCATCACGCATTGTTGTTTTTATGTATAATGTAATGAGACTTGGTTCTTCGATTATTGAAATCTTAATCTGATTTTTCAGCTCTGTTTCTTTCTAATTTTAGTTTGTTTGTTTTTTAAATATTTTTCTATTTAAAACAATCTTTTTAAAATAGTAGATTCATGGTTCTTCAATCACCGATGACTCTAGTAAAAGAAATTGTTATTCAATCACATCATTTGATATGTCTTGACATCTTTTTATTTTATAGAAAGAGCATGTGATAAACAAATCTTTAGTTTGACACTAACATTTTTTTTTCTTTTCTCTCTCCTTCGTATTTAGCTCTCCAGATTTAGAAATCAACCATCTCGGTTTTTTTCTTTGGGTTTGGTCCCTCCTTTTCTTATTTCAAATTATTTTATTTTAATTAATTTTTAAAATTATTATTTTTTCAATTTGAACCTCCAATCTTTTTAGCCCGTCAAAGTTGATCCTTGTTTTTTATATGAGTTTTTTTTTTTAATTTCACCCTTATTTTTATTTCAAATTTTATGATTATTCTTTTTATTATTATAAATTTTAACATTAACTATTTTTTTTTAATTTTATCATTTAATATTAATCAAAAGAATAAACATTGTTTGTGTGGTTCAACAAGTACAGATATCAATGTATGAATTGTCTCCAAGGGTGTGAGGTTTTTTCGAATTCATTTTTTTTTTTATTAATGTATGGTATTTGACAGCCTTGAATTTTGGCTCGATCTCTTCGCGTGATTGATGTATATTAAAATAATATATATTCTTTTTAATATTAATATATCAAAATAATATAAAAGTTTATAAAAAAATATTTTTAAAATATAAAAATAAATAATTTTATATTGGACCAAACGCTATCTTTCTCAATATCCAACATCTTATTGTTCCCCTCTTTCCTTTGGTCTTCTTTTCAAAATCACAATTTTTGTTTGCAAAATTCATAATGGAAACCCTCTACCACAAAATCAAATTTTGTGATTTATAATTGGTTCGGTTAAATAAATAAAAAATGTCGAGTCAACTTGAAACAAGGATAATCTTAGTGCAATCAGACCCACTTTATATATATACTAGCCAATGCCTCCGCGCCTCGTCGCGGGGGGCACCATATTTTTTTAACACAAAAAAATATTAATTGTATATAGTTTTTATATAATATAAATTTAATTAAAATAACAAAATTTGTGCAGAATTACTGTGAAGTGCAAATTTTCTATAAAATATATTAATTTTAAATTGATATAAATTTATATGTTTAGTAGGTTTTAACGAAATAACCAACATAAAATTATCATTATCATTAAAAAAGCAAGAAGATTCAGATATTTGAATTATTGAATTCATTGTATCAAGATTAGTTCATTTTATAATTCAATTTAAATCACATTTAAAAACAAAATATAAATTGTGAAAAGACTTGCAATATTCAAATAAAAAATAAATAGTTAATTTTCTATCCACAAAAAGATGAAAACATAAATTGAAAATCCATCCCTACGTTACCATCATTTTCATTACTATAACAGTTAAAATTATTATCAACATTATTGTCCAAACAATTAAAATCATTAAATTACCCCAAAAAATATAAAAAATCAAAACATTTTAACAAAAAAAAAATAAAAAAATAATCACCAAAATTATCATTATTATTGCGCAAACAATAAAATCATAAAATTATCTGATCCGAAAAACAAATAAAATAACAAAAAACACAAAAAAAAAGAACAAATGGAAAAAAAAGCAATATTAATTTTAAAATTATCACCAACATAAATTAAAATTTCAGAAACGGAACCTAATAAAAATAAAACCCCGACAAAAAATGAATCAAAAAATAATAATCTAAAAGCATAAATAAATACATACGGACAGAAAATAAACATTGTCCAAACATTGTATTTTTTAATATTTTTAGATCATTTTTATATGCTGATATTAAAAATATTTTTTTTAAAAAAACAATTATTATTTTAATATATTTCTAAACAACAAAAAATGTTTTTTTTTAAAATCAATCACATTTTCAAGCAAAATAAAAATATGCAGAGAGTGGGATTCAAACCCACACCCTCTCGGAAGATAGCCTTAATGTCGCGCGCCTTGGACCAACTCGGCTACCTCAACATATGGTTTATAGTTCACAACAATATATATCAAATCAATCACATTTCCAAGCAAAATAAAAATCTGCTTAGAGTAGGATTCCAAGCCAAATGTCGCCCGCCATGGACCAACTCGGCCACCTCAACATCTCGTTCATAGTTCACGATAACATATATTAATAGTAATTTTTACTGTGGATTCGCACAATAAAACTGGGACGTGTTTTATATATATCTATAATAATTTTTTTATTGTTTTTTTGACAAAATATTTTAGTTTTTTTTTAATTCTTCGACGCAATTTAATAATTTTCACTGTTTGGAAAATGATATTGATAATAATTTTAACTATAATATATATATATATATATATATATATATATATATATATATATATATATTGATGTACTGTTCCAATATCCAACAACATGTAAAAGAGAAAGAATGATTTCCCTTCCTCTTTAAAATTTGACTTATCCTTCGCACTCCACGTTATTGTTTTTTTATTGTTTTTGTTAATTTGCATACGGCTCACTATTTCCAGAGGAGAGCAATTACCAATGATTTAAATGGCGTAGGAAAAATACTGTGGATTGCTACAGTATTTTTCCCAAACCATTTATATTATCGGTAATATATATATATATAAGCCCCAAAAAATATATAATTAATTTATAAAAAAATTATCGTCGCATATATATTCTTTATAACCTGGATCCATGTAAAATATTTTTTTTTAACTTTTTAATATAAAATAGTTACATTGATAGTCTATATCAAGGTAGTCAAAATCGAGATTTTGACACGAAATCGGAAGGGGCTCCGAAAAATCGGATCGTAAAATCATAAGATCGTACCCGAATTTGTCCGTACAAAAATCGTAAAATCACAGCTAAAATCGTGTGAGAAGAAAAATCATAAAATCGTATGTAAAATATTTCTAAATACAAAATAGCATAATTATGGACATTTTTTTTATCTTATTTTAAATAAAGTTCAATTATTTTATATATAGTTTAATTATACAATTAATAGGAATAAATTATATAATTAAATAATTACTTTTGAAAAACCCTCCAACAATAAAATAATTATTTTTAATTATATTTAAATTTAAAAAATGAATTTAAATATAATTAAAAGACCCACAGTATTTGAGATTTGAAATTTAAACTATTTATTTTATGTTTTTCAAGTAATTGTATATTTTTTTTATGGTTGTTGTATTTGAAATTAATTAATGTTATTTATTATCTTAAATTAATAGGATTTTTTTTAAAATTATTTTTTATGCTAATTATTATTATTATTATTATTATTATTATTATTATTATTATTATTATTATTATTATTATTATTATTATTATTATTATAACCCCTCCTCCCCCGTATAAACCTATTTGGCTACTTTATTATTATTATTATTATTATTATTATTATTATTATTATTACTATAAAGCCCCCCCAGACATAACCCTAAAGGCTAAATCCCTAATTCTCTGTTTCTCTTCTCCCACGCCGCCGCCCACCCTCATCTCCTCATCCTCTTCTCCATTTTTTTGTCTTCCTCCTCATCCTCTTCTCCTTTACTCTCTTCCTCCTCGTCTCCTCATCCAGATGATGTGGAGGACAACAAGGGTTAGGTGTGCAGGTGGTGGGTAAGTGTATTTTTGGGTAAGATTTTGGGGGTGAGAGTTGATGATTTGAGTTTTTTTGCTGAGAAGAGAAGAGAAGATTTTGATTTGAGCTGCTGCAAATGTAATTTGTAAATGAAAGAATGAAAAATTGAAAATGAAAGCCCCGAAATCCGAACACCTTAAAATCGTAAAATCGGACCGATCCGGTCCGATTTTACTAGTCAACTCGATTTTGACCGGGTTTGACCGGTTTCGATTTTTCTACCGGTCCAACCAGGTTTGCTGAGCCAACTCGCAAACTCGTACGAAGTTTACGAGTTGACTCACGAGTTTGACTACCTTGGTCTATATATACATAAAATATTTTTTAGTATTAACATTTCAATGTGGGGTAGATATTGTTAGAGAATAATGTAAATCATATTCTAGGACTTTACTTAAAATTTAAGTTTCTAGTTGAGATGATTATTTGGCATGGTATCAAAGTCTTGTGGATAAAAATGAAGAACAAGATAATGTAAATTTATGCAAGTTTCAAAATCAAAAAGCTTTTACTTGAAGGTATATGTTAAGAAATAATATAAATCATATTCAAAAAAATCTCATCTAATAATTTAAATTTTTAGATGAAATGATTCATTGATAGTGTTGGAAGCTGCATGCGTTGAAGACAATAGCTTGTTTTACTAAGTCACGGTCAAATAATGTTCCTATAAGTTAGGAATTAGTTGTTATTTGAATTTGTCAATTCCTGTTTATTTGCCACGATTTAAGTGGGTTGCAATCTCTCTTTTCTGTTATATTGTAAGGCTATAAAGCCATAACTTGGACTCATTAATAAACAAGGCAGTATTTCTAGATTTTTCTGCATACAAGTTTCAATACCAATTTTAAGAATTGGTATTAGAGCCAGGTTGAGTGTGTGTGTGAGTGCAAACACGAGTGCAAATACTGAGTGCAAACACGAGTGAAGAGCCAGTTAAGTGTGTGTGAGTGCAAAATATGAGTGAAAAATCAGTTGAGTGTGAGTGTGTGAGAGAAAATACAAGTAAAGTAATGTCAGCAGAGAAGGATGCTATGCTAAGCATTCCCAAGTTCGATGGAGACTATGAATATTGGGCAATGCTCATGGAAAACCTGCTACGTTCAAAGGAGTGGTGGCATCTGGTGGAGACAGGCTACACTGAACCAGCAAGAGGAGAAATTCTCTTAGGAGCTCAGAGAACAACATTGGCAAAATTAAAGCTTAATGACTTAAAGGTGAAAAATTATCTTTTCGCAGCCATTGATCGAACAACCTTAAAGACCATTACTGAGAAGAATATTGCCAAACAACTCTGGGACTCTATGAAGACAAGGTTTCAAGGAGATGAGAAGGTGCGAAATGCACAATTGCAGATACTTCGAAGAGACTTTGAAGTACTGGAGATGAAAACTGGCGAGTCAATTACTGATTACTTTTCAAGAGTAGTGCTAGTATGCAACAATATGAGTAATCTAGGAGAAAGCATGGAAGATGCTAAGATTGTAGAGAAGATCTTGCGTACACTGCCTGAGAGATGGAATTTTGTTTTATGTTCCATTGAAGTCTCGAAAGACATCAAAAGTCTTTTGGTGAATCAACTTAGAAGTGAACTGTTAGTTCATGAACCAAAGCTGCAGAAACGAAGGAGTATTGATGAGGAACAGACTCTAAAAGTTACATACGAAGGTGGAAGAGAACGAGGAAATATAAGAGGTTTTCACGGAAGAGGTAGAGGAAGAGGACGAACAACATACAATCGATCAACAATTGAATGTTTTCGTTGCCATAAGCTTGGACATTTCCAATTTGAATGTCCATGAGCAGAAAAGGAAGCCAACTATGCAACCATAGATGAAGATGAGACCTTACTTCTCATGTCTCATGTTGAAGATGAAGATGTTGAAGATCATGTTGAAGATACAATTACAGAAAGCTATGCAGTGGGCTCAATGGTGGAACTCAGCCATGAAGAAGAGATAAGTTTGATGGCACAAAGCAGAGGAAAATGGAGTAATCAGGGCAGAAGCTTGGTTCATAGATTTAGGCTGCTCTAATCACATGTGTGGAGACAAAAAATTATTTTCAGATTTCGAAAGTAATTTCAGACACTTGGTGAAGCTTGGAAACAACACAAAGATGAATGTGGAAGGAAAAGGCAGTGTGAGCTTGAGTATTGATGGAGTGAAACATATAATCACAGAAGTATACTATGTACCTGAACTCAAGAACAATCTTTTGAGTGTTGGTTAATGGCAAGAGAAGGGACTAGCAATCCTAATGCATGGGGGAAAATGCAGAGTTTAACATCCAACGAGAGGATTGATCTTCGAAACCATAATGACAGCAAACAGAATGTTTGTTCTTATGGCAAAAACAATTGCAGCTTCCACCAATTGTTTTCTCACCTCAACAGAAGATCTATCACAACTTTGGCATTGTAGGTACGGGCACCTCAGTTTTCAAAATTTGAACATCTTACAGAGTAAGAACATGGTTCTTGGATTGCCAAAGATTAATATTGCAAAGAATGAATGTGAAGATTGTCTCATTGGCAAGCAACACAGATTTCCCTTCCCAAAGAAGAGTGCATGGAGAGCAACACAGAGATTGGAGCTAGTTCACGCAGACCTTTGTGGACCCATCACACCATGTTCAAACAGTGGTAAAAGGTATACACTATGCCTCATTGATGACTTTAGTCGAAAAGCATGGACCTATTACTTAACAAACAAAGTAGATGCATTCAGTTTCTTTGTGGAATTCAAAAGAAATGTTTAAAAGGAAACATGTCTGCAAATCAAATGCTTGCGCACTGACAGAGGTGGAGAGTTTAATTCAGTTGATTTCAATGAATTCTACAAGGAGAATGGAATCAAGAGACAGTTGACAGCCGAATACTCACCACAACAGAATGGAGTCGTAGAAAGAAAAAATAGAACGATGCTCAATATGGTAAGATCAATACTGTTAGAAAAGAAGATGCCAAAATCTTTTTAGACAGAAGCCATCAAGTGGACAACATTTGTATTGAAAAGATGTCCTACAAATGCAGTAAAAGAAATGACACCACAAGAAACCTGGAGTGGAAAGAAGCCTTCTGTCGAGTTTTTTCAAGTTTTCGGCCGCATTGCTCATGTTCATGTTCTGGAGGTCAGAAGAACCAAACTGGAGGATAGAAGTATTACTTGCATTCTACTTGGTGTAAGTGAAGAATCAAAGGTTTATAGACTCTATAATCCTATCACAAAAAGGATAGTGATTAATAGAGATGTAGTGTTTGAAGAACACAAAAGGTGGAATTGGGATGCAACCTATAATAAGGATGTATCAACAGATTTGTATTGGGAAGAAAATTATGTTGAAAGAGAGGGACATGAAGAAGAAACTCTGCAGAACCAAGAATCAAGGGAGTTAATTCCAAATCCAACTGAAGGGGAATCAAGCAATACACAAGCACAAACAGTGGAGACAGAAGCTGTAGAAGTCAGGGAAAACAGATCAAGCAATACACAAGCAGAAATTGCAGAAGAAAGATCAAGCAATACATAAGATGAAAATGCAGAAATTGCAGAAGTCAGAGGAGGAAGATTGCATCGACCACCAGTATGGATGAGTGATTACACAACTGGAGAAGAACTTTCTGATATGGAGATGGAAGCTTATATGGCAACTGCAATGACAAATGATCCAACTTGTTTCGAGGAAGCAGTAGAGAGTTTGAAGTGGAGAAGAGCAATGGATACAGAAATTGCAGCCATTGAGAAAAGCAGCACATGGAACTTAGTAAATTTGCCAACTGGAGCAAAAAGAGTTGGAGTTAAATGGGTGTATAAAACAAAGTACAACGAGGCTGGGGAGATTGATAAACATAAAGCTCGATTGGTAGCAAAAGGTTACTCGCAGAGGTAAGGAGTGGATTTTACAGAAGTTTATGCTCCAGTAGCTCGAATGGATACAATTAGAGTAATACTTGCTCTTGCTGCACATAGAGGCTAGATTGTGTATCAACTCGACGTCAAAGCAACATTCTTGCATGGTGAGTTGATTGAGGATGTCTACGTTGAGCAACCATTGGGATATGAGAAGAAAGGAGAGGAGGATAAAGTCTACAAGTTACAGAAAGCATTATACGGATTAAAACAAGCACCTCGTGCTTGGTTCAGTCGAGTTGACACCTATTTTCAGAGGAAAGGTTTTCAAAAATGCAGCAGTGAACATACACTCTTTACAAAGATCTGTAATGAAGGTAATATTCTGATAGTAAGCATTTATGTTGATGATATTATCTATACTAACAATAATGATGTGTTGCTAGGAGATTTCAAAGCTTCTATGATGAAGGAATTTGAGATGACAGATTTGGGGAAGATGAGGCTCTTTCTCGGGTTAGAAATCTTACAAAGAGATGATGACATTTTTGTGTATCAAAAACAATATGTATTAGAGATACTGAGGAGATTTCGAATGGAAGACAGCAAAGAAGTGAAAAATCCAATCATCCCTGGTTGTAAACTGGACAAGGATATAGAAGGAGTTTTGGTAAATGAAACTTATTACAAACAATAGTTCGACTATAAAGCTTTCCAAAAATCCAGTTCTTCATGGACGCAGCAAACACATTCACGTGATGTTTCATTTTTTTTTGAAATTTAACTCACGATGGAATTATTAAATTAGTTCACTGTGATACCAGTCAACAAGTGGCAGACATTTTAACAAAGCCTTTGAAGCTTGAAGCTTTTATGGAGCTTAAAGCACGAATGGGAGTTACTGATTTTAAAAGTTTAAGCTGATATATTAGCTTAAGGGAGAGAATGTTGGAAGCTGCATATGTTGAAGACAATAGCTTCTTTTACTAAGTCATAGTCAAATAATGTTCCTATAAGTTAGGAATTAGTTGTTATTTGAATTTGTCAATTCCTGTTTATTTGCCACGATTTAAGTGGGCTGCAATCTTTTTTTTTTTGTTATATTGTAAGGCTATAAAGCCATAGCTTGAACTCATTAATAAACAAGGCAGTATTTCTAGATTTTCTGCATACAAGTTTCAATACCAGTTTTAACAGATAGATATATTTATAAGTTTCAATATGGGATGTATATATATAAATATAGAGTATCTCTATATGAATTGTTTTTTTAATGTTTTTACTTGAGATAAATATATATAACATACATCAACATGAATGTCAACTTAATTTTTTCATATAAAATATAAAAATAACCTAAATCAACTAATATATAGCCACTTGACCGGGTCATTTTATATAATAGTTATCTGTTTAGTCCTTTAAATTATCAGAAAAAAACGACGACTATAAATAACAAAGCTTTTCATTTGTCTTCGTTCGTCGTCGTTTTATTATCTAATAAGTAAAAAGGCTAAACAGATCACTCTTAAATAAATACAGACTCATTTATTTCCCTTACCGAACAATTGCCTATGAACCACCAACCATATCCTTAAATTCTTACGTTTCATGATCTCTTTTGTGACTCTATTATTTCAGGGGTCTCAAAAAATTATCTTATTTAAAAATTTAAATTATTAGATGAAATTTTAGAATATAATTTATATTGTTTTTTAATATTCTTCTCAAGTGAAATTTTTTTGAGCTTGAAACTTGCACAAATTTATACTAACTCGTGCTTGATTTTTATCAAATAGAATAGGATGATGAGATTTGAACTCGTGATTTTTGGGTCAACAAGACCATGTCAATAAACTATCTCATCTAAAAATTTAAACTGTTAGGTAAAATTCAAGAATATAATTTATATTATTCTCTAACACAGAATAAAAAAACAAGCTAGATCGATCATCCAGCTCTTTGAAAATATAATTGAGGTTATATTCAAAAATATTTTTTGTTTAGAATATATTAAAAAGATAGTTTTTATTTTTAAATATTATTTTTGATATTAGTACATAAAAATAATTTAAAAATACCAGAAAATTAATTATTTTTAAAACATTTTAAAAGTTTTTAAAATATATTTTTTAAATGAAGTGAGAAATAAGATACTGTGCCAGACTGCCAGATGTGGATCGTGCGATATCGTGACGCATCATCCACTTCTCGTGAGGTATTCGCGCGGCAACGCCCCTAAACTGGCGTGACTCCATCTATAGTAGAAGACGTCTTTTTGGAACAATTTAGATCCAGGAAACACTCTTACCCTGTCTTGACATGCATAGTATTTTCCCTTTTAAAAAAAAAGATGAATAGGTTGAATTAATTTTTTATATTATTATATAATAAAAAATTTAAAAACTAATTTTCAATTAACTCGAGATTTAAAAATAAAATATAATAATAAATTTTTTTCTCAAGGACAATTTATTATTTTTCTTCTAGTAATCCAACTTAAAAATTGGAGGACTTAGCTTTTGGGCACAAAATTCCATTTTAAAAAAATTGTTTACAATAAAAGAAATAACTAGTTGAAAAAATTAAATACTTGCAAATATTGTAAAACATATATTTTAAATATTTATTAAATGTCTCAACAATTTTATTTAATAACAAAAGCTAAATTGACCGTGAATAAAGATTAAAAGAAAAGGAAAAGCTAGTGACTTTGCTCATGGTACTAAGAGCATTTCCAGGAAAAAAAGAGAGGTCAAATTAATAATATGGTTTTTTATATAGTATAAATATAATATTTTTTATATTTGCATTTCAATGGAAAAAAACTCTTTAGAGAAATCAATTTTATTTTAATATATATAATATTAATATAACTATTTATTAATAATAAATAATGAATACAAGTACAATTAAAATCTTTTTTTTGCATAGAAATATATTAAATAGATTTTGGCCTTTATAATTAAATATATAAAAATAACTCTTCAATTTAAAATATTATTTTAACTCTTCAATATAAGAATTATTAAATAAAAAAAATTAAAGTTAATTTGTTTTGGTCCTAATGTGCCCCGGCATCTTAAAAATAGAAAAAGCAATACGACAATGTAGGCCTGCATGGCACAACGTAAAGAGAGACGCGGTCCTCTCTCTCTCTCACACACACACTTTTGGCAACCAGCTCGACACTAATTAACTGTTTAATACTATTTTTTAAAATAATTTTAATTTTAAAAATTATTTTACTGTATTGATATCAAAAATAGTTTTTTTTTTAAATAAATTCTTTTTTTAATATATTTTTAAATAAAAACAATTTAAAAAATAATATCAACCACATTCTCAAACTATTCCTAAACTTTAAAAATAAATTTTATTTTTATATATTTATTTATTTTATTACTAATTAATTTTTCATTTACTTTGAAATTCCGTTTGGAGTTTACAAAATCATTGTATTATTCTTACAATATTTAATTTTTCTAAGAAATTCAAGAACATTTTCTTTCCGGATATTTTAAAAACAAATATCTTTTTTTTTATCTTTATCTTTTTCTTTTTTTTTATCTTTAACGAGCTGAGCGATAACTCTCAAGTATCGCGCGTCCTCGCGCGATTCACGTCCGACGTTTTGATGGAAAGAGAAGGGAAGAAGACATTAAGGAAAAGTGCACGGAATTTCCTCTCTAACTCGTCCAAAATATAAACCCTCCATTAAGAAGTGCACTTTTCCGATATCAGCGAGATTACATTGTAGGTGTCTTCCCCGATTGCAGATCATACCGAGATATCAACCTTTTCCGATACAAGAACGAAAACAGCAGAGCAAAGCAGATCGCTATTTCGGAGAGATCATGGGATGCAGAATGGTAAGTGAGGAACAGAGCCCCCAAGAGACCACCGATTGAGAGTAGGCTCCAGGTATGCAGATTTCCATTGCAGTCGATCATTTGCTACGTACCTCCGATTCTTTACGTATTTTACATGAACGCTCACATCTTATAATTTATTTACATGATCAGTATTTCCTTGGCTACCATGGCATATCCTTTTCAATTGCTATCTAGAAGTTTTCATGGGTTGCTGCTTGAACAAATTCAAAAGGGTCCCTCAAAACCAGCACACAAAATATTAAGTTAAACCGTGTGGATGGAGAAATTACTATGAAATTATAAACGTACCCTTACAAATGACAAAATGAACTAATTAGCTCTGGGGTATATGTATATTTTCATATTAATTCTACTTTTTCTTAAATTAAAAGTTGTATGCATGCCTCCCAGACGCGCTGACAATTCTTTTCTATCCGTGTCTTGAAGACGGCACGTGCAGTGTTCTATGGTGGCCAAACATGCTCGTTCACCATCTTACCGGATACACTATCGTGTCCTCTTCCACATGATGGTGGTGCGTGTTGTCTCATGGTTGTCAGAGAAATGCCGGTGGCCGATTTATCTTTTTTTTCACTTTTCTTTCTCCTCCTGCATGCAAACTTACATGACAGTCCTAATTAAGAGATGAATTAACTTAGCGACTCATTTTATTCATGTCGGTGAAATAATCACCAACGATACCAAATGACGCATCCACATGAACATAATTTATTCACTTGAGTGCATGAATATGACCCTGTTTCTCACGGCAAGGAATGAGCTTTCACTGAATCTTCGTTCCCGGGGCTGGAGATTTCGCTGTTTTCATGGCTTGAAGTTGCATCACCGACCACTTCATTCTCGCGAGTTAGGGGCGGAGGCAGACAAAGTCGTTGACACAAATATTAATGTATTAAATTAATAGTGTTCATTAAGTTTGTTTTGTGTATGTTGGCTGCACTGTTGCAAAGGAGTTGTTTGTTTTAAAGAGGGAGGGAGAGAAGGCGGGGGTGAGGGTTGCTAGGGTTTGTATTGAAGAGGGGAGAGAACACTACAAGAAAAAAGGGTTCTTTGCAACGGACTGATCCATTGAAAACAACAAAGAAATCCGTTGCTAATAAATATTAGCAACAGAATTTGCAACGGAAGTATTCCGTTGCAATTTTGCGATAGCAAATTCATTTGCAACGGCCATTCTGTTGCAAATGGCAACTCGATGTTCCATTGCAAATTCAAAATTGCAATAGCAATTCTATTACAAATTCAAATTTGTAACGGAATTTCCGTTACAAATTTGTTGTCGAGTCTTTTCTTAATTAATTTTTTGTCCCTTCTTGTGTCTAAGTTCTATCCTCCCTGCTTTTTTTATATAGGGTAGTTCTTCTGTTCTTGTTTAGATCAGTTCAGTCTTGTCTAATTTCATCTCCATGCCTAATGTAGGACATGAATCATAATCTCATAATAGATCTTTTGAGAAACTAAGAGCAAGTCCAACAGGGAGAGATAACCTAGTACCCAAAGCTAAAATTTAAAATTTTTGGCTATTTTCGTGAACTGAACAATTGAAACAATTCAAAAAAACACATCCTACAACCGATAATCCAACAACAGATTCATGCAACCAATGATCCAAACTTCCATTTTCCATGCCTACAATAACCTTGAAGAGAAACAAGGTTTTTGTGTTGAGCCCTTGAGAGAGCTTCCACTTCCACTTCAGCACTGAGAGGATTAGATTAAGAAGAAGAACCTTGAATCGCACAAGCTGCTTCTCCTGTTATAAGCTCCCGCATCGCCATCTTTTTCCTCTTTTATTGTGATTTTGAAGAAAAAATACTAATAAATAAAATTGAATTAGAATGAATTTGATGAAGATAGAGCGGAGTAATGGAAGGAAGGACGAGGAGTATTTTTGGACGGACGGATGGATGGATTGGTTGTTGAGAAAAGTATGAGGGGGGAGGGGGGGCAGAGGGAGAAGAGAGGATGGCCTGGGTAGGGTTTTGAGATTGAGATGAAGGGGAACAGATGAAGTGGAACAGGGGGGGGGTTATGCTTATTATTATTATAATAATAATTAATAATTATTATTAATAATATTTTAAAACAGTATGCATGGGCGCCTGCAGGTATTTAAAGGATTTTGAAAAGCAATTTTCATGTGCAACGAGTTGTCCGTTGCAGATGGTTTTACATTGCAACGGATTATCCGTTGCAAATGATTTTAAATTGCAACGGAATTTTACGTTGCAAATGAAATTTGCAACGGCAAATCCGTTGCAACCTATATTTTTTTTTAATTTTTTGGAATTTGTTTAGCAACGGAAAAATCCGTTGCTAAACAAAATCCTCGTTGCAATTTGTGCAGCGGATTTTTGCCGTAACAAAAATCCGGTGCAAACAAGCACCTTTTCTTGTAGTGGAAGGCCCGGGGGGGCGGGGCTAGGGTTTGTTTTGAAGAGGGAGGGAGAGAAGTCAAGGGCCGACAACTAGGGTTTGAAATTAGGAAAGAAATGTGAAAGTTTATATTTATAGTGGGGTGACGACTTATAGGATGTTTTTTAACCGAACCGGTTCAGTTCGGTGTATTCGGTTTTTGCTTTACAAAACCGATACCGAACCAAACTTGATATTTTTTCAAAGTTTTATAATCAATTTAATCGGGTTTTTTTTTATCAGTTTGGTTTTTGTGGTTTTTTTTTGTTTTCTCGATTGGCTGACTTTTTTGTTCACCCCTACCCTATTGAATTTTTGAAGCCATATAGTAAAGCATATAATATATGATAACATGTTTAGGGTGGTCAATATTTACTTGAATAATCAATGATAATTGTTCTTTAACCGATAATTGTTTTTAAATTCCCACGAATCCCCCTGTTTTCAGCATAATCCCCTATAAGTTTTTAGCATATAATTTTTCTTTAATAAGAATTTTAGAGCTCTAGCAATATTAAATTCTATTACTCCAAATCCAAATTAATATTGAATTTCAACACAGTCCACAGAAATAATGTTATCTACGAGGATCGATATCTTTATTTGTGTTGACAATATATGATCCATGTGTTTTATGTTAGTTTTAAGGTTATGAGTTGTTTGCATGTGAAATTAAAATGATGTCATTTTGTTCAAATTTTTGTACACAGAAAAGGAAAAGAAGTGGAAAAATAAAAGCAACCGTGAAAAGGTTGAGAGTTGAGATGGTAGAGATTGCTGAACAGCAAAAACGTATCAGAGAAGGGCAAGTGGAAGTCAGAAAGAAGTTCGAAGAGATTGACTTTGAATGTGGTCAACTCCAAAAGGAAACGTTCCTGATATCACAACAGGCTGAAAGCAATCAACAGCGCCTAACTCTCATGTTCAAAATTTTGAAGGCACGAGCTGAGAACAATTTTCATGAAGCCGCCAGACTTACCCAGTCTCTCCGGTTAGCTTCACCTAAATCTTTCTTTGACTTTTGTTGAATGCATGCATGCATGGGATGGCTAATTGGTCCCCTCAAGTTTACACACACACACACACAGATATGTATGTATGTATGTATGTATGTATGTATGTATGTATGTATATGTCTAGAAAAGCTAATTTTGATTATTCGATGAGGAATTTAAGGCTTCTTAGCTGGGACTAATGCTCCTATTATATGTCCTAACATTTACACCCCATGTTAGATGAGTTTCATACACTTAAACTCTCTCCTGGTGGAGAAAACACTAAGCTTGCTATTTCGAACAGAGTAGCTCAACTTTATATTAAGTAATCCATTGACACGCCAGAAGAGATCAGACAAATGTCCTGGGAAAAGGGGAATTGAGATTGTGACTTGAAAATAAAGGAAATATACAAGTGATCTTTCTATACAATCATTTGAACGATTAGAGAGTAATATAAATTATATCTTGAGGTCTTATATAATAACTTAAATTTTTAACTGAGATGGTTTCCTGATAGTGTATTAGATCTTTGTGACTCAAAAAGTCATGAGTTTGAATCTTGCTATCCTCATTCTATTTGATAAAAATTAAGCATAATGTAATATGAGTCTGAAGGGTGTTATAAAGAATATTATTAATCATATTCTAGGGTCTCACTTAATAGCTTAAACTTTTAAGTGAGATAATTTACTTACATGAACGCGCTGAATTTACTACTCGGACCGAAAATTATCATGCCTTCATATTAGAAAATAACTAGTTTGATTTTTGAAGTGAAGAAAACACTTCATGCCGGTATACGAGCACGTTACTGCTATAATCGCCCTGGCATCAAATTGGCAATCAAGGAATTTAAAATTTTCAATTGCTAGAACCATGTTTTGAGTAGTCCATGCAATTTCACCTGCATGGCCGACAACTCCTAGAATGAATTGCAAACTACAAATCGGATATTACAAAAACCAAAGTGTTCTGAAGGGGCACTAATGTATAACTAAGCTACAGCTCATTGGCATATTAATTGTTATTAAAAAACAATTCAGCCAAATCTCTGGATGCAGCAGGTGTAGTGAGCGATTTTTAGTTTGTTTGATTAATTTTCGAAGCATACAATCCTGATCAGTCTTTCTCCTTTATTTATTTATTTTGCCAGAGAATGCATGAGGAGCGGAACACAGAGCAGCTCTCAAGTCGCTGTGGATGAACGTGGCACAGTTTGAAGCATGACAGGCACAAGCCACTACTAAGACCACTGGAAATAGCTAGCTTTGTGGGTGTACGTGTTTTCAATTAATCTGGTTTGTCATGCTAAGATCAAGCTTTCAACTTTTGAATTTCCTGTTGAATCTGCCACTTTTATTGTTGGAAACGCTTGTGTGTGTGTGGAGTGACGTAAGAACTAAGAGTCTCTTTTATATATAAGGAGTGAAACAGTAATTACATTATTATAATCCACAGTAATCTGTTTTTATTGTTACAATTAATATTTAACTGATTAACTCTTTCTTTAATGTCTCCGCAAACCTGGTTTTGGCAGTCAGCTTCATGGTTATTCCTGCATCTTTTCCTGCATGCCTACAGATTATATAGTCGAAGGTTGCTGATGAAATGAAAGACAAACAGGTTGTCTTCAATTACACCATTGATGGGACTGAAATTAAGAAAACCTCTTTAAATGATGGGACAAAAGCATTCAAACCTAAGCTCTTTGATGGTTTCATATGCTGAAACAACCTTGTAATTAAAAAGATTTTGAGTCTAAACGAGTGCAAATTAAATGGATTAAAAAATAATTTTACACTAATTAGTTTACTATGTTGCTCAGCTAACCATATAAAACAAATTAAATTTAAAAAAAAAAGATTTAGGCCGCATTAAAAACCATTTGATATTGTTGTTAAATTCGACTAAATAGATCAACTTTGAAATCTTCTAATCTAACTTTTTGTATTGTTCTTGTTTGAAATTAACTTGTATAGAAATTATCTTGATATAATCCGATCAACATGGTACGACCAGGCGGAGTTCCTGTCCCTTGTTTAAGGGTACCATCCAGCATTATTCCTTCCCCGACTGTCACGCTGTACATTAATTCCTCCTGTATGTTTGATTATATGCATGATTTCTTTCTCGTTGGCGGGAAAACGTCTCTATAGTTTGCATTATTTGGATGCTATTTTATCTCTCTGATTGAGGTGGAAATATTGTATGCCTTTATGTTTAAAGTCTCTAAAAGACTTGTCGTGATAACAAAAAACTTGTGATTTGAACAGCAAGTCTCGATTTCGAGTCAGGATTTACACTTCTTGTTTGAACCTGGAATAACTGAGATTTTACTCGTTCACTTGGATCCATAAAATATATTTTACAGGATTGAGGTTTACTCGCATAACAAAAACAAGTCTTTGTTTAAATATGTTAGCTGAACATCCTTGCATATATGCTAGACCCATACACTTCTCCATTCTAGCATGAAGACTATGAAGCTAACAGTGGATACAGTTTCCAGCTCAAAAGAGATTACCTACCGACTGCGCTTATTTGAGAACTATACTTTGGTTTTATTCAGCTGTAATGAACTGTAAGTTTACTCATAATTGTCATGGAATCAAATGTTATCGTACTCGCGATGGCATCTTCCTACTGAACTCGCAGTCCTCTTTTAGTTTGCGCTAGCCCCATGTTGCTTAATTGATGCTATCTTTGTGCACCTATATTCATGCAGGGTTATTAGTTAAGTATTTTCTTTGAACAAGCTCCATAATTATGCTTCGTACAACTATATATATATATATATATATATATATATATGAGAGAGAGAGAGAGAGAGAGAGAGTATTTCTACATGGATTGTTTTTTAATGTTCTTACTTGAGATAAATATATATAGCATGCATCAACATGAATCTCTACTTAATTTTTTCATATAAAATATAAAAATAACCTAAATCAACTAATAAATAGCCACTTGACCGGGTCGTTTTATATAATAGCTATCTGTTTAGTCCTTTTAATTATTAGAAGAAAACGACGACTATAAATAAGTACGCTTTTCATTTGTCTTCGGTCGTCGTCGTTTTATTAGCTAATAAGAAAAAAAAGGCTAAACAGATAACTCTTAAATAAAAGTAGCAGTGAACTACAAACTCATTTATTTCCCTTACCGAACAAACCCACATACCATATCCTTAAATTCTTACGTTTCATGGTCTCTTTTGTGGAAGTTCGGGTGAAGGCAAGCTAGATCGATGACACGATTATTCGAGAATATATATGAGGTTATTTTTAGAAGTGTTTTTAGTTTATAAATATATTAAAATAATAATTTTTACTTTTTAAAAATTAATTATAATATTAGTATATGAAAATGATTTAAAAATATTTTTTTTTAATTTTAATTAAAAATAAAAAAATTTCAAGTTTTTTTAAAATTATTTTTTAAACTGCCGTCCTCACTGTGCGAGATGTGGATCGTGCGATATCGTTACGAATCTTTCGCTTATCGTCAGGTATTTGCGCGGCAACGCCCCAAAACGGCCGCCACGTACACCATCTACAGTAAAAGGCGTCTTTTTTGGAACAATTTTGACCCAGGAATCCTCTATTTACTATTAACAAAAATTTAAAAGAGGTGGGAGGAAACACTGTGACCCCTCTCCTCACATATCACGGCGGACATGCATTGTATTTTCCTTTTTTATTTTTTCATTAAATTTGGTACAATATTTCATTTTTATAAAAAAAATTGAATTTTTCATTAGTCTTATATTCAAAATTAAATCATATAGAAATTATTCAAACATGAACATACTGCCTAAGCATGTTTGAAGGAAAAAAAATCAAGTTAATTCTTAAAATTATTATATAATAAAAAATATAAAAAACTAATTTACAATTAACTCAATATTTAAAAGTAAAATATAATAATAAAAACTTTATCAAAGATGAAAATAAAAAAATCCTAGACATGCAGGGCTAAGTGGCCCCACATGACTAGGCCTATTACAAAACGATCACAAGTCTGTGGGTTTCAAAATTCAAACAATTCTGTGTGCATTTGTTTTTCTTTTTATAATAATTGGAGGACTTGGCTTTTGGACCCAAAATTCCGTTTTAAGCAATTGCTTCCAGAACATCCTTAAAACCTAAATAAGATTTATAGTAGGCTGACTTTTTTTATTTAAATATGCCTAACTAGTTCGTTTAATTTAATAATATAATTATAATAGAAAGCCAATGATAATAAAAGAAATAACTAGTTGAAAAAAATAAATGCTTGCAAATATTATAAAACATATATTTTATATATTTATAAAATATCTCAATAATTTTATTTAATAAAAAAAGCTAAATGGACCGTGACTTAAAGATTAAAAAACAAGAAAAGCTAGTGGCTTTGGTCCGAAAAAGCAATACGACAATGTAGCATAACTTAATAAGCCTGCATGGCACAACGTAAAGAGATTCCAGCTGACGCGATCCTCTCTCTCTCTCTCTGCGCCCGCTCGACACTAACTAACGGTTTAATTAATATTGTTTTTAAAATTACTAATATTAAAAATATTTTTATTTATTTATTTATTTAATGTATTTCTAAATAAAAAATATTTTTAAAAACAGCATTAATTACACGCTAGAACAATCCTAAACTTTAAAAAGAGATTTTATTTAGTCACCTCAGAAGCAAATATTTTATTTTTCTAAGAAAGTCTAAAAATAAGTTAGTGAAAGAGTGATTCTAGAACATTTTCTTTCCGGATATTTTAAAAACAAATGAGGAAATATCTTTTATTTTATTTTATCTTTATGGAGCTCAGCGATAACTCTCTACTATCGCGCGTCCTAGCGCGACTCTCGTCCGACATTTGATGGAAAGTGAAAGGAAGAACACATTAAGAAGTGCCTTCTCCGATTTTACCGAGATATCAACCTTTTCCGATACAAGAACGAAACCAGCAGAGCAAAGCAGATCGCTATTCCGGAGAGATCATGGGATGCAGAACGGTAAGTGACGAACAAGCCCCCAAGAGACCACCGATTGATCATAGTAGGCTCCAGGTATGCGTAGATTTCCATTGCAGTCGATCATTTGCTACGTACCTCCGATTCTTTACGTATTTTACATGAACGCTCACATGTTATAATTTATGTACATGATCGGTATTTCCTTGGCTACCATGGCATATCCTTTTCAATTCTCTCTAGAATATTAGGATCTTTCAATGAGTTTATAATCATCGAGTGCAGGAGGCAATATATTCAGAAGAGAGTGAGAGAAAAACATTTAAGTTTTTTTAATGGAAATACTAACAAAAACTCAGTAGACAGTAAAGAACATGACACTTTGGAGGGCACACAAGTTTTCATGGGTTGCTGCACACAAAATCTTAATTAAGTTAGACCGGGTGGAGAAACTACTATGAAATTACAGATGCACCCTTACAAATGACAAAATGAATGAATTAGCTTTGGGAGTATATCTTAATATTCACATTAATTCTTTTCTTTTTAAATGATAAGTTGCGTTCACGCCTCGTAGATGCGCCGACAATTCTCTTAAAGGCGGCGCGTGCGGTGTCCTATAGTGACCAAACATGCCCGCTCGCCATCTCACCAGATATGTCATTGTGTCACCTTTCGCATGGTGGTGCGTGTATCGTTTCATGACGTTTAGAGAAGTGTCGGTGGCTGGATTATCATTTTTTTCACTTCTCTCTCCTCCTGCAAGTTAACTTACATGACAGTTCTCTTGGTTTAAAAGTTTATCATTCTAGTACCGGGGGCTTTTCATTGTGCTGTTTAGTTCTATTTTTTTATATATAAGTTTTGATTTGTTTCAATTTAGTCCTTCAATATATATAGTCATGGTTTTTTATTTTTTTTTACTTAATGCCCTTTTAATATATCTCAAAAGTTTTTTTAAACGCATGCTTTAATTAACACCCCCTCCATGTGTTGTTTTTTTGCATCTAAAATATTTTTAAAAATGAGACAAATTATTTAAGTAAAAAGAATTTCTGAGGAGATTTGCATGATTTTTTTTTTAAATACTTGACATATTTTATATTTTTTCCTTAGAATATTTTTTATTAATTTAAATGACAATTTTTAAAGACTAAGAGTATATATTTTTAAAAATTATTGTTGAGGTTGAAATTGATCATATATTGTGTTATTCATTTCGACCTTTATTCTTTTATTTTTTTTAAAAAAATCTTTTAATTATGGAGTTTTTTTATATTAATTTTATTATGGATAAGGTGTTGTATATATATTGGAGAATATATATTAAATATTCTTGAAATGGGGTTAGTAATGGGTTTACAAACTTTCATCTACTTGTTAATTGTCACCTCCATTTGGTACAAGCCAAATGATATGTAGCAACAGATCATGTAAGCTCTATTTGGTACAAGCCATATCAAAACACGAAAATCTAAATTTCCCACCTAGTCTCAATTGCATACGCTATTGAATTTCTGAAGCCATATATTAAAGCATATGATAACATGTTCAAGGTGGTCAATATTCACTTGAATAATCAATGATAATTGTTTTTTAAATGATAATTCTCCTTAAATTCTAACGAATCCCCCTGTTTTCAACATAGCCCCCTATATTTTTTCTTTAATAAGAATTTTAGAGCTCTAGCAATATTAAAATTCTATTAGTCCAAATCCAAATTGATATTGAATTTCAACACAATCCACAGAAATAATGTTATCTACGAGGATCGATATCTTTATTTGTGTTGACAATATATGATCCATGTGTTTTATGTTAATTTTAAGGTTATGACTTGTTTGGATGTGAAATGAAAACGATGTCATTTTGTTCAAATTTTTGTACACAGAAAAGGAAAAGAAGTGGGAAAATAAAAGCAACCGTGAAAAGGTTAGGAGTTGAGATGGTAGAGATCGCTGAACAACAACAACGTATCAGAGAAGGGCAAGTGGAAGTCAGAAAGAAGTTCGAAGAGATTGACTTTGAATGTGGTCAACTCCAAAAGGAAACGTTCCTGATATCACAACAGGCTGCAAGCAATCAACAGCGCCTAATTCTCATGTTCAAAATTTTGAAGGCACGAGCTGAGAACAATTTTCATGAAGCCGCCAGACTTACCCACTCTCTCCGGTTAGCTTCACCTAAATCTTTCTTTGACTTTTGTTGAATGCATGCATGCATGGAATGGTTAATTGGTCCCCTCAAGTTTACATATTATATATATATATTAGCTATATTGCCCGCGCGTTGCCGCGGGTATTTTTATGTATATAATTTAACATAATTAAATCAAAAACAATAAATTTATATGATATAATTAAGAAAAATTCTAGATTATGAGATAAAATGTAGCAATTTTTAAGTAGAGTTTGTTGCGCAAGCATAAATAACAATTTTTAGAATAAAGAAACTGCGTTATAAAAGATCACAAAAAAAAATGGGCTTGGTGATCGGGCGTGTTGTGTTTTTTTTTCTGGGGGTGTTTTCGGTTCTTGGCTTTTTTTTTTAATTAGCCGCAATGTGCAAAGTGTAATCATGAATCAACCCCTCGAAAACCACAAAATAATTATTAAATAATCCTGGGAAAAAAAATTCAAAAACATTAACAAAAGAATAAGTAAGAGAAACAATTAAATTATTAATATTATTATTATTATTATTATTATTATTATTATTATTATTATTATTATTATTATTATTATGTTAATAATGAAAGAAACAAAAATAAATGAAAGACTAAAAAATATCTTAGAAACTTTAACAAAAGATTAAAAAAAAAACTATTATTGCTATTACTGTCAAAACAAAAAAAGTTATCAAATTATCCGGAGGGAAAAAAACATTAAAGAAAGAGCAAGCAAGAAAAACAATTTAATTATTATTATTATTATTATTATTATTATTATTATTATTATTATTATTATTATTATTATTATTATTATTATTATTATGTTAGTAATGAAAGAAACAAAAATAAATGAAAGACTAAAAATATGCAAGAAACTTTAACAAAAGAAAAAAAAACAATTATTATTGCTATTACCGGCAAAACAAAAAATATTATCAAATTATCGGGAGAAAGGGAAAAAAACACAGAAGAGTAAGAACAAAAACTTATTAACTTATTATTATTATTGTTATTATTTTATTATTATTACTATTATTATTATTATCATTATTATTATTATTGTGTTAAATACACTTATATATACATGGACAAAAGTAGGGATTATTCTAGAAATATCAAAAAATAAAAGTATAAGGACTGAAATGAAAATCAAATATAAAGGGCTTAAATAAAAAAATTAAAAGTCAAAGGGCTGAAATGCAAATTACATTTATTCTCAATTGAAATCAGAGGACAAAATTGCAAAAATCGGAACTTGTGTACCGAATTAATTGAGTTATATATAGTCAATCCGGAAATTGAAAGTAGCAGGACCGAAGTGAAACTTTGACATTCAATTAATTAAAATCGGAGGACCCAATTGAACTAAATCAAAACTTATACAACAGAAATCAGGGACCAAAAACCAAATTAAAAGTAGAGGGACCGAAGTGCAAAGTCACCAACAATGGGGGACTCTCCTGCACATTTACGTGCAGGAGAGAGAGAAACGTGGCCGGCAGCTTTAACCGGCCTCCGCCGTGTCCACGGACATTTGTAGGTTACACGCACCACCGCGGGAGGAAGACCACGCGGAGGCGCATCGTGAAGGGCTCCGGTAGCCAATTTACGGCCACCGCATGACGCCGCACACGCCACCTAAACAGGGCGTGAGGCGGAAAACCCGCTGGCGCGTGCGCCTCACGCCCTGACAGACACCGCATTAAAAAATTAAAAAATAGGGTAAATTACCGTCCTGTCCCTGTACCCAATTAAGCGTTTTTGTCTTATTAGGGGCTAAAAATGTCTTTAGCCATTTAAGAAAATAAAATAAAAAAACTCAAAAGTTGCGGCGGACCGGTCCGGCCACGCGCAATTACGCTGGTGCCCCTCAGCCAGAACCCTTATTTTGTCTTATTACCTGGGACTAAATCGTCAATGCACTGTTCACGGCTAAATATTTTTTAAAAAAAAAGATGGGAAAAAGGAAAAACCGAAAAATAGCCCCGTTTGCCTAGCCCCTTCTGCCGCGCGGATGAAGGCTAAAATGGGGCGCACACTGTCGCAATCAACAGTGATTTGTGAGAGAAGAGACAGTGTAACAACCCACGTCTATTATGTTTTTGGTAATATATATTTATATAATACCATCCATGTGACCTGGAAATTTTTTCGGTCATAGGGTAAAATAGTAATTTTACTGTAGCAATGCATGTCTGTGTGAACAGTGCATGAATTTACGGCAATTATATTATAGTTAATATATTTCATCTGATCTTAAAGCATATGAACTGTTTTTTTAGTTAAATATGTTAAGAGTTTCAGTTACAGATCAATCAGTTGGAGTTAGATTGAGAATATCAATAATCTGTTAGAGTTCTTACAGAATCATGTATAAATACCAGTTTTGAGTACTGCAGAGCAAAGGAATCAATAAGAGAGAAATTCACTTACCAGTTTTCCTCTTCATATTCATCCTGAGTTTCCTCCTCTGTCTCTTCTCATTGTTCTCTGCTATAAACAAACTTTCCTAACAAAACAGGAGAGTTTCGAACTCCAGATCTCTTGGGAGAGTGGGGGGACACTAATGTTCACTAAGCTACTGCTCATTGGCATATTAATTGTTATTAAAAAACAATGCAGCCAAATCTCTGGATGCAGCAGATTTTTAGTTTGCATGATTTTCGAAGCATACAATCGTGATCAGTCTTTCTCCTTTATTTTGTTTTTGTCAGAGAATGCATGAGGAGCGGAACACAGAGCAGGTCTCCAGTCGATGTGGATGAACGTGGCACAGTTTGAAGCATGATAGGCACCAGCCACTACTAAGACCACTGGAAATAGCTAGCTTTGTGGGCGTGTACGTTTTCAATTAATTTGGTTTGTCATGCTAAGATCAGTAGCTTTCAACTTTTGAATTTCCTGTTGAATCTGCCACTTTTATTGCTGGAAACGCTTGTGTGTGTGGAGTGACGTAAGAACTAAGAGTCTCTTTTATATCTAAGGAGTGAAACAGTAATTACACTATTATAATCCACAATAATCTGTTTTTAACTCTTTCTTTAATGTCTCCGCAAACCTGGTTTTGGCAGTCAGCTCCATGGTTATTCCTGCATGCCTACAGATTATATAGTCGAAGGATTGCTGATGAAATGAAAGACAAACAGGTTGTCTTCAATTACACCATTGATGGGGCTGAAACTAAGAAAACCTCTTTAAATGATGGGACAAAAGCATTCAAACCTAATCTCTTTGAAATCTTCTAATCTAAGTTTTTGTATTGTTCCTGTTTGAAATTAACTTGTATAGAAATTATCTTGATACAATCCGATCAACATGGTACGACCAGGCGGAGTTCCTGTCCCTTGTTTAAGGCTACCATCCAGCATTATTCCTTCCCCGACTGTCACGCTGTAAATTAATTCCTCCTGTATGTTTGATTACATGCATGATTTCTTTCTCGTTGGCGGGAAAACGTCTCTATAGTTTGCATTATTTGGATGCTAATGAAAAGCATCTTCTATATGAAAAGATGGTTCCTTGGCTTTGGCTGCTGAACTGCTTGTACCAGCTCGAGCCTGAGCATGAAAAACATATCGTTAAACATTGTTCACATTGAATTGCTTACAACAGCTTAGAGTTTTTCAACCCTACTCATTCTGAAATTAAACTACGGGAATTGCCATTTCTTTCAAACATTGTTCTCGAGAGCAAGATGATCCAAATCCTTCTCTTTATGGAATGAAAGGTAACGATACGATTTCTCTACACAAATTTAATGATTATACGATTCGTAAATAGGTTTGTTAAGCTAAGGTTTTAGCAGACAACAAGCGGGACAAAAACTTTTTTCCACGTCCATGTACCTTGCCAGAGTTGTCATTTGCATTGAAGTTACAAATTGGTTGCAATATCTTCACCTCCCGACGGCTCGATTTACATCAATGCATTGCTCGCCGCAAGATCATCAGTGCACATTTAGAAAAGTGGGGTTGGAGGTGGTTTATCAGAGCATTGCAGTTTCTATGGGTGAGCTTACCAGCCATTCTAACAACAAAAGATCCCCATTCCATTCCTTTGGTTAAAATAAACAGTGTGTTGCAGAGAACAAAACTCTGATAAATAATTTGAGCGCCGAGCAACCCCAGAAAAGCTCAAAGGGGGGCATCCAGTTGCGAAACGTGCCATTACAAAAAATAGATTCGTCACCAAAAGTGATGGTACAATATGATTAGGTTCACAGAGTGAAGAAATAGCG
Source organism: Salix viminalis (assembly GCA_029228465.1). Classification (NCBI taxonomy): domain Eukaryota; kingdom Viridiplantae; phylum Streptophyta; class Magnoliopsida; order Malpighiales; family Salicaceae; genus Salix; species Salix viminalis. Next base: position 7,286,109 of record CM055426.1, read on the forward strand.
TCAGTTCAGTGGTATAACCATCCATGGTGGTGGCAACTCCATTTCTCTGTAATGACTTGAAAAGGCATCCGTGAAAACAGAACTGAATATGAGTTCTGTTTCTTCTTCTTCTTCTTCTTTTTTTGGGGGGGAGGATATATCCAGCTGCACCCTGGATTCTTTACTAGACAGAAATTTGGGTTGTGTAAAATAATCCTTTATAGATATTGAGCTTGTATTCTTTCTCTATTCTGTTCCCACCATGACTTCGCGTGCACTTCTCCGAATTGTTCACGGCTGTGAGCATCAAATAAAACGACAAAACGTCAACAAAATATAATCGTTATGTAAGGTAGAGCCATCAAACTTGATTAATATGAAGTTATTCCGCCATCCAATGAAAAACAAAACCATACCACCAACTAAAAAGGAAAGGCAGAAGAACAGTGTTCATATGAATATAGTTTTGATTTTAACTAGCAATAAATTCTATTTAAAATCTTATTTCTAAGAGATGTTTCACTTCAATAGTTTCAACCACCAAAAAAGATGCAGCTTGAGATGTGAAATTGTGAATAAATAAGGATTTCCATTACCTGAATCTGACACGCCTGAGCTCCCTAGTGCCATCGGCTAATTGTCTGATAGTGATGTAAACCCCTGGTTCATCTTGCTCAACCCATTCTGCCTCCAGGTCGCTGGCATTGCTAACTGAAATAGAAGGCTCGTCTCTCGATGATGTTGTCGTCCTCGATGCATCTATTGAAGATGCCTCGCCTTTTGGTGCACCCATACCATAGCCACTTGAACCATGGTAGTAGTGCTGGTTGCCACCTTGATCCATAGTGTCAGGTGGGAAATAACCTTTACCTCCACAAGGTTTATAGTAGTTTCTTGGAGTAAACGATGGAGCCATAGGGCTTTCCCTTGCAGATTCCATCCTTGAGTAGGAAGAATCTCTTTGCTGATTAAAAAAAACCAATTATCTGTCAGTAAAATATTCAAGGTGTAGAGTTTTTTTCTTTTTAAGACAAGGAGGAGTTTCAATAGATAGAAGTAGTGATGTGAAAAGACAAAAGGATATTTTCTTAGTTGGAAAAAAAGAAGAGGGGAAGCATGAAACAGGGATTCGTTGCAATAATGTCTCCAAAACTATCTGTCAATTTATGTTCTGGAATGTGATTTATACTCCAACGCCGTATCAGCTGTTTCAAGCTGATAGCAATGAGGTTAGATACAAAACAAGATCACTAGAAAGTTTTTTTTTTCATTTCTATTCTTTACCCCTCGTTAAACTGCTCTTTTCAATGCCAAGAGGCATCGGTGCATTGAGGAAAGTCTAATGAATACATAATAAGTTGAAAAAGAAAGTGTTCGTTGTAGCTTTAAAAGGAAGTGTCAACCTTCAGTCCTTTGAAATGGTAAACATTTCATGATCAAATAGACTGGACTGGAAACGTTGACTCAAAACTTTGATATACTATTTCTAGAGAATCTTTTAAGCAGCAAAATAAGATAGAAGAGATTTACCTCATCCTCGGACCTTGGGGGAGTGTGAAGTGCTTGCTGGTTAAATCTCTGGACATTATAGAGCTCCATGATTCTATCATAGTTCTCGCCCCACCATCGCTGAGCTTGCCATTTATTAAACATCTCCCGGCTTCAAAATCCAAATGCCTGAGTAATGTCAGTTTGCGTTTGCACCAGCAAACTTAAGCTATTGTAATTTCGTTTCTTTCCATTTGCAAAACCCTATTACAAAGATTCTCTATTTGTTCTTTGCAGTTCATTTTTATCAGTTTGGATTTGAACTACTATATATTATATGCTCTATTTGAAGTGTTAGGCTAAAAGACAGTTTGTAAAACATAACCGAAGCACACCTGAAGCGAATACGCTTTAGATTATTTCCTCCATTAGGGAGAGACACGAAAGTAATGTGAACACCTGGCTCCACCTGCGCCATCCATTCCTTGGGCTCGTCCTCATTCTCCAGCACCACATCACAAGACTCTGCTCGTCCAGGGGTCCGGCCACCACCGTACAGAGTAAATCGAGAGTCAGCTCTACCGCCTCGATGGTGGCTGGGAGTGGTGAAATCCCATGCAGGGGTTGAGCCTGCGCTTCCACCTCCAAAATAGGGGCACGGAACCCCTTCTGAAGCTGCATCGAAGTCAGGGTAAGATCGCTGTCCTTTCTTGTAGCTGCTGGGACCTGTGCAGGGCTTGCATTGCTTATAAGCACCAGACATTTTTAGTGCCATATCCTTGATCTGAACATTATCGAAATGTATGGTTGATTAGAATTGCAAAAGAGCTATATCATTCTAAAAAACAGAAATTAGGAAGTTGCGCCATTAAGTTTTCAATATAGACATAAAATTGTGAAAGAACAAAACTTGAGGGGGGTAGCATAAAGGATGAACGATTTAAAAGAACTCTATGTTTTAATTATGTTTGTTGCACAGATAAGTCCTGAATATAACCCATGCACTCTGCCTAAAGAAAGCACCAGGTAGGTTGCTTTGTATAGACAGTCATAAAATACTAAGAGGTTGATGCATCTCCATAAAGACGTATATAGGAAAGGAATTGGACTTCTAGTCTAATGAAGTGATGAATGATCACATTTGGCAAAAGATCAGAATAAAAACAGGCACGTCAGAGGTGTTGAGTCTGATTTACAGAAATATTAGCTGGTGCCTGTTTTCTGCTAAAAACATTGACAAAACAGAAAGTCCCTTGTGAAACCAACTAACCATGCCAGCAATTACTCGGCAATCTCATCAGAGAAGAAATGAAATCCTAAGGTATTGCTACTCCTTGCAGTATAAAGTCTAATGCCTCGATATGAATGGCAGCAGAAGATCTTTCTGTCTACTAATAGACGCTAGCCTCATTTCACTGCCCATCAACAGAGGAGGCAGATTCTTCCTTTATCCATACGACTATATATGTATATATATATCGAACTCTTGAGTTACAGTTGAACGACAAGAATTCAATGGTGGGTCAGATCAAAGACATTTAAGTGTCTTTTCGTAAATATCATCAATCTTTTCTTAAAGATCCCCACTGCTGCTCAAAGTGGAACTATGATGGTTATTATGCTGTCTTTCATTTTCGTATTCTTTGGCAAACATGGTCAATACAATGTTATGAGTATTTTTAAAAATTGAACTTCATTGTTCAGAGAGCATTTCAGTTTTTTTTTCTTAAAAAATAAAAGGATCTGAGAGCGTGCTGGCATTGGCTCCAGCCCAAAATGCCTAGAATCATTTGACTTCTAAACTAGAACTAGAATATCATACGCTATAAAAAGATTCGAGATTTTTAAAAAAAAAATTATACCTTAGAACATATTTGATAATAATAATAATAATAATTGTTTTTTAAAATATTTTTTATTTATAAAATAATAGATTAATTGTGAAAATGATGTCACCGCTATCAAGCTATAAAATGATGGGGGTAGCTACCACTGTAAACAAAGCTTTACATTACAGTCTTGTGAGATTCTCTACGAGGTGACTTGGTAAAGACAAGGAAGCTGTCATTTACTGCAACACTGCTTTTGAGTTTTCAGTTTTGAGCTGATGTAGAGTAGGTACCAGGCATCCGGGTTATAGCTTCAAAAAATAGGGCTTTACAGTTATAAAAAATTTATTTATTATTTTTTTTGAAATGGGATAGAATATTTTTTTAAGTGTTTATTTATTTATTGTTTGAAAATATATTAAAATAATTTATCTATCTATCTATCTATCTATAAAAAACAATCTCTCAAACACCCATTTAATACTAATAATAATGGCAGTATTATTGGAAATAATTTGCCAAATTCAAATTAGAAGAAGAAGTAGAGAGGAACTGGAAGGCTGTCTCCAAGTCAGTATGCAATATTTTATATTTTACTATATCTAAAATCATTAAAAAAAATTTGACTAACTTTGATGTTTGGATTAGCATATGCACACCGCAACAAATTTTACTAGCTATAAAATTAATGATCATGTAAATCTTCAATGATCATTATATTAACAATGATGAATCTTAAACCTAAAACCATAAAAATAACAATCCTCTTGATATTAAACTTTTAGTACTAAAACCTATTAGAAATTAGATTGTTATGAAACACTGAATTTTGATGTTATGGTAAGAGCATAGACAGCCATGTGTAGACGACTTGAAAGATGCAAAAAAAAATGTCCCTTCCCCTTCTCACCCTTGAACCACACTATATCAATCACAAATTATAGTATTATTTATTTACAAAAATAAGGAAAAAAAGAGAAAATAAAAACAAACACACAAGACACCATATATAGAGTGTTTCTGTTTCTTTCACTGTGTGTAAGTCTGTGATTATTAAAATGATAAACTATAATTTTTTCCTTTCAGAACCTGTATCTTATGGTTTAAAATTTTTCAGCATTACTCTTGTCGTTAATGAAAAGTTTCAAGTTTTATCAGTCATTAAATAGGAAATTTGAAATGGTAGAAAAACTAGGTGGAAAACAGGTGGACTTATAGATATAAAAAAATGAAATTTAGCCTTTAACATAGTAGTAATGTGGAGTAGGTAAGGGATAACGGTGATTTGAACCTGAGAAGTGAGGCTTTTGACGGCTTCTTTTGTACTTGGGGTGCCACTTCCACGCGCCCCCCCTTCTTCCCCACGCCCATCCTCGGCCGCTGGCTTGGTGCAAGCTATGCACGTGAACATCTTCTCTCCTCTTTAGCTTTTAGTTTTTGACCCTGCAAATGATATAATATCCACTCACTTGTTAATGTTGCTGGCTATGATTTCTATTTTCATCGCCTTTATTCCTTGCTTTATTACTGTTTCCAGAAACAAAGTGGAAATGATGTTGGCAATGCGTTTGACCACAGTCTTTCATAAAAATCACAGATTTACGGTCAAATCAACATCCACTGCTAGCTGCAATTAAAACCATCTTCTTCTTCAACCCCTAGAGGAAAATCAAAACCAGTTTTCTGTCCAGGGAAGACAAGAAGAAGCGTGGTTTTACGTTTATGGGATCTGGCAAGACTCCAGGTGGGGCAAGAAAGACAGTGGTATATTTTAAATGGATAGAGCAACAGTCAAAATACCACATTCTCTTATTATATCCATTTGATGAAGCGCAGCTGCCTTCCTTCTATGGGCCCTAACGCCGATAGAGAGAATGAAAAAGACACCTCCAAAGAGGGGGAAAAAACATTCCAATCCAGACGAATCAGATACCCAAAAACCAAAGCGAAAAAGACAAACTAATCATGGGGACTTGTAGATCAAATGAAGTGAAGAAAGGATTTAAAGATTTGATTTTTTGTTCTCAAGTTCTAAGGAAAATGATGCGTTTTTTGGGGGGGGTGACAAAAAGCCAAAAAGATAAAGGGGGAAGCTCGGGATCGGAGAAACTAAAATAAGAAAGAACGAAAGTAAATGCTGGGATAAAACAGTGAGTCGAGAATGGAAAAAGAAAACAAAATGGGGACATAGCCCCATTTGAAAGATTGGGCTGGTGATGCTTTAATTATCAAAACCCAATAAAGAATCAAGTTTGTGTAAGCCGAAGTTTCTGACATACTTTTTTATCAAAAACAGAGAGAGCATTGAATCATACGATGTAGATATATAGTAACGCCCATCGATAATATATATTATATATAAATCAAAAGAAAAACTCAAAAAGCAATAGGAAGGACCGATCAGCAGAAATTGATAAAAAGAAAACCAGAGAAATGTAGCGTGCAGAGATGATGACAGCGGTGGTTGAATGGACAGGGAGACAAGGGAATATTTAAGAGCAAGCAAATTTGATGTTTATTATTCTGAAAAACAAATAAATAGAAATGAAAAACTGCATCTTTATTGTTCTGAAAACGACTTACCCAGAGCAGCAGGATGACCCTCCCCCCCAGAAAAAACAAAACACTCAACTGCTGCCGCTGCTGCTGTTCCTGTTTCTCTCCTAGCTGTCTACTCTATGCAAGTTCTGATCTTCATAAATCATCATCAGTGCTTTTGTTCCCAGATGGATATAATAATATTTGCTATTTTTCTCTCAGCTCCTTTCAAATTTCACCGAACAAGCTGCAATAAAATAACATCAGATCAGTCGAATTCTAAACTACCTTACAAATAACAAATAGCACGGAAAGAGAAAGCAAGCATATAAGACAAGAAAAGCCACAGAGATGGTTCTTGAAGAATAATAGCAGCACGATTGGACTAAAATGGCTGGGTTTGGGTCTAAATCATTCAAAAAGCAGGCAACTTACCGAGAGAGACAAGAAATGCAAATAGTAAAGTCGTCCTCTATCGGGTTGCTGAGAAAGTTCAAAAAGAAAAACCATGAAAAGGAAGAAAAAAATGAGGAATTAAAAGGAAACCCAGATATTCGATAACAAAACTACTTGCTCAGAATATACGAGTCAGAAATCTTTAAAACAACGTAAGAAAATAAAAAATAAAAAAAATGCTGTGCTTTAGGTAGTGAGAAAGTGAAGGGGAAAACCCAGATAAAAACGAAATAAAAATTCTTACCTTCATCAACTTCTGCAAATGAGAGAGACAAAACCAGTTTAGAAAACAGCAATCTTCTTCGTCCACCTCGAATCTCTTCCCTTATTAGCAGATTACAGAGAGACAGAATAAAATCCTCGAAGAAATCTTCATGGAATCAATTTTCTATCCACTGCCACCACCCGCAATCCCTCTAATTTCGCTGATAATTTAGTGCTCCCTCAAGAACAATCCAACACTCTTTCTTGCTATCTATATATATATATATATGCAGCTAGGTTGCTTGCTAGATGAGTGAAACGAATATCGGCGAAATGTAACGGATTCGGAGCTTCCCTCACGATTCTAGCTAGTCTTTTGTGAGTATTCAAAATGAGAAACTTACAGAGAGGGAAAGGAACATCTGGGGATCCTCGTATTTATATAAGAGAGACGTCTTGACGCCGTCAATTTACGACGTTAAATAACGGTTAATGTGTATCCACGGAGAATAATGAGTTTACTTTTGTGCGTAAGAAAACAATTAAACTCGCTGACCATCACGTTAAAATTCCTTCTATTTTTCTCGTTTCTTTTTATGAAGGATCAAAGTCATCAAACTAAATTTACTTTCTTTTTATTTTACACTAGCATATAAAAATAATCAAAAATATTAATTTAAAATATAAAATAAAATAAAAATTTTTTTTTCTAAAATATTTTTGAAATGCAGTGTCAAACAAGGTGGTATATGGTTGGAAACACACCATATAATGGTAGGGAAAAGCCAAAACTAAAATAGTTAAATAGCTATGTAGAAATAAAATAATACTTTAATTCCTAGAATTTGTTTTCTTAAAAAAAAAAAAAAAGGAAACTAGAACTCACGTTTTTAAATACAATATTTCTTCATCTTGAATTTACAAATTATATTGATTTAGGAAAAAAAAATAGAGGTTTTTTTTTATAGTTTTTCAAAATTGACTTTTCATTTTTTTTCTTCTCAAATGATGAAAAAACATGAACAATACATTTTTTCCCCTTATATGCAAGTACTTCTATCCATGTAAAACATTTAATTTATTTCTATTTTTTACATTAATTTGGTTTTATAAGTTTAATAAAAACAATTAAATGTTTTTTCATATTTAGTTGGTGTGTAAATTTATTTGTTTATTATAAATATAATATAAATAATATAATGATATATAAAAGTCTAATTGTACCCCAATATGTGATCAAAGAGCACAAGAATGAATTTCAGGAAATGTTCCCTAAAAACCTCATATTTTAGTTAAAAATATTTTTCATTATATTTTTAATTTAAATAAAATAAGATAAGTATTATATAATTAGATTATTACAAGTATGAAATATTAAGAGGACTATCATGAATTGTGCTTTTTTTTTATTAAAAAAAAAGTTGTAGTTTTATTTTATTTCAGTGGGGAAAAATCGTTTTTATTTTAAAAAAATGAATACATTTTCTTTTTTTATCAATATATATATATATATTAAGAGATAAATTATGATAATGGTGTTGGTAAATGAGGACATACGAGGCCCGCATGTCTAGCTGACGTAAGGAGAGGGGTTCTCTTACGTGTATGTGTATGGTAAGTAGCTTAGGTGGTATGGTGCAATCCGATGGAAACCATGAAATGCCCGGGGAGAGATTGTAAGGCTGGGATTTGATCGTGAGATATTTGCAGGATGAGTGAGCCATTCCCATCAAGGTATTGATCAATAAATTAATCTACTTATATATAAAGATTAAATACAATATTTAGTAATATATTATAATCTCTCAAAATATTCAGAAATATTATAAGCGAGACTCACCTTTTTTAAACGGGCCAGGAGGATAGACCCACCCATGACATTTTATATATATATATATATTACACTTTAGCCATTCAAATGAAATGACTAAAAACTAAGTTGATTTTTTTTACTTGATACTATAGGGAAAAAAAGCCCGCGTGCATGGCTATTTCTTTTAACGGTCAATGTGTTGGCCCACCCAAACCAGATATGGTACCTTTTTCTATATATATATTTTTTTATTTTTTACTATATATATATATATAGAGAGAGAGAGAGAGTAAGTATTTAATTTTATTTGAGGTTAGTTAAAATAAATAAATAAATCAATTTTTCTATTTACAATTAATTTTTTTAGTATAAGACAAATGAAGAAAACACGTGCATTCATTTTGTACGTTTAACGTTTTTTTTATGTGGCCCGTTCCGACCCAACTAATCTAAGCTAAGACAAGGGTGGTGCTTAATATTCTCTGCAATATAGGGCCACACATCTGCTATAAATTGATTTGATATTCCCTGCCTGCTGAAATGGAAGACCGAGGTACTCGGTCCCTTCGATTCATACTTCCGAGGAAAACAATTATATATTTTTTTTATAATGATAAAATTTAAATTATTCTTAAAAAATGATTTCTTAAAAATTAAATATTTATCAGAGTGATATGGAATGATACATATCATATTTTCTTTGAAAACAATTAATTATTTTCACAAACTAAAATATAAAAAATAACTAGAACTAATATATAATATGTAAGAGCTTGTTATAAGTTATATGCACTAAACTAACTTATATGGAAATTCTATGTAAAGAAATCATTTATGTATATAAAAAAGAATCATGTAATGATGGTATAAATAACCCATATTTAGATCGCTTGCCCAAAATTCCATCCCAAACTTCTTGTTGATTTGATATGTTCAATCCTGAAATTAAAAATCTTTTTTATGTATTTTTTTTCTATATACACATGACATTTTCTATGCAAAGTAAAGCGTAAAATTCTGACGTCAATGACTTCTCCATCACCATTATTTGAAAAATAATTATGACATGACACGTCAACTGAAATAGCAACCATGACTAGCCATTGTTTGTTTCCCATCTTATAAAAGGTATAAATAACATTGACAAAGTACAATATTTTTCCCCGAATAGAAGACCAGCTCCATAACCAAGGTCGAGTACCTTCTCCATTAAAAAATCTCAATGCATAAATACACCCGGTCCTGGTCAGAGCCACACCCACATTTTATGCCATAAAAGCCAACCCGAACCTGCATATAAAAGCAAACCCGAACCTCCATATAAAAGCCAGACATGCCATTCTAGGGCATTCAAACAAGGGAAACACATAAAAATGATCTCCCCGTCGATCACAGTACCACTCACAAAAGAGTTGGCTTGTAAGAGAAGTAAACTCCACATGAAAAACCGGTCCAAGCACGTACAAGAATCCTCTCCACTGCGCGCGTACGTACAGTGGAAATGGAGGAAGGGTACCGGAAGGAGAAGAAGAGTAGGTTTTCTTGTAGGGGGCGAGGACAAGACGACGATGTGGGGACGCACGCCTGTAGATAATTAGAGACCTTTTTATCCCCTCAAACACTAGAAAGAGAAGCAATGCGATGCCGTGTTGAGTCCTAGTTATTATTCGCTCTCTATTTATTTATCCCCTCAAATAAATAAATAATTCACTTCGGAAACTGGATAAAATTGTCTTTTTCTATAGGACGAAGTAGCCCCAGTAATAATACGAATAATTAACAATTAATTAACTCCGTCAATATCTCAAAAAAGTCCAATCACGGTCAAAACATCCAAATTGTAGCCATGCAAAATCTGCTATCTTGTGAAAGGATAACACACGGAAGATTCCGAGAATCTAAGCCCCCCACACCCCACATTAGCTTCCAATGAGATGATGTCTCATTATTTGCCCTCTAATCTGACTAAAATATAATACGGTCAATGCATGCAACTCGAAGAACCAGCTTTCTAAATCTCTGGTCAGTGATATTAGTACGGCGAGTAAACATTTGGTCACAGACTGAAACTGGCTGTGTTCGGTGACTACACATATATGGCGTTGTGTTTATATATTTTGGGCAGTGTTCTCTACCTCAGGGAGATGTCTACTGGCTGCTGTCGGTTGTCAGCATTCCTGGTCGCTATTTGCTGCTTTGTCACACACACACAGGTGTGTGTGTGTGTATATATTTGTGCGATGTTTTATCTTCTATATGATATATGCGAGAGCAAGCTTGTGCTTCCATCGCTTTAACTTTAACCCCCTTGTGTTTTTTGTCCGTAGCTTTATCCCTGTCCTGGGGCTGGGGCTAACTTGTCTTTAAGCAAAGAATGCCTGGAATAGAGGGACAGCAAAACAAACCCTAATGATCCTCTCTCTCTCTCTCTCTTCCTTCTGTCCCAAGAAACCACACTTAAGACAATATTCTCTCTCTAGCTAGACTGTCATGAAACAGGCTTCCTCTTTCCTCTTTCTTCTTGTTTTTTTTAGGGTTCTAAAATGGGTTTCTCTCACCATCTATGATAATGAATGTGTTTTGCCACGTGGGAGGATACAAAGAGTTAACCTTTACCTAAAGAGGTGGTTCCTGCAACATCTTCTTGAGCAAGAAAAGCATATATAGTCAAGGTCCAAAGCCACTCCATTCCACCCGCCCATGACCACGCAGGGGGTTTTTCACCGGTTCTTTTCTCTTGGCCTGAAAACAAATTCAAAAATCCAACGCTTTAATCACAACTTTCTTATATTTCACATATCTTTATCTGGTATCTATGTGTAAAGAAAAAGATGAATATGGGGAAAACAAAGGTACGCCTACATGTGTGTGTGTGTCGTGATGTTTTCATTCGATCCCTCATAGATGGAAGAGATGCTCTTGTAAATTGTAATGCATTGCAGTAACTAGTAATATATTTGACTGTGTTTTATGTTTTTTTGTGCGTAATATCTCCAGCGTTATGCACGTACTTTCCCCCCCAATAACAAGTATAGATCATATATTACACAATAATCATGATTTTGGATTACACGATAGTACTTATGATCGTTCTCATCCATTATTTGAACTCAGAAATTCAAATTGAAAGTCTTATATCTGAAAGGATATCTTGGCATCAGTACTGCTGCATCTTGGCACTCATCTACTGTAAGAAGCGGTTGACATGATATATACAAGTTCTCCGAGAAAATATCCAGCACTAGACATTCTAATATTCGAGATAGAGTTCATTTTTATCTTTTCTTAGAGCAAAAAGGCATCACCACGCAAATCTTCAAGTTAAACAGGGCCAATTTCTTGCTGGAAAAGACCGAAACGGTCAATCTAAGTAAAGGGTTTTATTTCAAAACCAGTCAACGATCGATTGAGTTGTGGAGAAGTCTCCCTCCCATCCCAAAAGAGAAATTACAAGTGAAGCAACTGCATCTCTTCTTTCCAAGGCATTGGAAAAACAATTGCAGGAAAGAAAGGGGAACATGATCAAAGGTAAGGTTGAGTTTAGACTTTGTTTTAACGTTTGGAATGATGGGGCGTCGAAGCAGTGATATATATATATATATGATGTGTAGTTTGAAAAGTGATTATAAAGCTATTCAGCGATCCACTCTCCCTGAAAAGCTAATAAGATATCAGCTCTCTCTCAACCCTCAACTCGATCTTTCCCTGTTTCCAATGTTTGATTAACTTTGATTCTGCAGCTGTTTCTTTTGATTTATTGTTTTTTTCAGAGATCAGAACATAATCTATGCTTAACCCATGCTTCATGTTAAAAGAAGAGACCAACTTTAATATTTGTTTCCATCAAGCTTCATCCGTACGTCTACCTTGCATGCATAAGCTACTGAAAACAAAGTATATTTGGATTCATTAAAGGGCATTTCTGCCCTTCAGAAATTGAAAAAAAAAACAAAACAAAACGAGGATTGTTCTTGATTTGTTTTTATCTTCAAGTTTTTTAAAACACGAGCAGAAAACATAGAAGCAAAATCATCTACATTCCAGAATCTGAATCTTGCTTATGATACACGATTAACTATTCCTTTACCGTGGAATCCTGTTGACCACACATGCTAACGAAGAAGCTAAGGCAGGAGCTTAATCTGCTTCCATATAAAGGTCGTGATCCAGATCCTTGCCCGGAATATTAATAAAAGTACATATTCTCATTTTTTCAATCAAGTTTCGAACAACCTTTTTTTCGTTTTCCCTTGCTGCCTCGGCGACAGGATTTTTCAGTAAATAAAACCCAGAGACTTGTGTTGGAAGAAGATTTAACAGCCAACTCGTTTTGACAGATTTGAACCAACGTGGCTATCGATGGCTTCCAAGAATCGAACCACCATAATGATTGTCGTAAGTTTAAAACTCGACGGCTCAGATTCTCCGCGGAGGAATTTAGTGGAGAGAGAGGGCATGTAGGAAGAGAATCAATTGAATTCTGGGTTCATGACAGGCCAGAACATTTTGATGAGGTCCATGTTAAAGGCCTTGCAGAAAGCCTCATCACATACACAAGGCCTCTCCAGTCCAGATAGCATATGTGGAGTTAAAAATATTGGCTATGCGGAAAAGTTATACTATATGATAAAAAAAAAATTAGAGTTGTTACGGTAGCTTGTGACTGTTTTCACCGTGGATTATAATAGTATTTTTGGGTTGGGTCAGTTCTTGGGTCAGTTCAGTTCGGGTGAGTCATGGTTTATTTAATTTTTTTATATTTCTTTACACAGTAAAATAATAGTTTTACCCTCAAATAAGACAAAAAAACAGAGGGGATGTTCACATTCCATTACACAGTAAAATAACTCATTTACTCTCCAATAAGACAAAAACTATAGTTTGTATGCGGGGGTGTTTTGATTATTTTATATTTTTTTGAAAATATCTAAATACAAATTTACCCACTAATAAGACAAAATTGAAGAGTTGGTTGTAGGGGTGTTCAAGTAATTTATTATTTTATATTATTATTTTCCTTTGAATACTGTGTACACGTCGGCCACACCCGTCGACAATATTCAACCACACGTCCACCGAGCAGCGCGCGCAACCTGTTACGTTAGCGGAAAATATCTATTCGGCATCTCTGTGGATGCGCCTCCGTGTCTTCTTCCTCATGGTGTAACGCGTGGCCTCACAAGGTGACTTGAGACGTGATGATGGTCGCTTGAACTCTTTTATTCCCTTTTCTCTGTCTTTCACACTGGACTACACAGCAGCCCCTGGTTTTATGATTGTTTCATTTGAGTCCCTGATTGTTTAATTGTGTCGTATGGTCTTTATTTTTGTTATGTAAGTTTTGATGTGTTTCAATTGTGTCTTTCGATTGAAATTGATTTTATATTACATTTTCATTTCATTCTTTATTCTTTTAATTTTGGGTTTGATTTTAAATCCTTTAATATTTTCGGTACAAAAGATTTGAGTTTTTCAATTTTATCCTTTGATTGAAATTGATAATATATTTGATTTTTATTTTAGTCCTTATGCTTTAAATTTTTTATTTTAATTCCTTTATTTTTTCTTTCTTAAATAGTCCCTATTTTTTTCATGATTATATATATGTTTTCTTAGCTTTAAAGTTTTAATTTTTATTATTTTCTTTTTTGTTGAGGTAATATTTTTTTGAAAAAAATTGTTCTTAAATTTTAGTTTGTTTTTATAATCATTTTAAAATTGATATTTCTAAAAAATAAATTCTTTTGTTCTTTCTTTTGGTTTTTTATTTTTATTTTTATTTTCATGCCAAATGAATTTTTTTAGTTAATAATTTTAAATTTTTTTTTAGTTTTTTATTTTTTATTTGCTCTTTTGTTAAAGTTTTTAGGCTTTTTTTATTCTTTGATTGATTCCCCCCCCATTATTAACACAATAATAATAATAATAATAATAGTTTCAATTTTTTTTTTGCTTTCTCTTTTTTTAATGTTTTTGAGTTTTTTTCCTCGAGCTAATTTAGTATTTTTTATTATTTTATCAGTAATAATAATGATATTTTTATATGTTAAGGTTTCGGTGTTGCATTGTTATAATAAAATATATTAATGTATTTTATTATATCAAATCTTGCATGTATAAATATTATATTTTATTTTTGAACTAATAAAACCTATAAATTATTTTAATCCCAACAATTATAAAAACTTATTTAATCAATCGGCAACATAATTCAGGCTATTTAACTATTAAACTCTATCTGAAAGACGGGAAGAATTGCAGGGTGGATGTCTTTCAATTAAGAATTTACAGATTCACTCAGGACTGCCAAAACTGTCTGTATTTTTTTAGCACAAGAATATCTGAAGAGAGCAGAAACAGGGGAAGATATAAGAGGCTAGTTCTTGCCAGGTCTCCCCCGAAGAGACTGCCAAAAAACAGGCCAGTTCTTTTGAGCCTCGTTCCAACCCCAAAATGAACCTTCTCTCATCGGATCCCAACTGGAGGACACAATACCATAACTAACACCTAGTAAGGCAGATCCAAAGAAGAAGAACGACACAATAAAAGGCACCCATGTTGGCACATCAATCTTCAAACCAACTTTGAGATAGTAGAAGAATGGGAAGAACAGCAGTCCAACAAACAAGGGAGCCCCCACCGAGATTCCCACCCTGGTCATCATCCTGTTAGTCACTACTTCGGGTATTACCCCGGCATCCGGTTCTTCTTGCTCTTGATTGCCGTCATCGTCGTCGTCATCTTCATCATTGCCTGGTTTTGATTTCTTGGTGTTTTTGCTTCTCTTCGGGGGTTTACCAAAGCCTCTTGGGCTGTTCAAGGTTGCACATAGGGATGAGGGGTGTGACGAGCGAGATTGATTTTGACTAAAACCTGGCACGGAAACTGGAAATTGCAGGGATTGTTTGGCTGGAGCAAGCGACGAAGGGGAGCTTGAGGCTCGTTCACATATACGATCAATCTTAAACCACAAGAAGCAAACTATAATTGTTATAGACAAGCTATCACATACTTAAGGAAATCAGCAGGCTAACAAATCTAAGTGATGTTTGAAACAATTAAACAAAAACCATGAAACTTGCTGTTTGATTAAGAAATTCAATCACACTAAGCTGGATTGTCTAACCCTCGTTAAACATTTATGTCCGCCACAGTTTCACAAATTGCATTTTATGGAAAGCGATTGTATTCCTTGTACACTTTTGGAGCTCAAAGCTCAACCAAACCAAAGCTGTAATATCAAATTTTGTCCAACGTTTTTAACCAAGAAAGCACCCCAAATAAATATTTTCTCTATCCTCTTTCTCACAAAGTAGTGTTCTTGAAATGCTTAGCAGTACTATTTAATTCAATTACTGGTTGTGCTTCTAACATTTCATTGCGATACACTATATAAATTGATATGCAAATTGGGATCTAATCTAATCAAATGGGATTGGAAAATAATATATATCTGAAGAATCCTGGACTTTCTGAAGTATGCCATGTACTTATTTTCTTCCACTCACTAAAGATACCCTTTCCCTGAAAACTCAAGAACCCAAATGCAAAGAAGAATGACTGCAAAGCCTTTTCAATAAAAGCTTCTTGTTTCCTAACCAGAAATTCATAAAACCCCACCAGATCTGAACATGTAAGAGACGCATTCATGAACCCAGTAACAAATCTAACCAATAAATTAAAAGAAAAAAATCAAATTGCTTCACTGCATCCAACAATAAAAACGAAAATAATTCTCGGTCCTGATAAACAGATAACAACAGCTTCTCTCTACAAGTCACGGATTATAGAATTGCCAGGTAGGAAAAAATTCAATACTTGTTAGTTATTACCTTGGAAAGAAAAGATGTGGAAGAGACCTTGTAGGGCCAAGAAAATGGTGGTGTTGAGGATGAGAGTCTCACTACCCCAGCTGCTATTTCAGCCATTCACTTCTTCTTTATCTCCTTCTCTTTCTTGCTTTTGTGTCCTGAGTCTAGATAAGGCAATTTAGCTAACACTAAACCTCAACTTCCGCGTGGAGACATGCTTGCAGTATTATTTAGCTTCCTCCTCATAAAACCAGAGGGGCTGAGTGTTGCTTGAAGTTGGGAATGGATAAGGTTCCTTGCATTTTCATGGAGAAACAAACACTTGTTGATTTTTATTTTGAGCGAAATGCAAACCAGCCCCCCATGTGTTCTGAATTCCAAATTATACCCTCTACTCCAAAGTTTCTTTTAATTTTACCACTCCAATGTGAATTCAGTGTTTATTATGCTTCCAACGTTATCATTTAGATTTTGAATTCAGAACAAATTATTCCCTCATGAACACATTGATCGAAAAAAGAAGCTTAATATTAGTATGCAAAAACTGACGAGCTTAATTAGACATCTCTACAGTAAGAGAATTAATTAAACTTATTTAAGAAGAAGAAAATCTAATGTTGGGCTGCGTTTATGGTTTGGCCCTTGTTAGATTTTTATTAATTTTATTTTACAATATTATACAGAACTGAAATTGTTTTTGGATATTTTTCAATTTTATGTTTATTAAATACTTGATTGTTTTTTGTATTTCATTCACACAAAAAAAGATTTAATTTATTTTAAAAAGTCATACAAAAATAATTTTTTTATTCATTTCCAACGGGGATCATAAAAAATCACGAGTAGGAATCTGAGGTCAAAATTTAAAATTATTTTTTTATTAGTCACTGAGAAAAGAAAAGAAAAAACTATGAAAGAATATTAGAACAAAAAATAATTGTCTTATACCATATGACTTTGTGTGAGATTTACCTATTGGTCATGCAATTTCAGATACTTATGTTATGTTTTATATTGTGTTTCAAAAGAGTTTCTGAAAAGAAAAAAAAATCTCTTTTAATTAATTTTTGGTGCTTCCAAATTGTTTTGAAGTGCTAATATTAAAATTAATTTTTAAAAAATAATAAAAATATTACTTTGATGAATTTATAAACAAAAAATACTTTAAAAAATAACCTTAATCACTCCCAAACCCTTTTTTTTGTTTTGGTCAACTGACAATGAAATTATAAAAATCATACATGCAAGAAAACAAATTGTATTTTTTATTTTAAAAAAAAACATTAAGACAAATAAAATTAAAAACTAATTTATACAAAAATATATTTTTGCACTTTTCCATTTTGTGAAATAAAACAAAGGTTTCTTTTCTTACAATGCCAGAACATGCAAGCAAAAAAAAAAGGCTATATAAAAAATACTCTTAAAAGAGAATGGTATCCAAATTTTAAAACCAAAAGCGAGTTTTAGCAATTTCAATGAAAAAGTTTTTAGAACTGAATGTCAACATGTTTTATGGGTCTCTTATTTTAGAGATTGATGTTATTTTTTGACATGTCTAAAGAAGGATGTCAATTTTTTCCTCAAACAATCAGAAATAAATTAAAAAAAAACTAAAAAATAATTGGTATAATTAATGGCAATAAATAATAAATTTAGAGAAAATTACATGGTAAAAATAACTTATCATTTGAAAGGATGTGGTAATGGCAACATTAATTTCCAAGACATAATTATCTCATTACCTGATTTAACTATAGAGCTGCGAACCAATTATTTTTATTTTCTGCTTTAATTTCAGTCTATTGTGACAAAAGCCACCTTAACTTATTTTTACCTTTAATTAGTTTTAAGAAACAACTTTTGAATTGTCATCCAAAAGTTATGTCCGCCATAACATAGCCTGCTGGGCTTTGAGTTTCATATTTTCCTCCCATACTCGTTTACATTCATCCCAGACTCTGGCAAATACCTACGAACATGCTTAATTTGTAATGAAACGTATATAAATTATATGTGTTTATATATATATATATAACAGAGGAATTAACTAAAAGAAACCTCTCATTTATCCTTTCATGCTACCTGCAGTTTTTCTCCTTCCTTTTCTTCATGATGCACAGTAACCACCCTCCACCTCCTTGTCGAAATCAATAGATGACTTAATTACGAGAAGGCGGGAGGGAGTACCTGGACGAGAAGCTCCTCCCGAAAATATCATCATCTGCGTGACGTCGTTTTGAACCCTGGTCGAAGTTAAGGGCGTAACTCGAAGGATCATATTGGAATTTCCCATATTGAACGCCACCGCCTGGCTTCTTATTAAACCTCCGCAGAAGTGTTTTCCATCTGGGGCCTGCAACCAATTCTGACCATTCCCGGATTTTCATCCATCCCCGAAACCACCATGATTCTCGGTTCGTAGTGCAGTCGACAGGCTTGATTCTTTGCCAGAATTCTGATCCGGCAGCACCGCCGGATGACGGTACTGGATTTGTGGCTAAACATGGTATCCAGCAGCACCTTCTTTTGGCAAAAGCGAGGTCATGGAAATCATCACTATTATCATAAGATGGGGACATATATGGGGTCTGAGAGGACATTTGATCAGGGCTACCAAAAGGGTTTACAGAGAGAATCGGGAATTAAGCCTCTTCTCTGCAAACCCTAGCCCTTATTTAATCGAATATAATTTAAGATAGGAATTGCTGTTTATTTTTCTTTTTGGGGATGTTTTCTTGCATCTGTTTAAACTTTAAGGAGCATTCATTATGACCTGTTATGAGGTAGCATGTTTTCGACTATAAAGGCTATTATTTTTTATGCGACTAAATTATACTTTCTAAAATATATTTTAGGAGTTTAGATAAGTAAATAAAATTTTTATTGTTTCATATTTTTATAGATAATACATATTTTAACTTAAATTCAAGACATGATATACAAATTACAAGTTTTTTATCAACTCACCCACCTAAAACATAAATGCTATATTACTTATGTGTTTATACACATATTCTAATTTAATTTACTACCATCTCTCCTGGAGGAGAAAATGCAATCTTACTCCCTAAACCAAATAATACCACGACAATGCCAAAAGGGAACAAATATAGCAACGAAAAAGAGAGAATAGGAAACAAGGAAAGACATCATATACCTTTGACAAATTGATTGGAGGCCTAGCTAACTTTGATAGTCGGCAACATGTCTGAAATGGAATCTTACATGGGTAAACCACTAAAGCAAAGATAACCCTTTCTTCCAGGCATATTATAGACTATAGGTCATTATCAACTAGATTTTTCTTTCTAAATGTAACACTCTTTAGTTATCAGGTGAGAAAAAGAAATGGTTGAAAGTTGCAGATCAGTGTTCAATCCCAAACACACTGGTATATGTACGGCCTGCGCATCTTTAATTGTTGGATGACGGCATCCAATTGAGTTACAAAATCTAGATATGTACGGCCTGAAATGAAAATCACCTGATATATTCATTGCAGAAAAAATTAAAACAGAATGAAAGATCAACCGCAAAAATGTTGATTGAATAAAACATTGAAACAGAATAAGGGACAGACTGAACAAAAAACATCCGCGCAAACTAAACAAAGCAGTAAAGCTGCTTTAATAGCTATAGCAACCAGCCAAGCAAAATGATTTCTGATAACCACCACACCAACCTGTTACGTGTTCAAAAATGCATCATCCACTTCTCTTCGAACAAGAAATGACTGAAAAAATCGTTTTCTTTTTACAAATGACTCAAAAAAATCTACTATTTGCTCAAAACCCCAAAGCAAATGAAATACAATCCTCAAGTTTTTTTACTTGGAGAACAGATTTGCATAAGGAGAAAGCTCGGCTGAAGCGTATTTTTTTATTTGCATCACCACCACTATACGCCAATTTTCCTTCTTTCATCTTGGTAATTTCTTATACTAATTGCAAAATCATGAATTCACAAAAAAAATGAACTCAATCCGGGTATTTGTTTTACACTTTGGAAGGAATGACCCAAAACAGTTATCCTGCTATGGCTTGAAATTTTCAATTGTTAAGTATCAACAGAGCTAACTGACTCATAAATGAATGTAGGCTAAAGAAAGGAAATTAGATGATTATATCCATTGATCTATTACCAATCACAACATATGATTTGTTAGTTGTCTTTTTTATATAACTATTAATTAAATTAGCAACAATTATACAATGAATGGATGGATAAAATAAGGGGAATGTGTTTCTGGTCAACACTCGTTATAGCATTAGACACTGCTTCCTTTAGGCAGAAACATTAAAATTTAAAGTCCAAAAACTCTCGGTTATAATTTCAAGCAAGAATTAAGGATAAGTGGTATTTCATAAGAAGAAAAAATGCTCATCATTTACCAGTAGCAAAAGTGGCATCAATAAAGAGAAAATCGAAGAATAATTACCGGGAAAATCACAGAAAATTATCAATTTGACGGAATACCGAAGCGGCTTTGGAGAGCACCAACGGATTTCTCGAAGGACTTTGCAAGCTCAGGGATTGTGGTTTTGCACACTGAAAAAAAATCAATAGATTGTAAAAAGGAATAAGATGGTATGCGATGCATTGGTGAAACTTACTCTGACCTTTCTAAGTAACCTGCAAAACTTCCACTAATTTTTACATGTGGTAGGAACTCAAGTAATCAGATTCATTGTCCAACTAGAAGCTACTTTCAACAAACACCAAAAATTGTCAATGGTAATCTCTTATTAGAAAAATTTGGATAGCTGAGTTTGTAAGTACATAATATTTTTAGTGCGATTAAAACCGTTTTCAAAGAAAGTGAGTTTTTGCTTTGGGAAATCACCTGCAAATTTGGTAGCAAAACTAACCCAGTCACTTTGTGAAGACATTCGATACATCATATATAGTCTTCTTCTACTTCAGAACTACAGTTAGTCTATCACACAGAAAATAAACAAAAAAAGATGAAATGTTTAAACATACCACGAGATGCGGTGGCTTGTGCTTCTGCCATGAACTCTGTGTATGTCTCCTGCAGACAGTAAGACAGACCAAGAGGTTCACTACATTACACAAAATAATAGGTGAAATCACCATGAGTAGAAGTATAGAGCTGGTTACTTTTATGATTCAAAAAACACAGGAGTAAAGGTTTCTTTACCTTCATTGCTTCAGTGGTTTCAGTAATCCGTTCAGCCATTTTCTTAAAATCCTTATCCGATTCATCCATCATCTGCTGGCATGTTTGGCTTTGAATCTGGTGAATTAGAATGTGTGTGTGTGTGTGTGTGTAAAGCAGCCGGTTAGTTTATCAAGGAAAGGACTTGATAGCGTCAAAACGCAAATGCATTTAAACCAAACACAAGGTGAAATACTTGTCTAATTCTAGAGATAGCTGTGTTTATAGCAGGTCAAAATCTGAACATGATACATACGATCTCGGATTCTAATTTCATTTTCGTTTGGTTTCTCAGCAACCAAAGAAACAGATCCTCAAAAACATGCAAGGGAAAGAAACAGTTCATTAATCGGGAAAAAAATCAAATCAGCAACAAAGCGGTTAGTTCCTTTAACTGAAGCTAAATTGTAAGTTATAACAATAAAAGATGGCACAATTAAACCAAACGGAGATATAATTCTTTAGAAGAAACCTAAATTTGTGAGCGGTTCAACAAAAAGCGTCTACTTCAATTGAGAGAGAGAGAGAGAGACAGAGAGAGAGTGAAAGGACCTTGAAGCGTTTATGGAGACGAGAGTGAGAGGCTTCGAGATCTTTGATGATCTCAGAGTGAGAGCGATCGATGAGACGGCACTTGATATCGTCGAGGCGAGAAGAGGCTAACTCCTTGAGATCGGAGATTGAAGCTAGGGTTTTATTAAGAGATGGCGGTGGTGGTGATCTCAAAACACCAGCGTCGACAGCAACAGACGCGATCGGCTTCTTTTTCTTGTTGCTGTTGAGAATGCTAGATTTTGGCGGCGATGGAGATGGTGGCGATGCCATAAGTAATGGCGATTTTCTACTTCTCACTTTTTTCTTCATTTCAGTTGGGAGTGATAGGAAGGATGGGTGTTCCTTCTTCTTCTTTTTTTTTTAAAAATCAGAATTTATGAGAGCGTAATGGAATGAGAAAGATGATTGTTTGGATTTTGAAAATTATAGTGGCGGGCTTTTTGAATTTTGGAATTCTGTGCGTTATAGGGGACATACTTGACTACATATTTAGGTTATGGGAATTACGTGCCTCTTGCGACACATTAGGAAGGAGTTTTTTTTTTAATTTTTTTCAAAAAACAATTTTTGCTAAGCTACTGGGCCCCTGGCTGCTCATATCTCGCGTGGGCTTATAACCCTAAAGTTACGGCGATGAACTATATAAAAATAAAAAGAGAAAATTGTAATATTTTCTAGAAAGTCTAAAAAGAAATAATCAAATAAAAGAAATAACATACCAATTATTTAGAGGCTAAAACTAACCTTATCGATAAAAAATCAAATTCAAGTAAAAAAATAAGCAAAATCCAAGATTATCAAGGAAAATAACTATAATAGTAAAAACAATAATTTCTTGGACTAATTTGAGAGTTTTATAGATCTCGATTGGTTATAACCAATGAACTCACTCATACAATTAAACTTGTAGAATTATCTAGTAAAATTTAAACTTTATCCAACAATTAAATCTAAATTTATGATTGTTTTTGTTGAATTACATGTTTGACGAGCACATGATTCTTTGCAAAATTTGCCTTATCGTCTAGTCCAAAGTTATATTTGCAACACATTTCATATAAGTTACCTTTACTTATGAACAATATCATCTTGAGTCAACACTAAATTCTATATATAAAGGCTCGTCATCATAATAAAGATAAAATATTAAAATACTATTTCAAAATAAATAAATCCATAATCTTTAACTTTTTAATACATTGCATTAATTTAAATTAGCTAGGTACGTACGAAGTCTAACGACGAATTTTAATTTCCACCCCTAAGGTTATCTGGTATGTCAACATCACCCCAAAAAGGTTGGCTTATATCGATTAACCACCTTAACATTTGGTGGCTTACATGGGTTTTCGATCTGGACTTGATCATCATGCATGATTTTTGTTCCCGGTCCAAGTCCAACCTTGATATTTGTTTTTTTGAACTATATATTATAGATAAGGTTCGATCTTTTGAATTATAGCAAAAACTTTTTGAACTATATATTATATATTATTAAGGTCACCGCATCAAGAGTATCAGGCCATATCAATGATGACATTTTTTAAATCACAAAATTTATTAAGAGTTTTAAATGCATGCTCGTGTTTTTTTTAATTAGCCTGCTATTTAAATTAGTGGAGCCATTCTAATAATAATAATAATAATAATAATAATAATAATAATAATAATAATAATAATAATAATAGTTTAAGAGAGGATGTAATTTTTTTTTTATTGATATGAAAAAACAAAAGCTTCTTAGTTCTTAGTGACTATACTAGCCACTTGAACTTAGTGACGTCACATATTGAATATTTTCTTATCCAACAAAAAAATTAAATATGCAGGTTTTTTAACATGTTTTTTATATATAAAAAAACTATTGATTAGAATTTAAAAGATTTATATATGTCTAATTAAATAAATTGATAACTATTATATCAATCAATAAATAAAATTATATACACATCTAATTAAATAAAATGATAATTATTTATATCAATAAATATTTTTTTTAACAATAACTAATTACATATCTAGAAAAGTTAAGAGACAGGTGTAAATCAAGATTAAAATTATTTTTTTATTTAATCAAATAATAGTAGAAATAGACACATAAAATTGATTTTAAAAAATCAATGAATTCTCTCTCTCACAAGGTTACATTTAAGAGAATTACTATCCAATAATAAATATTTTTTTAAAATAAGTTTCAACAAACATATAGATGAATTAAAATATTTTTTCAAAAATTAAATACATGCAGAATAATTAAAAAAAAACAATCACTTTTTTAAAAAAAAGACTAAATATAAAAATAAGAAATCAAAGAGAAAATATTATATATATATATATATATATATAACAATGACATTAAGTTTCTAAATCATCTTGAAAGGCATTTAAAAATGCAATAACAAATAGGATTTTCGAGGAAGAAAGAAAAATCATACTTATCAAAGTTGCAGGAGTCTTGCTAGTACCACATGTGTGCATCATCCATTAAACAATGTTTAAAAAAATGGTTTTACATGTGACAATAAATTTCAGGGTAATTCACAACACTAGCCAAATGAAAAAAGAAAAACAATTAAGAAAAAAGAAAATTACCTGGACGAAAACTACAAAATCTGTATTCCTGGTTACTTGCAGAACAGCCCGAAACCCACTGGTACTCCATTCGAATCTCTTGATCTTCATCAGAACTATATTTGTTGCCACACAAAATATCTCCAGCACTCTCTGCCCTCACCTTGCTCCACGCACCTACGCTCGCCAAATCGACCAATCTCTCGATACCAAGATAGTTTGCAGCAAGGATGAGTTGAAACAGCGTGTCCTTGTCGAGCTTGGCAAAATCGGCATCCCATGCCCGGAGTTCCTCAGCGATTCTTTTGTCATCTCCACCGTGATTCTCGCAGTATTGCAGGACCTTGGCTAGGATATTGCCGGAGACAATCGGCAACGTGATGAGCTCTCTGTTGCTCGAGGAGGTCTCCTCGATCATGCGCTTGATTGTTCTGGATTTGAGGGCCACCGCCTCTTCTACCTCGAAGGTTTCTCCATCGGAACTTTTCAGTGTAATTTTCGTAGATGAAGGTATGCTTTTTTCATCTGAACTCTTGCGAGGCGAAGGGACGATTTTTATACGGTCTGGTCAATATTCTTCTCAGCTCGTAATGGATTAACGTGTGGAAGGGTTTTTCAGAAAGCGATTGAGCAGGCCAAAAACTATGTAAAAACGAGGTAAGAGAACTAACTGTACGAGAAATTTATAGGGGTTATTGTACAGCTCCAACCAGACGCTGGACTCAGTGAGTTGTGTGATTTGTCAGTCAATGTAATCATTGTTGAAAAGATAAAGCATATCTGCAGAATGGATGAAGATTGCTGATAAGAATTCCTGACATGAGCTAAGCTGTGAAGAATTTATCATGAAGAAGAACTCAATCACTTGTACGTGATTGAGTTGAACTCAAACCCTTGTATTTCCTATTTAGTAGCTGCGTAAATGTACCAATATAAATATTCTCCAATTGTACAATTCAATACACAAGAAACATAGATTTCTGTCAAACATTGTTTTCCAGTCTTTTATTTACTCTGTTTTCATGGTATCAGAGCATATAAAAATCCACACACTTTAAAACCAAGCTTCCGCAAAAATCAAACCCAATGGAGAATGACACTGATCCAAACAGTATCACTCAACAGAATACACCTCAGAAAGCATCTTCCTTAAACTTAGATCCTTCTGACCCTTTTTTCATCCATACATCAGATCACCCAAGCATGACACTTGTTCCAACAGTTCTTGATGGAACTAATTATGCAATGTGGAGACGATCCATGCTAATAAGTCTCAGTGCCAAGAACAAATTGGCATTCATCAATGGAACCATTCTCACACCAGGCATTACCGATCCCAAATACATGTTGTGGCAACGTTGCAATGACATGGTTCTGAGCTGGATTCTTAATTCCTTAAACCGAGAGATTGCCAACAGCGTCCTCTATGTTGAAACTCCATCTGAAATTTGGGTGGATCTACAAGAACGTTTCTCACAAGGTAACTTTTCCCATCATTATCAAACTCAACGTTCTATTGTAGAATTGCAGCAACACCAGAATTCCATCTTCACATATTACACCAAGATGAAGACACTATGGGATGAACTGAAGATGAGCAGCCCAGTTATTCAATGCACATGTGGTGGAATGAAACAACTAACAAACACTGAAGAAAAGGTGAGACTTAGTCAGTTTCTTATGGGACTGAATGAAAGCTATGCTGCCATCAGAGGACAAATCATGCTCATGCAACCTTTACCAACAGTAAAGAAAGCATACTCTCTCTTATGTGAAGAAGAAAAACAAAGAGGACTGGTCGAACATAAAGGTAATGAACAAATTCATATCATGAATGTGAAGAGATCAAATTCCACTGCACAAAGACCAGACATCTCCAGAAATTGGACAACTGGTACAACCATGCAAGGAACAAAGAAACGGCTTCACTGCACTCACTGTGATGGAACTACACACACAGTAGACAGGTGTTTCTATTTAATTGGCTTCCCCACTGGACATGCTCTTCACGGCAAGAATGCACAGCCTCGAAATAGAACCCACAAAATTTCAGCAAATCAAACTGGTGTTGAAACTTCTCATGCCAAATCTATACAAGCTCCTGACCAGTCTCCACAATTCACCTCTGAAGAACTTGCTCAAATCAAAGCCTTTTTCCAAGCTGGAAAAACTGCTATATCTGCAAATTACACAGGTAATCACTCTCCTTTATGTTCATCGACTACGACACAAAAATCAGAGGATCCACAATGGATAATTGACAGTGGTGCCACCAACCATATAGCAACAACAGTCGATGATGAAGACACTGTCCCTGTGTCTTGCCAGGTCACATTACCAAATGGCTCACACGCCAACATTACAAGTTCTGGAACTGCACACATCACTGAAAACCTACATATTCATGATATTCTTTGTGCACCCTCATTTCATGTGAATCTTCTTTCAGTTAGCCAACTCACAGCTGCCCTTAATTGCTCAGTTCATTTTTTCCCAACTTTTTGTATATTGCAGGACCTAGCTACGAAGAAGATGATTGGCCTGGGGAAGCAAATTGAGGGACTGTATTATCTCATGTCACAATCTGAATCACGTTCTTCATCAATCACATGTCATGCTCTCTTTCCATCTGCAACCGTATGGCACAACAGATTAGGCCACCCTTCCAAATTGCCCTCCCAGTGTCTATCCAAAGTAATTCCATCTTTTATTTATGATTCACAACATCTATGTGAAGTCTGCCCTTTGGCAAAACAAACAAGACTATCTTTTCCAACAAGTTCAATTCAAAGTATTACTTCTTTCGAACTTATACATTGTGACATTTGGGGGCCTCAAAAGATTGCAACACATTTTGGTGCACATTATTTCTTAACTATTGTGGATGACTACACTAGATATACATGGATTTTTCTTATGAAATTCAAGTCTGAAACACAAGGGTTGCTTAAATTATTTATCTCCTATGTGCACACACAATTCAACTGCCAAGTTAAGAGTTTACGAAGTGACAATGGGCTGGAATTCACCTCTTTAAAACCATTTCTCTCCAGCAATGGTATTTTACTTCAAAATTCCTGCCCTTACACACCACAGCAAAACGGCATAGTTGAACGCAAACATAGACATCTTCTTAATGTTGGTCGTGCCCTAAGATTCCAAGCCAAACTGCCACTACAATTCTGGGGAGAAAGCTTGCTCACTGCCACATACCTCATAAATAGACTTCCCACCCCAGTTCTGAATCATAAGTCTCCATATGAACGTCTGCATGGAAAACCTCCCACATACACCCACCTTCGTGCCTTTGGCTGTTTGTGCTATGCCACCAACTTGCAGCCCTTAAACAAATTTTCTCCAAGAGCTCGTCGAGGTATCTTCATTGGATATCCACCAAACCAAAAGGCATACAATGTTTATGATCTTGCTACTGGACAAATATTTGCTAGCCGAGATGTGATCTTTCACGAAAATTCATTCCCTTACTTGCAACACAATCCAGCCAATTCCAATTCCAATTCATCACCATCCCTTCTGCTCAACTCAGTACCTGAGCCTCAAGAGGACACAATCCCTCTACAGCCACATGTTCCACCTTCACCATCCAACATCATTCACCCAAACTCTGTCACACCACAGCCAATATCCACACCATCATCCCCAGACACTTCCCCATCACACAGCACACCTTCATCACCTGACTCTCCAAATTCAAACACCACTACTCCTGTCCTTCGTCGCAGTGAAAGACCACGACAGCCATCCATTTTACTTCGTGATTTTCATTGTGGTCAGGTTGGTATGCTCCCACAGTCTGCTTCCCCACGCAAGTCAGCTTCTTCAAAGTCAGGTACTCAGTATCCATTATCAAACTTCATTTCATATCAGTCATTATCTCCTTCTCATCAGATATTTGTCAACAACATCACTAGTAATCTTGAACCAGCAACATATGAGCAGGCAATCAGTGATCCTAAATGGTGTGAAGCAATGAAAACTGAACTCAGTGCTCTTGAAAATCAGAAAACCTGGACCTTGGTTACACTACCACCTCACTGTCGTCCCATAGGCAGCAAATGGGTGTTTAGAATCAAGTACAAATCTGATGGCTCGGTGGAACGCTACAAAGCACGTCTCGTAGCTAAGGGCTTCAATCAACAAGAAGGCTTAGACTATCATGAAACTTTTGCTCCCGTCGCAAAATTAACCACAGTTTGATGCCTTCTTGCACTAGCAGCAGTCAGAAATTGGCCTTTATTTCAGATGGACGTCAATAACGCCTTCCTTCATGGTGACCTACATGAGGAGGTGTACATGAACCCACCACCTGGACTTTGCCGACAAGGGGAGAAGCTGGTATGTCGGCTACATAAGTCCTTGTATGGACTCAAGAAAGCACCCAGAAATTGGTTTGCTAAGTTTTCAGAGGCCATCAAAAAGGCTGGGTTCTCTCAATCACACTCAGATCACTCTCTCTTTGTGCAACAACAAGGTTCCACTCTCACCATTGTCTTGATATACGTCGACGACATAATCATCACTGGAAACAACGATAAGAACATTCAAGCAATCAAGCTGTTCCTGCAGCAGCAATTTCATATAAAGGACCTTGGAAAATTGAAGTATTTTCTCGGATTGGAGGTGGCAAGATCAAAGGCTGGTATAGTCATCTCGCAACGAAAATACACACTAGACATTCTTGATGATGTTGGCTTTCTTGGAGCCAAACCAATTGACTTTCCCATGGAACAGAATCTGAAGCTCACAAATGATCAAGGGGAAATGTTGAAAGACGCCTCACACTACAGGAGATTGGTGGGGAGACTAATCTACCTCACAATTACAAGACCAGACATCATGTACTCAGTCAATATCTTGAGCCAATTTATGCATGCACCCAGAAAAACCCATTGGGAGGCTGCCCTTCGAGTAGTGAGGTATCTAAAAAGCAACCCAGGAAATGGACTATTGTTCTCTTCCAGTAGCACTTTGCAATTGAGAGCATACTGTGATGCTAATTGAGGAAATTGCCCCATGACGAGAAGGTCCACATCAGGCTACTGTGTATTCCTTGGCGACTCTCTCATTTCGTGGAAAACCAGAAAACAAAAGACAGTGTCAAGGTCATCTGCTGAAGCAGAATATAGGTCCATGGCTGCTGCAACATGTGAGCTCACCTGGCTTAGATGTCTATTTCATGACTTGCAGGTATACTTAAAACCAATCACCTTGTTTTGTGACAATCAAGCTGCTCTTCACATCGCTGCAAATCCCGTATACCATGAGCGTACAAAACACATCGAAATCGACTGCCATGTTGTGAGAGAAAAGATCCAAGCTGGTCAAATAATCACAAAATTTGTGCCGTCCCATCTTCAGCTGGCAGACATATTCACTAAGGCGTTAGGGGGAGACAACTTTAAGAGATTGACAAACAAGTTGAACATCCTTAATATCCATGCTCCAACTTGAAGGGGAGTGTTGAAAAGATAAAGCATATCTGCAGAATGGATGAAGATTGCTGATAAGAATTCCTGACATGAGCTAAGCTGTGAAGAATTTATCATGAAGAAGAACTCAATCACTTGTACGTGATTGAGTTGAACTCAAACCCTTGTATTTCCTATTTAGTAGCTGCGTAAATGTACCAATATAAATACTCTCCAATTGTACAATTCAATACACAAGAAACATAGATTTCTATCAAACATTGTTTTCCAGTCTTTTATTTACTCTGTTTTCAATCATGACTCCTAGACGATATAGTCTCCTTGTTTTGGTTGACATAAACTTGATCTCAATTAGTCTTCCTCCGTAATTTTTTGGTCGTCGAGTTCTGTTGATTTATTTTTTATTTAATGGGATGCGTTGTGTTTTTTTTCTTTTGATTTTTACATTTTAATTATATATATATTGATAAAAAAATGCACGCCCACAAATATAGTTAACCTGTTTTTTTTCAAGAAAAAAAATGGACAAATAATCAAAAGCTATATTCACCAGCCGAACAAAACAAAAAGATGCGGCCCATGAAACAGCAACCAGGCCATTTTAAAACCCATTATCAGTAGCCGAGTAGAAGGAAAGAAAACGAACTTGAGTCTTGAGACAAGCCCGCGACTTCTCTGACTCTTAACACCGTCCACAAATACACGCAAGCCCACTCCCTCACTCGCCCACGGTCACTGAATCAAGAGAAGAGGATGAGGAAGACAATACTTGCAGCAAGAAGTATTTGTCTATGGTGACGACTATCCTTTCTTTCTTTTCTTTTATCATTATTCTATTCATGTTTTAACCATAAAATGATTCTTTGTTTGTCGTTGTGTTTTTCTCAGGTAAAAAATGATAATAAAAGGGCTGTGCAGGAGATATGAAAGATGGAACCCAGTGCATCCAACATCTGGAGCATTTTGGGGTATGGGGATAGGCATTGGCTGTGGTATTGGATGGGGTCCTGGGTTTGGTCCAGAAGCAATTGGGTATGTTGGTGCTGGTTGTGGTGTTGGATTTAGTGTGGGCATCACTCTTGTTGGTTTTGGTATTGGTCTTCCTGCTAATTACCTCTTTCAAATCCCTTATAATGGTACCGTATTAAATTTTCTTTCCCTTTTGTTTAGTAATTGAAACTGATTATTCTCATCCAAAAGATAGTTATAAATGATTCTTTCGAAAAAGAATGGAGCTGATTCAGTTGATGTAATGCTTGATTGTTTTTTTAAAAGCTATTGTGGCTACAAGTAGTGGTGCATTGGCGATTGCCAAATCAAATGGTCTTCTTTCTGCTAGAGATGTTGCGGGGGAAGGGTGGAATAATGTTGCATCTCGCGCGTCTCTATTACAAAGAGAAACCAGTGGAAGGTTGTGTGGCTTTAACAAGAAAGTTTTCTTGGATAATGGGGTTGACTTGATTGACATGAAGAGCAAACTGTCTGTCAATGCTGGATCGTTGTCGAAAGTCTTGGAAACATTTTCCAGTCGATTTTTTCCTCCTGGAAAAGGTATGGGAGCATTTTAAGTTATTGCAATGATTTTACTGTTTGGATATTTTATTTCTTTATTTTTTTCAGCTTCCTATATTATTATTTTTTCTGCTTGCTATATTGTTTGACCTTTTTCTATTTCCCCATAGCTTGCAAACTTTCATTTTCATCATTCTGGCACTTAATTGGCTATATGTAATTGTGCTATTTTCTTTTAATATCAAGGCTTGCTGCTTAATGGGGAGTATTAGTTGGTGCCAGGCTTAACATCTAGTGGTTACGTTTTTCGAGCTGAAGTTGATGCTACTTCAAAGTGGATGAGTGCATATGCTGCCATGGGATGGCTTTGGATATTTAGAACTTGATGCTTGTGGTGTAGGGAATTCTTTTTATAATTTTTCATCAGGAGGCAAAAGTTGGTAGTGAATACCCAAGAAGCAGGGAAAGTAAAATCTTATAGTTGTCATATTGATTGCTGGCTTCTATCAGCAATGTGACATCGAGGAGATATTAGGAGCATTTATAAGTTCCATGACATTTTTAGCCTACTATACTCTGCCACAGGTATTGCGTTGTATTTTTTTTGGCAAATGTATCAGGGCAGTAGTGATAGATTAAAAGATTTTTAGAGTAGTTGAAATCATATCCAATTCCAAAGCCTTAAGGTTTCCATTAACTAATGTGAGGATGTCTCATAGACTCGTGGTTGCCTTTTTTAACTCCAATTTTATGGGGTTTGAGGAATCACTGGTTAGAAGGGGGTTACCCACAAACCCTGGAGAGATGGTGATAGGCTGCAAGAGTTTTTAGGGTAGTTAAAATCAAATCTGTTTTGCAGAGGGTTTTCTGTTTTGCATTCTTCGTCTCTACAGACTTTGTGGAATCATTCATGAGGGTTTGCTCACAAGTTCTGGAGGGTTGATTCCTCACTAGCGTAGTTCATTTAGGAAAGCGAGATTATAAGATTTTTTTATGCCTGCTACTTCCAGTTAATTGCTGTGTTGGCTGGAGATAATATCAGGCTGTTATTAAGTTCTGTAATGTCAGCATCTTCCATTATGTGTTACACCCCCCTCCCCTTCTCTGCTGTACGAGTACTTCTATTATAATAACGATCTCTTGTTTTCTGCAGGTATGAAAGATTGACATGACAGAGTGCTTGACCATATGATATGTACATTGAAAAAATTGTAAGTGCTGTTACAATTATAAGCATGGTGGCATTACCATCAATTGAAAAAAAAACAGTAATTTTCCCCTTCTTTCTGTTTGCTCTTCTTGTCACATACTAAATTTGAACCCATTATTTTTTCATATTCTTTTTGAAAAGAAAAGGAGATGCTGAGAAAGGAAAGCGACCTCTCTTCAGTTTTTTGCTATGGATTTTGCAGGTTGTGACAGTGAGACAGACGAGAATACACAAGCTAAGTTTACTGCTAGAGCCGTGTGCTAGATTACTACTTCAGCTGTCTTCTATAACATCATTAAACAAACAGGAAAAAAAAGAACTGGATACCATCTTGCTTTTGTTGCTTGTTAGAGCTGGTTTCTGTGATAACCAACATCAAGAAGTGAGATTGGAATTCTAAGGATTTAATAGGTATCTGCAGAATATTCTTACATTTCCAGTAAAGCAAAGCTTCATTTTCTGTTTTGTAGGGTGGGTTTACTGTTCTAGTAGTGCTGTGATTGATTCTACTCTCTTCTGTGACTCCAGGATGTGCTATAAATAATGGCGAATTCTGTTAGTTAGAACTCCCAAGTACTTGCAAAATCATAGTTTATACTTACCCTTGATTATTTGTTTCTTCTCTTGTTTGCTGTCCAACTTAAAATGGCCTAATGTCCCTTGGAAAAGTTCCTATAAAATTTGAAGCAATTTAATTTTCATATTCATGGGTGCAAAATTGATTTCTGAAGTGTTATTCTAATCTCCATTCGCTTTGCTCTTGAATTTCTTCCAATTATTTGTTAGCCATATGTCATATACACAAGGAAATGGTATCCTGAAAGAATTCTGTTAAAGACTTCATAGAGTTCAGATCGTTTCAGGTATATTGAAGTGGCAATGAAGAACATCGCGATGGTGCGCAAGCATTTGAGACGCCGTATCTGTTTGATCTTCTCGCGGGTGCATATCACCATCACCACCTCTGGTACATAGCTATGAATCCTTGCCCATCCCGAATTGATCTAGAAAAACATTGCAGCTCGATTTAAGAGGGTGTTATATATATATATTAGTAGTTATTTTAAAGTATTTTATACTTGAAAGTATATAAATAATATTTTTATTTTTAAAAACTAATTTTGACATCAAAGTATCAAAATAATTCAAAAATACTAAAATAATTAATTTAGAACAAAAAGTTTTTTTAATGAAAAATATGTTTAACCTCAATATCAAACACTTTTTATACAGTGTTTATTTGGAAATATAGTTAGGATAAGTGCATTAAAATAATTTATTTTTCTTAAAAAAAAATTACATCAACATAATATTATATTGATCCAAGAAAATAAAAAAATTACTTCATAGTAAAAATTTTAAATTTTAATATAAAAAAAAATTGAAAACATAATGGCAAACACCCTGTAAATAGGATATATAATCTAACTAGACAACTCATTAATATGGTCGAAGTTTGACTGACGCGGTCATTAATTAACTCATCGGTTGGGCCAAAATAAATAAATAAAACAGGCTTTTTTTTTTGGAAAAAGAAATGAAAAAAAAACATTTTACGCCTCATTTTCTAGTTAACGCCCACGGCATTGGTTTTCAAAGGAAAGCCATGACTTTCCTACCATCGCTCCGTTATAGATCGCACTGCTTCATTGTAGCGCAGTCTTTAGTAACAAAAAGGTACAATTTCATCTCTAAAAATAAAATTAAAAAAATACATTTTGGTTTTAGACATTTATATTTTGATTTTAGAATTTTATTTTATCATGTTTTAGTAATTGTGTTTTGAAAAGAAAAAAAAAGACAAATTTCAATTGGCTGCAGACCACAAAAAACCAATTTTAATTTCAATGGATTTTTCTTAGAGATGAAGAAGGTTCGATGAAGATGTTTTCACCCTTTAACCTAAATAAAAACAATTAGATCATAGCCCGTGAAACTCTTTTATTATGTTAGGTTTTTGGTTTTTAGAAGTAATTAGAGTAAAATTTTATTTTTTTATTAACATGGATGTCGGGGCTAGTTTACACGCATCTCAATTAATCTAACGGACCTTGAAGTCAACGACCTTGTATATCTCTGGTGGTCATCATATTAGCAATCACAATATTCTGAGATCACATGGGAAACAATTATACCACTAGGACACTAGATGATTTATTTCCCTTATTTTCACTCTCTTGTTTTAGATATTAGAGATGCAATCATCTAATTTCAATTGAAGATAGAGAAAATATCGATTGGCATCGGGTTTGAACAAAAACAAAACTGATCTTGATATAATGAATTTCATTAATTCAAAATAACGAGCAAGAAAAATATAAGCTCACCTTATTAATTAGTTATATTAGTTTTGTTATTTTATTTTTCTTGAAAATGTTAAAAATAAAAAATAAAATTCTAATAATAAAACTAATAAAGATACATGATTAGTTACTTCATGAGTAAAAATATTAAAATAGTAAAATCAATAGTCAAAATCATAAATAACAGGCTATATACCATCATCTCTCCATTCCAAGAAAAAAACCTCATCCTGCACTATAAGCTAACTCTTAAAAGAAGAAGAAAATCCTAACTATAAAGAAATCACAAGAAAATCAATGAGCATCAAGCAACCCTGTAAAATCTCTTGCAAGAGATGCTCTCACCTCCATCTCTTTTAATCGACTAACCACATTGCTCTTGAGAATTTCTAAAGAAGCCGTTTATTGCCGAAGACCATCCATATCCAAATCCAAATCCATATCCTCAAATGGCAATGCCCACCACGAACGTCGCCCTTCTTTCCGATCTACTACTCCCTCAGACGATGATGATGGCCCATGCATGTTATCACGGGAAGATTCATTAGAGCTGCTTCCGCGGCTATCAATGGTGTAGCTGTCAAGAAATTGGTCGACCACCGAATCCACGGAAGGGTGGCCGAACGTAAGGATCCTACCCTATAAGGAGCAGGAGACTATAGCAATCTGTGTATTAGACCTGCTGCTAAGAAATTTGGCCATTTTTATAAGACCAGCTCGTCGCTTTGAATACGTCACTTTTCGGTAATCTTCGTTCTGTATTCTTTTTATTTCTATCTTTCTTTCTTCTCGTCATCTTGGGAGATAGCAAGCTGAAAACGCCTGGTTGCCTCTGCCTTTGCTAGCTTTTTATATTTTAGCTTTTTGTTTAATCCAAAACGGAAAAGGAATAATCGAATGCAAGTTCTGGTTTGTTGAAATGGATCTGGATTAGAATACTTGGATTTGTGTCGAACACGTTGCGCGCTTCGAATTTGCAAGTTCTCGGGAAACTCTGTTTCCAGATATTTATTTTTGATAATTTCAAAAAAAAAAAAACGATGAATATAATAGCATACATGGCATGCTCATCAACGTCCCGCGCATGTATACTGAACGGATGGGATATAAGCGATAACCCTTCTTCAGAAACCCTAATCCGACTACTCCACAAGGCTTTTGCTTCGTGAATAAAAACCTGTGGAAACTGTGGCTAAGAACGCACTAACAAACTGGATGCATCTGGCATGATTTTGGCATCCGCAAATGAAAGATTCTTAAAACTAGTCATTCAACTACGGAAAAGGATCTTACAACCCAATGACTTTGCCTTGTTACTGCTTGAAACAGGTCTGCAATTCCCTAGTCGCGAAATGGCGTGAGATCAATGGTCATTTGTTTCTTCCCCTTGCTCACCTTCTGTCAGGGAAACAAGGTAAGCAACAGAACAATTGAGTAAGCATCCAGGTCAAAGATGATCGAATGAAAATTTTCATAAATTTTCTCGTGACAATTGAAACCAGTCCACAACCAACCAGGTCCATATTCGGCTGAGATTTTCTTTAATGAGTGAAAAGCCTGAGATATATGAGGATCCTGAACATGCAATTTCTAGCACAACCTTTGAACTTTTTGGTCCAGTTTCTAGCATTCCAAGTTTGTTGATCTCCTTGTTGGGTAAGATGAAGGCTAAGCGAAGAAAAAGAGGACTCATGCCCGATTAAGGTTCTGTCTTTTCTTTTTTCCACCATCCCACTCCCCTCTTGTGCAATTCGTTCTTGAGGAGATGGTTGAATAGACCTGATGGAAAGTCCCATATGCTTTCTTCCTCTCTTTTCCATCATTCCAAATGGTCTAACGGTTGCAAGCAAAAGGAATGGCTTTTTGACGGATCTTTTTATCTTCAAAGCCTTGCTTCGTCCCTGATTCCTTTTACTTGAGGACCGGTATAGTAGAAAGAATACTGATCGGAGAATTCTGATAGATAGAATAGGGCCAGGTCGATGAGATGAAATTAGTGGTTTACGTAAGACCCTGGGATTTGACTTGCCGTCCTACATGTGTCTTGTATTGTGATATAGTGTGTTTTTCAATAAAAAAGAAAAGAAAAGAAGAGTACACATTCAAATGCCTTGCCTAGCTTTAGGAAAATCCAAATGAATCCGTTTAATTTCACAATATTATTAATCCGTTTTTTGCTTGGGTCATCTTTGGGCTATATAGTATAGCAATGCTTAGAGTTTAGATTGGTGCTAGTGAGATTTAGAGCATGTTTGGGAGAGCTCTTGCAATAGCTTTTCAAAATGTTTTTTGTATCAAAATACATCAAAATAATATTTTTTTTATTTTTTTTTTAAAATTATTTTTGATATCAGCACATCAAAATGATCTAAAAATATCATAACATATTTATTTAAAATAAAAATAAAAATAAAAATAAATTGATTTTTTTGAAAACAACGTTTGAAACGCCATCCTAAACGGGCATTTAGACGTAGAGTCTAGTTAGATCATCTTATCCATGTGTTTAATGATACCTGTTATCTGCGATTTTTAACTAGCTTCAAGTTCTATTTTCTTTTCTGAAAGATTATTTGTTCTACATTAGGGTTGAATTATAATGATACTTGGACCTTTACAAATACATGATAGGATCGAAAGTGGAGATCGACTTGATCATATAACAAAATCAACATGGCAAAACACTAAATTAACATTAACATTAGTAATAACAATGAAGGTTCAAGACATCTATAATGTCTGATTTTATGCTGGACAGGGAGAACTTAGCACGCAATCTCAAAGTAGTTATAGAATTTTACCACAAGAACCATCCATAGAAGTACATTTTAAGTGCCCGAATTTAAAAACATTGCCAATCCACAACCAGAGTAGGAATGTTCTCCTGGCCACGTAGAGAAATTTTGATGGCATTTCTTGATGAAGCCATCAAAATAACTAGCAAGATATTCCCAAACTCCTTTTAAGCATCTGCATGAAAACATACAGTATAATTAGAGTTCATCTATTTGTTTTCAATCAAGTCCTGGGACGCTTAGGTTGGGAGGTTGTGGAAAGCATGGTCCAGAGGGAAAAACACTAAAACACTTACCATTTGGGGAATGATAATTCCTCGCAGCAGAGTTAGGAGCCATTGGAATGGCCATTGATAACTGAACACCAGACGAGCTCTTGTTAGATCTTTGAGCAGTGAAATAAGAATCCATATCCCGGCATTTAGGCCACTCATCAAAAAGAGGCTGAAGAGACTGATTTTCCTGCCTCGTAGATCCTGATGAACTGAACTCCCTTCCAAATAAATATTGTTGTTGCTGTTGTTTTGACGCCGCATCATCAACAGTTAAGGGCTCAAAATCCTGCAGGGTCTGTAGCTGCGGGTAGTTTTGCAAAAGAGCATCATTTCTTGATTCTGGCACAGGGTTTGCTTGGACTTCGGATGCGAGATGCCAGGTGCTGTCCACATTAGAGTTCATCCCGAAGCTCCTTGTATTTCCCAAAGCTTCCGATAAGAAATTTTTCTCATCTGCTGCGAGCTTCAGTCCATGGAGAGACCTGCAATGCCAGTTTGTAAGAACTTGCCCAGAAAGGATCACAGAAACTTTTTTTCCTTTGCATCACATGCTCAAGCTCTCCAACAAATCCAAGCTAGTCTTTAGATATTCAAGCGCAATCAAGATCATGATGTAGTAGTGTGTGTGTAAAAGATCATGATGTGGTAGTCTAGTGGGGAGCAAGTCAGATGTAAGCAACCCACTCCATTCTCTTCAAAACTATATACAATTAACACAATCATTTTCTATCTTAATTTACAAACTTACACATTGTGTCTAAGCATGGAAATGGAATGCGGGAACAATTCAGTCCATCTTCTGAAAGCTAAGACATCATAAAACGGAGATACACAAATGATAAATGTTGATACATGGATAGACTGGTGCAGCAAACTTCAGAGAGAGAGAGAGAGAGAGCAAGAAAATAAGAAAAACGTGGCAACACAAGAATAAATCACTCCAGCACTTTCAGATGTGTCACTTTATATAGCCAAAAGGTCCAAATTTCATCAGCATTGCTCTATATACCATTAAACCATGAATATATCACTGTTATAATGTGAAAATATATGATAAAAAAACAAAATGAGATGTCACAGCAGCAATCCACGATCACAATCATAGATCATAAAGTGTACATGAGCAACTGTTGCCAATGATAGCTAAATTTGGCTGTACTTCCAATTGACAAACTAGAGTGGGGAAAGCCGGGGTTTTAAGGTTTGAACCTCATTCCTTACTTTTTTCATAAAAACCCCATTTTAGACAGGATGAAAATGTGATACCATATTTTGATGTAAAAGGAACAAGAATTCTAGACAAGTCTGGACTATATTTCTTAAAAATGCAACAGCATCCAAATCATCTGGGTATTAA
Source organism: Salix viminalis (assembly GCA_029228465.1). Lineage (NCBI taxonomy): Eukaryota > Viridiplantae > Streptophyta > Magnoliopsida > Malpighiales > Salicaceae > Salix > Salix viminalis. Next base: position 7,325,437 of record CM055426.1, read on the forward strand.
TCTGAAGAGCAGAGGCAATCCAAAGACAAATCACATTTTGTATGGCATTGTATGGATACTGGCTAGCATTGCAGCAAATGGGTTTTAGTTGGTTGCCAAAAATGCTTACTGCCTGCTCCAAATAAAGGACGAGAAACCAACTAAAGTTGATAAAGCATGAGAAACCAGCTGAAGTTGATATTTTTAGAAATCTTATCAATGACAACAAGACTCCTTAAAATCTGCAACAAGCTAGCAACATCGAAGAGGGACAAGGGAACGATGAACCTATTCAACATATTCCAGGTTTTCAACTTGTTATGTCATCTTAATTTGTTAAATGAGATGTTAGGTTTTCATGGAGTCAATGGTTCATGAAAAATGTTGGAGTGCTTTCCGCATATGATTTCAAAACAAGTCATCAATTTCACCACTAACCATTACATTTAGCACTTAAACCTTCATGATTTATCAATGGAGTAATATATTGCTTACCTTAATGTGCAAGACCATCACTCTGGCCCTTCCTTTTACAAAGCTAACAAGTAATATTCAGCTAGTTATAAGTCTCACTGTAATGACTTCCATCAATTCATGCAAACATAATGACAGTAGCAAATATAAGCTTTAAACACTGGAATATCATGACTCAAGCACCTTGGCTTGCTGAACGCAGCAAAAGGATATACATTGCTATCAAACACAGATCCTTTAATAAATCTTTGCTCAACATGAAGTTTGATTAATACAAATAACAATCACGCACCTGTAGTCTTTACTATTAGCACCATAAGGCATAGACTCCATCTGCCAACGTGACATATTGCTCCCAAAGCCTAAGGCCACAGAATTATCAATGGTGGGTAAAGGCATAGTCGTATATGCTCTGCTGCTGCTCCCAGTTACAATTTCTGACGCCACAGTCGACACGGACTGGGAAGCAGTTTGTGATTCCACAGGCTTTCTTGAACGGTTACGGCTTCTATTCATATGCCGCTCACAGTACTTGGAGTCTGGATGGGCATCTTTGGAGCACCTCCACTTCTTGCCATCTGTCCTCCGGCACCTTCCTGGCTCTGAGTCAATCTTCTTCCCAAAATAGGAACAATAGCTTACTGCAAAAGAAGGCCAGCATAGCATGTAACAAACACAAAATATAACCTTCAACTTTAAGGTTATTTGATTAACTGGATATCACCAAAGACAAGAGCACACATGCAAGCACAAACACACACATGAAGACTTGCAAATTGAGATAAGTTCACATGTCAGAAAACTGCACTACCCATTTCCAGTACATTTTCCTCCAAACAATTTACCTGGAGGAAAATTCAGTTACTTGATGGCAATTTGGATGTCTCATTGCATACTATTTCTCACCTCATTGTCAAAGCATTTAACAATCCAAACGTAAAAACAGATTAATGAACATAACAAAAGGGGTAGCGAAAAAAAGCAAAATGCAGTTTTTAACCGGTCTCAAAATAATTAAATGAATAAGCAGTTCACTGAATTGATTAAGATATGATGAGACCTTTGAGAACGAGTCCAAAGTTACTTATGGGCTGATTAAGAGTAGAAATATCACGGTGAACAGTAAAAATTATAAAATTAGACTGACCTTAATTTTAAACAAATACCAATCTGTTCCAATTTTAAAGACACAAACTTCAATTGAAATTAAAGTAGAGAAACAATTCTGGTAAAAGCCCTCCTTGACATGTGGGTCAGTTAAAGAGTAGCCACCGTCACACAGGGCAATAAAATTGGTCACAAATGAGATTGACATCTCCAACTTATTTTATTGCCCCGTTCATTATAAACAAACAAGTCCTAAGTTTACCAAACTTTCTACATCTTAAAAACACCAACTTCAATTGAAACTAAAACAACACTGACAATAACAGGAAGAAAAGATAAATCCAAAAAATGAAACAAAAAAGAACTAAAGCCAAAAGGGTTTTTGTTTTTGTAGCTTACAATTTGAAGGGTGCAAGTAACCAGGGGGAAGAAGCTGAAAACTCTTGCGAATAGGATGGAGAAGATAAGGAGGGACAGGTAATCCAGCTTTTAAATACTTAAAGATAAGAGCTTGATGCTCTAGCTCATGCCACTGGGCCGCCGTGAAAACTGGCTGTGCCCTTGGCCCCACCGCCGCCACTGTGACTGATGAGTTGCTCATTTCTTTCAGTTTTCTCTCCCAGCTTCACTTGGATAGGAGTCCTGACTTCTTGTGCTACTATTTCAAGCAGCCCTGTTCAGCAAAAAGGAAGGAAATTTCAGGGTTGGTTTGCGAGATATTATATCTTTGCATCTGTGTTACTAGGAATCAGAGAGCGAGGGTTTGTTTATTTGCTTTTACCTTGGAAGGGGAGATGGGAGACGAGGGTTTGGACATAGGTGAGGGAAAGTTAAATGTGGAAGAGAGAGAAGGGATGGGGAGGGGGGGGGGCTAATAAACTTTTTGTGCTCGGTGGAGAAATGGCTTTTTTATTTCTGGATTTTTGAATTTGGAAATTAATGCTTCGATTTCTGGGAAAGGCAGCAAGAAAGGAGTCCTATAAAACCTTCCTAGCCTCCTTTTTTTAGTTCAAGAATATCCATTGCTTCTTCTGAGTTCCATAAATATAGTTTTAAAATTGGTATGAGTTTCAATTTTTGTTTTTATTGGTTTTGATTTCTTGTTACAACTTGCAAGGATTCACTAGCAAGAATGCATGAGATCTTTTCGGGTGATTGCCTGGGATTACCTCGTTAGATTTTTAGTCCACTTGTACCATCGAGAGATCTATAGATGGATTCAGTGTCTTGTCGGAAAGCCTTTTTTGGAAGGTGAAGATGTCGTGTGCTTTTGTTATATAATTTTTTAGATTAATTATATTTATCTGCAAGAGAATAAGGTTTTTCTTTATATATTTCCCTTCACGCAAGCATAAAACAGTTGTTTTAATATTAATATTACTATTATTATACCTAAACGCTAGATTATTGCTTTCTCGCTACATTACAAGTTGAATTATTTTTAAAAAAAGTACAAAAAATACCGAGATAATAACATATTAGATCGATTAAAATCAATTTCATGTTAATCTGACAATTTACATGTAGGGTTCGTGAGACCATGATAAATTCATTGAAAGTAAATCAATACAAATTATAAAGTTTCAAACATCTAATAAATTTAATGTTGAATGAAAAAATTAAACAAATAAATAAAGGACAAAAATTTACTTGAGTTAACCCTCGTTAACCCACCAACCCATCAAGTAATGGGACAAGGATAACCTCATAAACAACAAATCAAAATAAATCCCAAAGATTTCCAATAAACTCAATATTAAAGGTTGAAATTATGATAAAAAAAATCAATTAGGAAAAGAAAAGAAAAACTTAAGTCAATCAAGTTAACTCGTCAAAACTCATGGTTCAGGCTATGAGATTGGGATAACCTCGTAAAAAATAAATTGAAAGAATTATGAAACTTAATCCTCAATAAACCTAATGTTGAATGATGAAATTGAAACTAAAAAAAAATAAAGACATAAAAAACAATTCAAGTCAATTTAGGTTAACCCTCCAAATTTGTGACTTGAGTCATTAGACAAGAATAAACCTATAGAAATAAAACAAAAACAAATCATGAAGTTTAATTAAGAAAAGGGAGGAAAAGTCAAGTCAACCAAGTTAACTTGTTAAACCTTAAGTTTGGGTCATGAAACTTGAATAAACAAAAAAAAATCAATATCCAATATACCTAAGATTAAGAGAAGGAATTGAAACTAAAAAATCAATTACAAAATACACAAAAGAGAACACCTTGAGTTAACCTACCAATTTCATTACCTGGGTTGTAATATATAGATAACCTCATAAAGAGAAAAATGAGAAAAGTCATAAAGCTTAATTCCTAACCTACTCAGTATTGAATGATAAAATATAATTAGAAAAATAAAACTTAAGTCTAGTTTGCTTTTATAGAGTTATCATAACCTTAATCAAATATCATAATATTGGATTGATGTTTGATTTTATGAGTGCATTTTTGTTCTCGTATAATTAAATTAAGAAAAATAACTATTAAAAAACAAAAAAAAGTACTAGCCCCAATGAAATTCATGATTGGGATCGCGAGTTTGATGGATTGACCGACAAAAACCTTAGTTGATCCAATATTTTATCATTTGAATATTTTTAAAAAAATATCTTCTTGAATTGTATTTTGAAGTCAAATTATGTGTTTACTAATCACCCAACTTGTTTACTGGACATGTCAAATCAATCGAAGTCATTTTAGGGAAAACTCTCGTGTGGTTTAATTTGAAACACAAGTTAGATAAAAGTTGGGATGAGAGATTTTAATGTTGACTCTCAGGTTAAGTTATAAAAATTATTGATATTTTTTAAATATATATATATATATATATATATATATATATATATGTGTGTGTGTGTGTGTGTGTGTGTGTGTGTGTGTGTGTGTGCTCTTGTGCTCTAGACTTTATTTTATTGTTTTATTCAAGCAATTTATCATATAGTGTTGACGTCTATTAAATTCCATGTTGTATTTTTTAGGATATGATTTTATATGATTTTGTAAAAATGATTCTATTTTTTTAAAAAAAAATATTGAATTGGGTACCCTTATAAGCATAGCTATTAAACCTAAATCGACAGTTGACTCAAGACCTCGACATATTAGGGCCTAAATGGTTAGGATGAAAACATAGAAAAAAAAAAAAAAAAAAAAAAACTCGACTAATTTAGCAAAAAACCTAAGTTGACCATGTGACAAGGCAAACCCGTGCCTGACCTCATCAAAACTTGGCCTTTACCCCACCGACTTTTCTTTAGTCGATTTCCAGGTATTAGGATTGTAGGCATATTATCTGAAATAAATAAATAAATAAATTTCAAACTTGTTTTTCATTATATAAAAATAAAATAAAGCATACACTGTGTAAGATATATATTTTTTTGACGTCATGTTAATCATATAATTGACATAAGTTGAAAAGAATTAAATGATGATGGTAAATGAGTATAATTTTTATACTCATCATCAATTCACCCAACCAATTCCAAACTTAGATATACAATGATAATATCAATATCATTGTTATTTAAAAAAACTTAATTTGGTCATGAACTTTCATAATTGAGATCAAAGTTGCCTCCAATTGTATTTTTTTTTAAAAGCAAGGATTATAGTAAAAAATCGAGGAGCACAATGAAAATGACGAATAATATAGGTGTTGATTTTGAATTTCATACAAAAAGTTTATTTTATTTTCCCTATATGTTTAGGTTCATAGTTGATTGATGCCTTTAATTTTTGAATATTCAAATTTTGATATCAAAATTTTATTTTCTTTATTTTTAATTATTTTATATGAGGATAAAAAGAGAGAGTACTAACATTTCTGGTTTAGATAGAGAAAAGTCATCGTTTACACTTATTTTAAATTGTTAAAATGATTAAAACTTGTGTCTAGTAATGGTTGTTTTGAATCTCTGTATTGTTTTAAAACACAAAGAATTTAGTTTGAGGATGAGAAAATTTGTTTTGGTTTGATTTATGTGATTTGTTTTGTTTTTTGAGTTTACTAGTTTACTAAATTGGGTTTTTCCACGTCATAAATTATTTTTTTTATGGATGATCTTTGTCTTTAAATGATTTGAAAAATAGGTATGTAGGGCTCAAAACCCAAGATCCTTATATTTCAACCACCATAATAATGGGTGGAATTTGGGGTGAAAAATGACATGTTATTTGTCTTTAATGGGAAATATTGTCTCTATTTTATTTATTAAATAAAAAGATTTACTCATTCCTTTAAATGAGAAAAAAAAATCCAGACACGTGGATTGGGCTTAAAAGCCCAATGTATTGAGCCATAAGTATGTGATGTTGGATCCTCTCTCTTTTTTAAATATAGATTTATGAAGAAAAAATTAATTCAAATAGTTTCATGAATTAAATTTTGAGTTCAATTAGATAAGCCACAACATTCAATCTATTTTTTTGCTTGATACATTTTCCATTATTCATTTTTTTAAAGCATGCAATATCATCATTTATTATTGATGATCTATTTTTTTTCTTTAACTCAAAATAAAAAAAATATAGTTTCATCTTTTGTTGTTAACAATTTTCTTTTATTATTGTAGTTTAACAAACATATTTAATTAAAAAACTATATGCACTTTATTTTCTTTTAAATATATCAAATGAAAAATAATATATGAAATAAAATTTTGTTGTATCCGATAGCATGCATAACTTGCATCTAATGTTTTTTTACCAATCCATTTTTTTTAATTTTTGTTTTAATTCTTGATTAAGGGTTTGAGTTTTTTTTCTTTTCAAGATTATTCTTGCAACCCTTAAAAAATTAACCTATAACAATCTAGGTGTATCCAATATATTTATTTCTCAATATTAAATAAAAGATATCATCTAATATACAACATATTCTAAATTTATACATAATTGTTTTTTTTTTAAAAATAGTTAACATTATATTAGATTTGCTTTTTTTTTCTTTCAAAAATTACCTCGACCCTTGGCGCGTGTTAATGGGATAGTTTCCTTTAGATGTCATCTCTCACCTCCCAAATACTCGATCGCGCAATAATAATAAATAACCCAAAAATCTATAAAACAAAGAGAACCAAATTTCACTTCTTCGTTGATTGCCCAAACACACCTGAAGAAAGAAACGCAATCTCTCTCTCTCTCTAGCCATGAGCAGTCTCTTTGGTTTGGGCAGGTAAGTGAAAACCTTTTGCTTTGGAAGGTTCATTTTAACGAGTTCCTTCTTTTTTTCTCGATCGCTTTTAACTAATTAGATCTGTCATGTTCTTCTCTTCCTGTATTGACCTAACATTAGTTATCAAAATTTTTCTGGACTTTTAGCTCTCATTTTTTCTTCAAGCACCAGCCTTAGCTTACAAGTTAGTTACATGTGTAGCTATCAATACAAGGATTTTTTTTGTCACTTGCTGCATGTAGTAAAATTTGAAATGTTAAAAAGGGTGGATCTCTTTTAGTGGGCTAAATTGACAAATTGTAGCTGTTAATTGATTGATATACATTCCATTTATGAGAAAAAGTTTTTCTTTGCGTGGATTTAAAGCTGTTGTTTATTCCATAGGAATTTCGTTGTTACATTTTCTACTGATTAATCTGTCTAATAAGCTACCTGGAAACAGAAATCAAAGGACTTTCCGCCCAAAGAAGAGTGCACCATCAGGGAGTAAGGTTGTCTTTCTTTATTTGATTAATTATTCTGCCTACATGTTATTTGGTCCGTGAATGCGATGAATGCATGACCTTATACCAGGCTTTGTTGAATCCCTATGGCCTTTGTTAAATAGAGATAAATGTATTTAACCACTGGATGACGAGGGAACATATGGCTCCTAGGATATTTTCACCGTTCAGTCTCTTGAGATGCCCTGGTTTTTTTGAACTAGAGTTGTCCCAAGGATGTGGGGTTATCTTGGATGATTGGTGGACCCTTGAAACATGCATGTAAACACGAATTCTTTATGTGTCAGAGAATGATAGTTTTTTTCAACTCTACTTTCTGATCCCTTGACAGCGGGGAAAAAATGTTGTTTAGAATTTGAAACTTCCACATCAGAATATGATTAATATATTTTTACACTTGCACTGAAAATGGTGTAGTTCTCAAGCTCTTGAGATCTTGATCTTTGGTGTGATCTGAAATTAAATGTTTATGATATGAAGGCACGTGTTAGATTTTATTTGTTTTGATAATCCTAGGGTGTCTTCACTAGATTCTAGGCCTCTTTAAGCAAATATGAAAAATCAAGAAAATATTGAAATAGTAGATGCACAGAAATCATATGAATTTTTGAAGAGAGTATTCTGATCAATGAACGTTTCCTTTCTGTCATCAATGAGAAATCTAAAACTTTAAGAAAATTAACAATTTCAAAGAGATTTGAGACACAAGAGCATGCTCCAATTCTAAAAAGTGAAAAATAGTAAGTGTAGGAGATGGTTTTTGTTTTACAAAATAACCAGGAATTTAGAGTAAAACAAGGAATATTATATCTTAAGCAATTGTCACTCTGTACTAAAATAATTGATAGGAATGAGAAGGATTACAATGAATTAGTGATTTAGGTTGTTCCAAGGGCTGGGCAACTTTAAAAAGGAAATAAGTCGAGAATGTAAGGTGATTCATATACATGCTTATAGGGAAATTTATTTGCGAATGTCTCCATACATGGTATTAATTAATAACAAAGACAGCAATAGCAGTTGTATGGAAGTATATTGGGACATGAAAATGCATTTTCTGTATATGACTAGCAAAACCAATCTTTAGACTGGAAAGTTAATGTCTACACCAAACTTTCCTTAGAAAGTTGATATAATAGCAAGAGTATCCCAGAAATCAAAACACATTCGTTTAATATCATCTATATCCGGTTGCTCAAAAAAAAATGGCAAGGCCACATACCAATTTAAGCATCTAAATTATTAATATACAGCGCTGTTAGCTCTGGCCTTAGCCTCTATCCCTTATTTATAATATTAGGCCTTGGATAAACAGACTCTTCTGGCAATATTCTTGTTGAATCTCTAACTTGTCGTGATGCAGGGTGCGCAACTTAGAAAGCACATTGATGCGACCTTGGGCAGTGGAAACCTGAGGGAAGCAGTGAGACTTCCTCCTGGAGAGGATTTGAATGAATGGCTTGCTGTCAACAGTAATTTCTCTCTATCTCCCTCTCTTCCTGTTTGTGATCTTAGAATAACAAGTTCTGGCACCTTCTTTTTATCATCATCAATCTATTATTATAGTGTGGATAATGAAATTGCATGGTAATTGAAGCACTGCGATATTGTGTTGAATTTATTATTCTTTCCGTAGAGAGACAATTTACTGCATGCTTCCATGTAAGTCAAATCTGAAAAGTTTTTGGATTTCTGATTTCAGCTGTGGATTTCTTCAACCAAGTGAATCTTCTCTATGGTACCCTCACAGAGTTCTGTACTCCTGAGAACTGTTCTACTATGAGTGCAGGTCCCAAGTATGGATTTTTTTTTGCTTCCATAATTATGGTTTACTTATATGTGTATTGGTGATGTTCCAAAAATTTTACTTGGATGAGTAGTTTGGAAAAATTCTGACATTTGTGGTGGCTGGAATTCTTTTTCTGTCAGGCTGCAAATAATTTAAGACTAACAACCTAGAATGTTACCATAATAGGTTCATGTTTCACGCAACCAGAATTATATGAACACGTGAACCCCCCCTATTTTAGTACTTTAGGAAATATGGTATTTTCAACATTTTGAGAAACCAGCCTAGTGATTTTCCATTCAGTCACCATGTAGGTCATTAAAAAATATCGTGATAATTTTTAATATTTCCAAACAAGGATGTTTATTCAATACATAAAAAAATAATCAAATATTTAAATTTTCTTGAAAGAGTCCTTATGTTTTCTATCACCGGTGCTCCCACATCACCTAGTCTTCCTACTTGTGTATTTTCAAACTATTCATCGTCAACGGATTAAGTTGAAAATTTTGAGATCACCAGTGCATATTAAATTTCACAAGTTGGGCACCCATAAATCAAATGAAATGTGCAAATAGCATATTAAACTATCTTCTTTTTTTTTGTATTGAAATAAAAAGGCAAGAGTTCTCTTCAACCTTTTTCCAGATTGCTTACATAGGATAACTGACCAAGCTGATTATTATGGGTTTGGCTGCTATCCATATTAAGCTAATTCCAAGTGTATTCAAAACATTTTTAGTCTTATGTGTTTTTATTTAAAATGTGATTTGATGTGTATGAAATTTTACAGGTATGAGTATAGATGGGCTGATGGGGTACAGATCAAAAAACCTATTGAGGTTTCTGCTCCAAAATATGTTGAATATTTAATGGACTGGATTGAAACTCAGCTTGACGATGAATCCATATTTCCTCAAAGACTTGGTAATTGATCATCAGAGTTGTACTTTTTTCCAAACTATTGTGAAATGGAGGTAACGTAGCTGACTTTATTTTTGGCCCTAGGACACCTTCAGGTCAGTGATGATTTGTTAGGCTGTGGTTATGTTAGGGGCTTGGGTATCTTCGCTAATAATAAATATAAGAATGGTTGGAGTTTTTCATGCATGATAATGAAAGTAAGGGCAATGATTTTGGGGATGCTGGTTTAATTACCATTACAGATATGCCATCATTACCATTGCCTCTGTAACTGAGTCTACAACTACTATATTAATGGTTTTATGGTGTTATTGGGCCATGGATGACTGTAAACTGTAGAAGTGTGTATGTTTAATCAATTCCCTGCTGTCATAAAAGGAGCACTTCTTCTAATTTCAATTTTGCAGGTGCACCATTTCCTCCCAACTTCAAGGAGGTTGTTAAGACGATCTTCAAACGACTATTCCGTGTATATGCCCATATCTATCACTCTCATTTTCAGAAAATTGTGAGCCTCAAAGAGGAAGCCCATCTGAACACGTGCTTCAAGCATTTCATCCTATTTACCCATGTAAGTTCCTTGATGGATATTTCAAATAAATTTATATTGCTCGGTTAATCGAGAGGTACTTTTTTTTCTCCTAGTCTCAATTAACGTGATGTGATATATATTTCTTTTTCATGGAGCTCATATTCTAAACCTCTTTATTAAAAAATCCTTTATTTCCTTTCCCTAAAAAACATAATTTACTGTTTTCTGTAGTGCTGTTTCCCCCCTCATACTCTTCCTTAGTGACTCAGCAAAAAAATTGAGACATATGCTCTACTAGGTTTATGGAGGATCATAGCATGGAAATTGGGGATTGTAAGGGTTTAGATTTTAGAGTAAAAAAAAGGATTTACTGTTTGGATTTTGATTCGAGGATGAAAGTCCAAGGCTACTAGCTTCTTACTAGTAGGTTTTATAGGAATCACACATAGAGGAAGAAAAATTTAAAAATCACACCTGGGGTTCTTAGGAGTCGCATCTAGGCACAGCCTTAAAAGCATTAACGCGGGAGAATCTATTCAAGCACCTGATTCTCTAATATAAAGCATCATAAGTAGAGGTAATTTATAGACTAAACATATTCCCTAAAACTTGAGGTAGTTAGATCCTAAACAACAAGGATATACTCTTTTATATATATATATATATATATAATCCCTGCATTAAACCTACTTGATTAAGGACAGATAAAACACTGAAACATGAAATAAAATCCAAGATCTGGACAATCTCCAACATATCTGGAAATCATGGAAATATCCCCATGACATTCACTGCAAAATACAATAAACCTGTTTTGTCTGCATCAACATGTCTGTCAAGTTGCTGTTCTATTTGTTCTTCAAAAAAGTTGCAATTCAGTTTCATGCAGAGCTTTGTTGTCAGGCAGTTGTTCTTATATACATTAAACTGTTTTTGTGCAGGAATTTGGGTCTAATAGACAAGAAGGAGCTTGCTCCCCTTCAAGAGCTTATAGAATCCATAATCGTTCCTTACTAAATGGGGTCTGTTAGATTTTTATCACAAGGATGCATGGTAAAACAACCAAATAAGTACTGCTAATCAGAAATTGATTTAACAGTCTCCTTGCTGCTTTGAATAATCAAGTACTGTGCCTTGCATGTGCCACATGATTATATATTTCAAGTGTTTTCATAGTAACTCTTCTTGGTCGTGTCAAGTATTATGAAAAACTGTTCTCTTTTTTTTGGTACAAATGTGAAAACTGTTGAAAGAACCTGCCTGAAGGGGACTGGTGAAAAAAATGTATTGGCCCCGTCTTGTGCATAGCTTAATATAATGTTTTGATCTTTGTTATTATATTGAATGGCAATAAAAATGGATATTTCTATTAAAATGATTTATTTTTTTAAATGTATTTTTCAGTTAAAATTTTCTTTTCTTATTCGTATGTATTTTTGTTTAAGAAAACAAAGCATTAGCAATATTTTTGGTTCACTGAAGACTAATTGATTAAGAAACTGAATTTATATATTTACAGTGAGTATAATTTTCTCTTTTCATATTATTTTCTATATTACTTTTGTTACTTTCAGGATTGAATTTAGTTTAAAGATTACAAACAACCTGTAGTATAGAAGTTCATAGCAAACAGACATATCTGGAGAAGAGGCCAATAATAATAATAAAATGTACAGAGAACAGAATCAATTTAATAAGTTTTGGATTGCAATTGATTTGGAACATAAGCTTTTGACATGCCTATACATATAGAAGTGGCAAGAGCTCCAAAACACTATATTGCTTGAAAATATATAGTTGAGATTATTTCTCAAAATATTTTTTATTTTAAAAAATATTATAATAATATTTTTTATTTTAAAAAATATTATAATAATATTTTTTATTTTTTTTAAATTATTTTTAATATCATCACATTAAAAAATAATAATAATAAAAAATATATATATTTTTTTAAAAATATTTTCAAAATGCAATGTGAAATATATACTAAAACTTTTGTGCAATACTATTTTTTTTATAAAAAAAATCATAGTAAGGATTAATATTATCATAAAAAGCAATACCAATACTATAAAGCTATGAAGTTATAAAATAATTATTTATATAAATTTATTAAAATTAAATCTTGTTATAAAATTCAATTTAAAACACAGTGTTTTTTTTTAAAAAAAAACACACTAGGCATACTGGGCTGAAGAGATTGACCCATGCACTTGGTCAAAGATTATAAAGTCTAGGCATTGGAATACTAGGCCCGTGCATATAGGGTTTTTCTTTTTCTCCAAAAGGAATGGACTAAACGTTGTTCATCCCTACTTTTTTTTTCCCCTCTGGTATGGGATAACACTTGGCGTGTTTGACACTATTTTTCTAAATTACTTTAGGAAATTTTTTTATTTTTTTATTTTTTATTTGAAATTAAATATTTTTGGTGTTTTTAAATTATTTTTATGTGTTGATGTCAAAATAATTTTTTAAAAAATAAAAAAAATATCATTTTAATGTATTTTTGAACAAAAAATACTTTCAAAAATAATTTAAACCACACTCCCAAACAAACACTTCATCTTTCATCAATATTTTTTCAATCACCGAAGATGACCAAAATATCAAGGTTAGATGTTCTAACCCGAAAAATCAAACTTGATTTTTGTGATTCTGATAATATATTATTTAAAAAATAATTATTGTGTAAAACAATGTCAAAATATATATATATATATATATATATATATATATATCAATAAGACTTAGGGATTTTATTTAAAGAGATATTTTTTTATATCATTATTTCAAAGCGTTCAAAACTTTTATATTTTAAAATTTATACTATTTCGCTTTTAGTTTTTATTGAACATGCAGATAAAATAGCTCTTTTTTCTTTTTTTAATTTTGTTAAAGAAAACTATTAATGATAAAATGGGTAATTATACTAAAAAAATTATTGTTGTTTCAATAATTTAAATTATTAATCTTCTTAAAAAAATATATTAGTTAAAAAAAAGGAAGATTTTTTAAAGTAAAAAACTAGACATTTTAATTTGTATCTCTCTCAAATTACCCGATTATATCTTTAATTTGCATGAGTATTTTTTTTATAAATATATATATATTTATTAACGCAATAATCCTCAATTTATTTTTATTAAACACACATATTAACCTTTTAGTTCATAATTAAAAAAACTCCAATACCAAGAAATGCATCAACATTTACATATTACTTTTTTTTTATTACCAAAACACATTTCTAATAACTTACTGAGAGAGGCCAATACCCAAAACAAAAATTCCCATTTGTTGGATTAGTAAGGAAATTTTTTTCGACTCGAGCTGATAGCCAACCTTTTGAGTTAGAAAATAAAGTAATTATAAAAAAACATATTTATAACTTTTCTTTAAATCCAAAGTTATATATAAAAAAAAACTTATTGTGAAAATCATAACTTTAATTTATAGAATATCCAATCTCCAATTTGTCGTTTCTTTATTAGTATGATCTGGCTCGTCAAAAAAAATAAAACAACAAATCTTTAGCTTCTAGAAAGATACCCTTCTCATGGATGAAACCTGTGTTTCCAATTAATTCTCAACCCCCTGCAAAGGGGAGGGGGAGGGGACAAATACATTGAACTTAACTTATTTTGCACAAGATCAAAAATGAAATCTGTCTTCAAAATCAGATTATGCAAGAACTGAAAAATTATATATATATATATATATATATATAAAGAATTTCAAGTTGAAGGGTCGTTGTTGTGCTTTCATGGAACCACCGTGCTCCCTATATTTTGATCCACCAAATGCTGAGTCATGTTGTTGCAGGCTAGAGCTCAGCGGTGCTTCTTTCTAAATAATCCAAAATCAAGGCTTCAAAAGGTGCCATGTTCTTTTCAGAGACCCTCCAACCACGCTAACCTCCGGTAGCTCTCATGCTAGAAACCTGTAAAAGGCCACAGAATTGATCCCTTTAATCAATGAAAGATGCATACATTTTGTTATCTGATCCAACACCAGAACCTTTAATCCAAGAGAATCTGTTTCCATATTTTTACCTCAGTCTGATCCATCTTGCAAGCTATTAAGATCAGAATGCCCATATCTTGAAGCTGCGAAACCATATGCTGCCGCAACTGCAACTAGGACACCAAACACCATGGAAAAGAGCTGAAAGCTTGCAAGCAGCTCGCCTCGAATCTGACTTTCTGACGATCGACACATAACCTGATTGGCCTTAAGCTGACAACCATCCGGCATCATGGGACCATAGAGGGTGAAGGCAGTCTGATAAAACCAGAGGCCTTGCAGAGTCATTGCGATGCCGGTGGATAAATCAACAGGAAAGCTGGTCGGGAGAAGAGCCCCCGTGACAATGGATAAAACACAGAGGCCAATCAGGAGGACAAGGAGGAGATGGTAGTGCCCTTCAAGACCTTTATGGGTTGTCGAGTGAAAGTAAAACAGTAGATACTCTGCAGAAAATGCTGCTGCAGCAACCAAACAGAGGACTTCTTCCGGCAAGGGTAGAAATCTGAGCAAACAGTAAAACCAGCAAGAAAACTCCTTCAGAGAAGTCTACAGAACATCATTTTTTTTTATCTCTTTGAGAACTATTACGGAAATTAAATTTCTGGTGTGTGTCAGTGTGCAACTGTGCATTCAGAACTAATCTGTCTTATGTTTGGTTGTAAGTGGTCTTCCATGTACCTAAATTAACCGTGTAGAAAATGTTAAACAAATGTTTTTTTCCATTATTGCATTATCCGAACTGCAATCCTACAAACAAAACCGTGAAATTTATAACAAACATCATGAGAAATTCACGAAGTTGAAAGTTCTTGTGAGCTTATGATTTCTCTATAATTCAAAAGCATCTTAATTATCCACTTTAACTGTCCACCGTTATGTAATCTAACCATTGCTAGCCACACATTTAGCTTTCACAAAGTAGTTGCTTTGTGCAGGGCCTTGTTTTTGCCTCCAGCAGGATGTACTGTTTTAAAGTTCAGACTGTCCAAACTTCAGGACAATTAAACATGTATGATCACGATTGCTGCAGAGTATAGACAAAGACTCACAGGAACACTAGGGTCTGGGGCATGCAGAACGAGGATGACGAGGTTAAATGTAGATTATGTTACAGGTACAGAAATCATATGATTTTGCCTCTTACAGCACCATTGTCTCATGCATAGAAAATAAAAATTCAAGTCCTATGCTATTCTGCCTCGGATTCAATTGAATGAAACCAGCCAATCCCAAATACGAAAATTTTAAATTTCTTTACCGCGATTAAACAGATAATATCAAATATTAATATTTTTTAAAATAAAGTAAAAAACAATCCACAAACACTGGTATTATAAGTGACCAACCTTGTTTTCTCTGATAGCAAACTGACAACCCCAAAAATGAAGAACATGAGAAGCATTCCGCCGTGCTCAAAATCATTCATATGATGAGGATTCAAGACTCCATTGACAAAAAACTTGAGGTGTGTAGAGTACAAAAGCTCAATACACATATCAATAAAGGCACCGCCCGCCACCAGATACAGCTCTAAGTACTTAAGCCTCCCATCAAAACCAGGCACAGGGTTCCAAATCCTGACTCTGAATGACTTTGGATTCGATAAATATCTAACCAAAGAGCTCCATATATGCCATACACCAACCAATAAAAACAACGTTCCTGGTAAAACATGACCCTTGAAAGAACCCATCCTTTTTGCGTACTTATGCTACTCCCACTTTACTCTCCTTATTGAACGACAGCACTGAAATCCTTTGCAACTTGTTTGTCTTCTTGATTCAACAATTGGGTTCTGCTTCAAAATGAGGGAAGAGAGCGAAGAGTTTTAGACTTTCGAGTATTTTTGGAATAAAGCAGTGGTTTTTTTTAAGTTTATTTGTATGACAGTATTTTCATCGTAGAAGACTTTTCAAAGCAAAAGAAGCTTCTTCACAGAAGATAAATTAGAATGGGCCTCCATTGGCTGCTATGTTTTGTTGACCAGAAAATCAAGCAAAAATTTTCTTTTTTTCTTTTTTGACGAAATAAACAAGGAGAAACAGAAAAGGCAGTTCACTGCAGATCTGTCGATGCGAGCCTGAACAATTGTTTCAAGATCTGTCAATAACTTATGCTTCATCTCATTAAAGAAATTTTCTCAGGAAACAATCAGACTTTAGGTAAAATCAATCCCGCTTTAAAAGTCAAAATTAAAACAGAAAACAAAACCGTCTCTTTCTTTCTTTTGGTAAAAAAGTCCAAATCAAAATCTTACATATTCCCTAAACATGAAAGTTTTTTGAAAGAGAGATCAGAGAGAGAGTAAAGAGAACATATACTGGATTGCCTCTTACCACGTTGCTATATGAACTATAAAAGTGCAGTAATATTTAAAGGGTGATATGATTTCTACGTACTTACATGATGACGGCATGATTGATTTCACGAACAAAAGCTATGGTTCTGTTGCTGAGAAGATCATAATTAGGATTGAAAAAAAGCTAGTGCTTGCTTGAGCTCCCTTCTCCAGGTAGATACTATTGTTATTTAGAGCGAGAGAGGTGGTGGTGGGTGAGGGGAATCTGAAAAGGAAATTGGGAAAGGCAGCAGAAAAGAGATTGAAATAATGAAGGAATCATTTGAAATGGATCATCAACTTGTTATCTATGCCGCGTATCAAATCCGTGCCTCCATGATGCTGCTTTTGACTGGATGCTAGTCTGTATGTGCACGTGACCCCAGCACAGCACTGAACAGTCTGTTCGGGTGACGGGTTTTGGGTTGACCAAGTGGGTAGCCCCGGGTCGCCATTGTCCCGGGTCAACCTATCTGCTGGCCAGATTTCACAACCATGTTGTTCAGTGCTGTGATTGGGTCAAGCGGGTGTAATGAACTATTTATTTTTTATGAACAATTTAAATTATATTACACTTCACAATTCTTTTTTATATCCTGCACACATGAATTTACAAATTGTTTTTTTTTGTTTTTTTCCACGAATAATAATAATTATAATACATTTCATGCCTCGTATTTTTTTTAAATTTTTTTATAATCTATAGTCACATATATTATTTTTTTTTAATTTTTTTTCATGCAATAAAATGCTGCCAAACAGTTCACTTGCCTCCGCAGCTCATTCCCATTTTCCACCTTTCATGCTAACGACGTAAAGACTAAAAGTCAACCTTCGCACCTTTTAACTTCCATCAACTGAGGTCTGGGCCACGTCGGCCACGTGGGTTAAGATTATATTTGATTTTTTATAGTTAAAAAAAAAGATTATGGTTGTGTTTATGGGGGAGGTTGTTGCCTTCATTATGTTTTTTTTCTTGAAAAAAATATTAAAATAATATATTAAAAATTAAAAAAAAATTGATACGTTGTTGTTCAAACAAACTTTATCGTTGCAAAAAATCATTTTTTTGAAAAAAAAATAAAAAATGTTTGATGAATGAGAGAGAGGAGAAATAACTGTCGGCAGTTGGCACACCTTTTTCCGTATTAATTAAAATTTATTGCCGGTAATTACAGAGATGGCCCTCACATGATCGCGGGAAGCATGTTCATGTGCACAGCATATCAAGAAATTGTACATAAATAAACTATCTAATCAGTAATAAAAATTTAGAATTAAAAAAATTTATTTTTCTTTATGCTCTCAGATATGAGCTGTGAGATTATGAATATGATAGTCACTAAAAATTATTATTAATTTTAGGATTTATAAAATTAATTAAGATGCATGCAAGCTATTCAGGACACCATAATAATAATAAAAAAAAAGAAGAAATTGGCCATAAATGTGAAAATATAAACAAGTTGAAATAGTAAAATCTTAAAACAGATTTGTGGCTAGGAAAGTTTTATTTCAAGTTTTAAATTATGAAACTGGTGTTTAAAAGAATTTATTTTTTACATGTGAGTATGCTAAAGTTGTTAAAAAATAATTTAAAAACTGATTTAATGATTTCTTTTATCATGAAACAAAAAATAAAAAAAGTTTTCGAAAATGGTTTTGTTCTCCCACGCATGCAAACATCCTAATTTGTAGTTTTATTGTTCGAATAATGGTATAATGTATTCTATTTCTGACTCACCAAGAGACTTTAAATTCTTCAAATATATCAAAAATTACTATCTACAAGGTACTTAAAAATCAGAATTCCTAAATAAAAATAATAATAGGAAATTCAAAATTTAAAAATAAATTAAAAATAAAAACAAGAAAACACAACAAGATTGACTCAAATAATATATTTAAAGCCTCATTTGAAAGTCTTCCAGAATTGACGTTAACAAACTAGACTCGTTTTTTTTATTAAATTGGGTCTAAAAAAAAACTCCCGAAAAAATATTAACCTATCTCAACATCCAAAAAAATAATAATTATGATCTTTTGCTGTCAAAGAATGTTTTTTTCTCTCTCCAAAAAATGTCACGTGATGATAAAAAAAATTACAATTTAAATAATAGATTTTAAATTTAAGTCAGTGTGTACATTCTTTGTAAAAATTTAGAATAACCTAGATTTTACTCGTTCATATGAGCCCACAAAATATATTTTTCAAAAAAATTTCCTCGAATGAAAAAATGTTTTTTATTGCTATTATATTTGTTTGACACGATAAAATTTTCTCTTGGATCTAACCATGTCCTACTAATTTAATTTTTGAGTTTATCCGTGTATTCTGTTCATGGCAAACCTCCATAACTAACTACATGTATTCATTCAACTATCCAGCATCTTCAGTTTTTGCTAGCTCAATTACTTTAGTTGCTCTACCTTTATTTATCTTTATAATTTTGTCCTTTTTTTCCTTGCTCAATTACTTTAGTTGCTCTACCTTTATTTATCTTTGTAATTTTGTCCTTTTTTTCCTTGCTCAATTACTTTAGTTGCTCTTCCTTTATTTATCTTTATAATTTTGTCCTTTCTCCCCTTGCTTTTATCTCTAGAAAGATCAGGAATTATTTAAGAAAAGCTAAGGGATTTGGGAAAATCAGCAGTATATTTTAGGTAATTGTGGGTGAGGTTGTTTTTGAAAGTGTTTTTCATTTAAAAATATATCAAAATAATATTTTTTATTTTAAAAAAATTATTTCTGACATAGCACATAAAAATAATCTAAAAACATCAAAAAAAATTAATTTAAAATAAAAAAAATTGTAATTTTTTTTTAAAAAGCATTTTACAACTATATTCCCAGACACCTCTAAAACAAAAACAAAAAAGAAAGAAACTTTTTAAAAGAGTTTTTCAAGTGATTTCCAATCACCTCCCCAGTATTTCTGTCCTTTCTCCTAATACGACAATTTTGCCTCTTCTCGTGTAACGCGTCTACAATCATATTTTTCGTCGCACTGGTTCACGGCACGCGCCAATAGGCAAAGAACCAAAAAGGCATCGAGTAAAAGTCAAATTTAAAAAATAAAAAACAAAGCACGGAACTGTCTTCGAGGTCCGGCGTCGATGGTCATTGCGCTTACTGTTCACGTTAGCAATCTCCACTGTCAAGTTTGGATTCGAGAAAATAATCGACAAAAGGTATGAAAATATTACTTAGGGTCTCTTTCGGTATTGTCTTATCTTGATGGACCGAGGCTAATATACTGTGTTATTCACGAGTAAAACAACTATTTGATAACTAGCTGTTAATAAAGTATAAGAGTAAAAAAAAAGTTTGATAATTGATTGTTATATGTTTTTTTTTAAATAGAATTTCTTCTTAGATCGTGTTTGTTCACTTTAAAGTATTTTTTAAGAAAATAAGTAATTGGAAATTAGATTATTTTTTGCTTTGTCATGGAAAATTAGTTGAGAAATATTTTTTGGTGTTTGGCTATATCATAAAAAAAACAAAGTAAAAAATATTATTAATATTTTTGTATATTTTTTGATGGTTTTTTTTTGTATACAATATTGTTTTTCAAGGGGATAGGGTAATTATCATTTTAATATATATCTTGAAGCATTAGAAAATAAATATAAATATACTTACATCATAGTGCATAGATATTAAGTTTTAATGTCACACCCATACCTATTAGTTTAAATTAACAAACATGAATATATTTGTCAAATGACAAACATTGACTTCTTATTCTAGTAAAATCATTTTAGCATTCATATGTTGGTGTCTCCAAGGAGTGTGGCGTAGTAGTAAAAAACTCGGGATCTATCTTGCAAATCTTGGGTTCAAAGTCAGGGCATGCTCATCTTATAAAACAGCTAAAATTTTATTTATTTAATTCGGAGCTGCAAATAGCACTTAAAAAAAGATAAGATTATAAAATTTTCTCGAATAAAAAAAAATATATGTTGATTCACAAAAACTTAGCTCATGTTTTCATTTTGGACCAACTAATCAGTAACATCACCAAGAGTGATCTCGTTAGGATCTTCAATCTTCATTGCTTTTATATAACTCATTAAAATCAAGTTAGTTTTTTCCTAGGCTTCGAAGTGCAAAAGCTACATGTCTAACCATTTCAAACAACTTTTCAACACCGACATTCCATCATATATATGATTTCTTTTCCCATGTTGCCTTTTTCTTATGCAATAAAGGAAGATTTTTTTTAAAAAAGAAAAAAAATTCTTCATATTTACCATTGCTTTCAATTGAAGTCTTTTGGTCTTTTTTTTCAAGTTTACGTCACCATATGATTTGGTGTCTGCTTGGTCATTTTTTATATTAGTATATAAAAATAAAAAATATATTTTTAAATAAAAAATAAAATAAAAAAATATTTTTTTTCAAAAATATTTTTAAAATGTAGTGCCAAATAATATCTTATATATTTTATAGTTGACATGTCTTTTTCTAACAATTTTTTTTATTGCTTCATGTATATCAAGTTTCTTACTTGTCATGATTATGACGTGCTTGTTCATAAAGTTTATAATATACAATTGTTTATCATACCTTCATTTATTTATCATATACATACTTTGAAATCATAATCATCTTCAAACAATCGCCCAAAGTCACTTCCTTTTTCACTTTGGTTGTTTTTCTCCATTCTTTTTTCACAGGTTTGCGTTAGGATCACATTGCAAGAAGCTTTCTGGTTAATTTTTATAGCTGTCTTAACATTTTTTGAGCTTAGGGTCTTATTTAGTACTATGTTTCAAAAATATTTTTTTATTTTTTTTATTTTTATTTAAAATTATTCTTTTAGTGTTTTTAGATTATTTTCAGATATTAAAAATGTTTTTTTATAAATATTTTGATGTATTTTTTCAACGAAATACACTTTAAAAACAACCTCAATCATACTCCAAAACATGCACTAAAAATGAAGATTAAAGTGTTTTTTACCCATTATTTCATTGTTGGGGAGAATTTCAAGTAATACCCATATTTTTTTAATTAGATTTCTTAGTCAAAATCACGTGAAATGCAAAAATCGCCTTGAAAAGGTTTATTGGCGTGGAATATAAGGTGATTTGAGGTGGAAATTTGATAAAATAAAAATGAAAACATGGTGTTAGAGGAGTATAAGGCCAATCAAAAGGAAGATTTTAGGCAAAATTGATGAAAATCCTTATGAATTGTGATTAATTTGTATGTATTATTGATGTGATAATGTTTTGGAAGGATATTGGTTGACATTATTTCATTGAATTAAGAGTTGTTAGTATACTTTCAGGTAAGGGCTACAAGCAGAAAAATGGACAAGTGACAATGGATTATCCAAATTGACATGAAGTTAGTATAAATGAGAATAAGAAGGTTGAAAAATAATGAAGTTTACCTGAAAATTTAATAAGAAAAATAATGAAGAATAGCCATGGCCGAAGGGGTAGTCCATGATTTTGTTAAAAAATATATTAAAATAGTATTTTTTATTTTTAAAAATTATTTTTGACATCAACAAAAATACATGAAAATGATATGAAAATATCAATTTTTTTACTTTGAAATAAAAAATAAAAATTTTTTTTTCAATGTTTTTATTAAAATGATTTTGAAACACTGCCGAAGAGGATAAAATTGCATAGTATAAATGCCTCGAATCACTGGTCCAGATTGCAGACAAAAAATAGAAGTCAGTCGAAGTTGAAGAATAACCATGGCCGAAGGGGTAGTCCATGATTTTGTTCTACTCCTCAACTTTCTAGTACACACTACACCAGCAGGGTTGTCTCAGATCCGGCCCATAAAATATAAAGTGACAAAAAACTCGTACACCCCACCTCTTTTTCAAATTTTTTAAAACTGTGACGGCGCTAAGATACTTCCAAATTGACCATCAATCACAGTTTCCCACGTGTCAGGTCTCTCTCTCTCTCTCTAACCCACGTGGGATCTCTCAACTCCGTCGATGAAAATCTCTCCCAAATCCCACCATCACTGGATAACTTTCTTGAGAATCCACCTACAAAAACGCCGTCGTTTTCCTCCTTCGTCCCCGATTCAGTTTCTCTCCCACCTAAAATACTCTCTCGCTCTAAAATCTTTTTTATCTTTTCTTTTGTTTTAATATATCTCTTCAGTTTCTCTCTCTCTCTAAAAACTATATAAAAATAACTTTTAAGTATTTGCTTGACTCCGTCTCTACTCAATTTTCTTCTTCTTCCTTTTGAAAATCAATTCACACTTTTAAACCTTCATAAAAATAACTCCTTTTCTTACCCCCTTTTCTCTCTCTGAATTCCCCTTTTTTTTTCCTGCCCCGTAATTCTCTTTTGGTGTGTTTGTTCGTTTACAGTGACATATTCGCGTTTGGAATCATCGAAAATGCGGAATTGTAAAATGAGGATGGAGATCCTTGATTCAGTTGTACACACCTTTCACTTATAGCGATGCGAGATAAAGTCAGTCAGTTCTATTTCTAAACGGTGTTTTGGATCTCGCAGAAACAGGAAGCTAATATTTTAATCAATTTGAGCTTCCAATTCTGCGAGATTCTTTTTTTTTTCCTGGAGAATTGGACTGCTATTAGTGCAGATAAGGTGGATTTTAGAGGCAAAAAAAAATAATGTCGAAAGTGATATACGAAGGGTGGATGGTGAGGTATGGAAGGAGGAAGATCGGGAGATCGTTTATTCACATGAGGTATTTCGTTTTGGAGCCTACGCTTCTCGCTTATTACAAGAAGAAACCAGAAGATAATCAGGTAATTGTTTTCTTTTCTTTTTTATCATGATCATGTGATTTTTTTAGTTTATTTGAAAAAAAAAGGGAATGGAATGCAGGTATTGAGTTATCGTAAAGCGTTTTATGAATGTTAAATATTTTAGGTGCCAATCAAAACCTTATTGATTGATGGTAATTGTCGAGTAGAGGATCGAGGCCTGAAGACTCAACATGGACATGTAAGTTTTGCTTTGTTACTTGGCATAATAGTGATGATGCATTGTTTGTCAGTGAATCGGATTAGGAGTCGTTATCGAATAGGTTTTTCTGTCACTCCTATCTATCCTTGTTCATGTTACTGTGGACGTGCTCTCGTTGTGAACTGAAAGTTAAAGCAAATATTGTGGTTCATGGATTGTAATGATTGTTTTAATTTTTACTTTTCCTTTTTGTTGACAGCTTACTTAGTAAGCTGTGATATTGTTTTTCTAGTGAGGGATTGCTATAGTTTTTTTTTGTTGATTGAAATTATTCCTTATCTTTTTTCCTGCAGATGGTTTATGTTCTATCTGTTTATAGCAAGAAAGACAAGTATAATCGAATCACAGTAAGCAGTTTTTTTTGCTTTTAGTTTGTGAATTAATATTCTATCTCTTATTTTCCCCTAGTATTCCAAGTATATTTTGTGTTGCTGTTTTAGAAATCCAATTAAGAAGCTGGTATCTGTTCTTTAGCACTTCCGTTTCACTTGCTCTTGCACTTAAGGTTGACCTTTGGACTTCAAAGTGGTAGATGCTCTTTAGCCAGCCAGTGATAGATTAGTTTGAATTTTGGTATAACATTCTGGCAGTTTCCAATTGAGCATTGAATAATTTTTTCTCTATTTTCCTATTGAGCTGATTCTTTTTGTCAATTAATGATCACCTAAGATCATTGGAGCCTGGAAACTGCAGAAAAATATACGAGACCCTCCCTGCCTTTTTCTTCACCCTCATCTATCCTTGTCGTTATAACAACAATTCTTGTTGTTATCTGCCTTAGAAATATGCAGAAATGAGATATCCATCTGATTACGACATGTTTAACATTTTGTGCTTCATTAGTTGCTCATTTGTTGTGGCATCAGAATTGATAGTGGAAAAATACGACTGTTGTGAGCTATTTTCTTATTCCAGATGGCAGCATTTAACATCCAGGAACAATTGATGTGGAGGGGAAAAATTGAATTTGTAATTGATCAGGTTAGTACGCTTCAGAATGATCCTTTTATAATATGGCTTCAATTTAAGGCACTGATAATATAACTATTATACATTTTCCTTTTTAAAATTGATGGTTCCATGATGATTCCTTAGATTATCCATTCTATTGGTAAGTAATCTTGGTGAACTATAAACTGCTCTGTTGGCTCTATATTGAACATTTTGCGATTCCATACATCCATATATGTGCTAGGTAACTGGATCAAATGATTTATATGTGACTCATTGCTTGCTAATATATATGCAGCATCAGGAGTCCCAAGTTCCTAATGGTAACAAATATGCCTCATTTGAATACAAATCTGGGATGGATAATGGGAGGACTGCTTCTTCATCAGATTGTGAAATTCAGTGAGTGCCTTCTCAACATTATTTCTCTTCTTGTGTTAGCTGTAATTCAGTTTCTCCTGTTTTAGAACTTTTTCTTTGCTTGCCATTGTATGATGGAGTAGATACTGGAAAACCTATCCTGTATTTTTGCTAGGTGTAAATATGATTTTTCTTCTTCTTTCCTGATGTTATTAAGTTTTTATTATATTTTAAGCTAGCATTCTGTACTGTTATACTGATCCCAATAGCTGGTGCCAGTTTCATCAATCATTTGAACTGCTGTTGGAGCTAATTTTACCAGTTATTCTTTCTGATGTGGAAATCTTGGATGAAAAATGAATAATCGCAGGTTCATTGCACATGAGGATGAAGATGAGAGCCATTCAAATTTGTTGCGGAGAACAACCATTGGAAATGGTTCTCATGCTTTCCTTTTCTTATTGACTTCAAGTTAATTTGATGCAATCTTCAAGCAAGTCTCATTTTTCCCCTTCTTGGCAGGTCCACCTGCTTCAGTATTTGACTGGACACAAGAATTCGATTCAGATTTGACCAACCAGAATGCCAACAACCAAGCATTCTCCAGAAAACATTGGCGCCTTTTACAGTGTCAAAATGGTGATTTATTTTTCATAGCCTTTTTTATTATTTAACAGTTCATTGCATTGCTGATATTCAAGGAAACATAGCAATTTTGATTACTTCCAATGTTTGCTTGTATATGATAGGACTCCGCATTTTTGAAGAGCTGCTTGAAGTCGAATACCTTGTAAGGAACTATTTAGTCATTTGCATGAAGTGAATGACTTTGTATGCTATGTTTTAGGCTGTTATTTGTTTTTTACACCACATCTTGTTTCATGATGCAGCCAAGGAGCTGTAGTCGAGCAATGAAGGCTGTAGGTGTTGTTGAGGCTAGCTGTGAAGAAATATTTGAACTTATAATGAGCATGGATGCTAAACGGTTTGAGTAGGTGTTTTCCTCTTTCATCCTCCATTGCTCTTGAAGCATTGTTTATGCAACAAAAACTGTACTCTCCACATGCCCCCAGACAAAAGAGCACATGCAAAACCTTGATCTCAAAAAACTTTGAAAAGCTTTAATCAAGACATCCAATATCACATATTTATATTAAATGTTTTGGGTGGCATATGTACTTTTCTGAAGGGTTGAGAACTTATACCAGCAATCTATCCTCATCATATTACCTTTTCTTGCCTTGCTTTACATATATCACCCATTATTGATGGAACAAAATATTATCAAATTATGATCTGAACCTTGTTTTGGGGTGGTGGGGAGTGGGCTAGTGGTCAAACCTCACCCAGGCTAGGTATGTGATTACTTGAATGGAGTTGTCGGGTTTTCACTTTTGTTCTCATGCTCTGCCCATGATGCATGTGCTTGCACAATTCATGAGTAATTTTTTCCATGCCATATGCAGGTGGGATTGCAGCTTCCAGCATGGTAGTTTAGTTGATGAGGTGGATGGACATACAGCAATACTCTATCATAGACTTCAGCTGGACTGGTTTCCTATGTAATCTCCTCTTCCCAAATAAATCACACTCTTCCATATATATTATGATCAAAATGGAAGTATTTCATGCTAGAGTGTTATTGGTCTTGTTTTAGATGTGAAATATTAAAGTCTTATCAAACTCAAAGTAAGCTTACACTTTGCAGTCGAATTAATTGTGTCACAGCCTTAATAGGTATTACCTAAATTTTTTTTTTTTTTAACTAAGAAGCATGAATATGAATGCTGGATATGTGCTCATCTTAAAAAAAAAAGAGATATCAATGGGAATATGCTGATAAATATATATTTTATGCACTACCATCTGTATTATATTAATTTTAACCATAAACATAAATAAACAATGACTTACAGATTACAAGTTCACAAAGCTGAGTAAGAAACTTAAGCTAATTCAAACAAAACAAGTGTTAAGTTTGAAATTCTATTAGACTAGGAGATCAGCCTTTGAATTTAACAAAAAATGTCATTATGTTGTCTTAATAAGAGTGGTTGTGCAGTATAACACCATCACAAAATAATCATGTCTGACTTGTGGCATAAATCGATTTTTAGTAATTAACTTGATCAAACAAAATTATATAATTTAAATATAGTGGGCCTGAAATAATTGATCTTCATGTTAGCTTGCACAAAGATGAGCAGGGTTTCTCATTATCTATGCAAACCAAACAATATTCTTGAGAAAACAATAGGCTGTCCTAATTCAAGGTGGAGGTTCGCTTGCTTGTGGAAATGAGGCATTTATTCGTTCTTTGTTTCTTATAAATGAATGGTTGCAGATTTGTGTGGCCGCGTGACCTTTGCTATGTGAGATATTGGAGGCGAAATGATGACGGTAGCTATGGTAAATTGTTTGGCTTGTCAACACCTTATTTGATCTTCTAACCTGTCACAAGCTTTAGAAATATCCTTCTTGTTATTGTGCAGTTGTGCTATTTCGTTCTAGAGTGCATGAGAAATGTGGTCCACAACCAGGTTATGTGCGGGCCCATATCGAGAGTGAGTTCTATTTGTGCCTTCAGTTTATGCTTAGAAATCTGAGATCAGAATTTAGATATTTAGTGTTTGGGGTATATTCTGCTTTTACAGGTGGAGGTTTCATTATTTCCCCTTTGAAACCTTGTAATGAGAAACCCAGAACACAGGTGCAGAACCTTATGCAGATTGATCTAAAAGGATGGGCTGTTGGTTATGTTTCGTCATTTCAGCAACATTGTCTTCTGCAGATGTTAAATAGTGTTGCTGGTGAGTTAATTCTTCTACACCTCTTCTCGCTCAAGTCTTCCATTGTTTGTAAGGAATTGATGTCACTCTTATTTGCTAAAATTTTGAAACCGTGTGTTGCCATGGGTACATGCTTTGTGTAGTGTGTACATCCTTTAGTCAAGAAGCTTGTATAGGGTGATATAGAAGAGAGAAGAGATGGGAAAAGCAGAATACTAGAGAGGGGTTGAGAACAGGGAAGAAAGGGGCAGAGGAGTAGAGGAAAGACGGGGAAAGATATGAAGGAGAGAAAGAACTGTATGAAAGCATAAGTTTCAAATCCCCATAGTAGTTGAACTATGGTTAAACATGATAGTAGGAGTCCTTATATAGACATCTAACTCTAACAAAACCCTAAATAAAATAAGAAATACAATAAAATTTCTATATACTCTTGAAGATTATAATAGCTTAAAATAAGTCGATTTTTCTAAATATAATAGACTATAAAATAAAACATCATCTCTAATTTTCCTATGAATAACGTATTGCAAATCTTCTATTTATTCAAGCCATCGGGGTTGGAGGAATGACTTGAAATTCTATTTTTCTATACTCACATCCTTGTAGCACCCAAGCTACTGCAGTAGTTTATTCATCATTTCCTTTTCTTTGTTTCCTTTGTCAAAGCAACTGTAGTTAGTCTATCAAGCCTTTTATTTTATTTTCTTTGTTTTCAGTGATCATTGACCCATTCATTGATATGATCTTTTGTGGGGTCCCCCAATTAAGAGTGATGTTTTTTTTTGTCATTGATGTTGGTTAAATAGTGTTGATGCCAAAAGTACAGTGTTTAAATTATCAGACAAAGCATAAGAGCTTGTAACAGTTCTATTGTTGCTTTAGTTTGATTTTTGTAGTTTGTGCTGGTCAAATATGCAAGCACTCCAATCTGAATGTGCTACTTTTTCTGGTTTATAATTTGCATTTTCTGGCAGGACTGCGTGAGTTGTTTTCCCAGACAGATGAGAGAGGTGCACCTCCAAGAATCCCTGTTATGGCCAATATGGCATCAGCTTCTGCTCCATTAAAGAAAAATGTAAAGCTGCAAGAATCTTCTGTTCATCCTACGCCACCTCTTGATCAGAATAATGCTGCTAGCAGACACTCTGTAATGGATGAAGACACCGATGATGATGAAGAATTTCCAATAGCTGAAGATGAACAACAGGTGTGTTTTATGCTTGTTCCCTATCTGTTTTTTGCTGTCTTGTAAACACTTGTTTTTTCCTCAATTTTCAGGCTTTCCGAACCAAGCACGAGAATGATGCAAAGAGAACAGGTAGATGACAACTGCATGTCTGCAATTTTACATTGTTTTTTTTCATGTCAATAAGTTCAATATTTTGTTGCACTATTTGGATATTTAATAACAATCTTGTTAACAGCCTTGGAAGAAGAACCAGTTGATCAAATCGATTTATCCTGTTTTTCGGGTAATCTACGACGTGATGACCGTGACAATGCCCGTGACTGCTGGCAAATATCTGATGGAAACAACTTCAGAGTTCGTAGCAAGCGATTTTGTTTTGACAAATCAAAGGTCCTCTGATATTTTACTTATATTTCCTTTAAATATACATGCCCTGGAGTTATAAATTCACCATCTTATGAACTTGTTAGGCTCACTCTTGTTGCTTTCCATGCAATTTGCATATGAAGGTCCCTGCAGGAAAACATTTAATGGATCTTGTTGCTGTTGATTGGTTCAAAGACACAAAAAGAATGGATCATGTTGCCAGGCGTCAAGGATGTGCTGCACAAGTAAGAACCTCTCTGCCCTCCCCCTCCCCCCTCATTTTGTGCTGTTCATTTCAGACTTTCAAATTGACTCTAGTAAAACAGTCTTATTTTTGTGTGTGGTTGTCATCTCAGGAGCTTTGTGTGCTTTTACCATGCACAGCTCCAATCTGTGCTGCAAAATATAAAAAATTTATCCCTTTTCAGGGAATGGCAGTATTTTTCACTGTGTTAAACATGATATTCCCTAAAAGGTGGATTATCTATACCTACCTGCTACTCTTTGCAGCAAGGTTCACCTACATTTTTTTGCCAGTTCATGAACCTTGTTAAATAAAATATCCATCGAGCTGCAGTTATTATGTTTGGTTCAAAGCTGTTTATAGTCATAAATTTATCTGTAGTCCTAAGAGATCAAACAACTTGGTCAACTATGTTTTTGTTGATAGTATAATTTTTAGCAAGTCTATGGATCTTAACTCTGTTAAGACTGTAACATGTTTATGGACTTTTAAATGTTTCTGTAGGTTGCTTCAGAGAAAGGGCTTTTCTCTGTGGTTTTTAATTTGCAAGTAAGTTTATCTAACCTGGTGTGAATTTCAATTGCATCATTTGAATGCTGTACAAGGATAACTCTGTTTTTATTTTGACAGGTACCTGGTTCAACACACTACAGTATGGTATTTTATTTTGTGACGAAGGAATTATTACCTGGATCTCTCTTGCAACGGTTTGTTGACGGTGATGATGAATTTCGCAACAGTAGGTTTAAGCTTATTCCATCAGTTCCCAAGGTACTCATCTTTCTGTTCCTCGTGTTTTTTTAAGCGTTTTTTTCAGGATGCCAGGGCCATCAGAGGCCATGATTGCTGTATCTAGATAAATATGGATGATCAACATTGTTGGTCAGCAACGCTGGTCAGCCCTTGGAACTACCTTTGGATTGCCCTAACACATGCTAAAAGATTAGTATATGGAGACTGATTTTTTCTGTATGAAGAGACATGGAACCATGTTGGAGAAAATTTTTCAAACACAGTTGGCTACTATACATTTTTAAGATTTGATTGAGCCAAAATGACCGAGTTGCTTTCTGTAATAAATCTCGCAGGGTTCATGGATTGTGCGGCAGAGTGTTGGAAGCACCCCATGCTTACTGGGAAAAGCAGTTGATTGCAACTATATTCGTGGTCCCAAGTACCTAGAGGTAAATTCCATTCAAATTTCTTTAGTTCCTGATATTTCCTGTGAGTTACTTGCCCAACACTAATAGTTTGGTCTAACATGGTTCATGTAATTGTAGGTTGATGTTGATATTGGTTCTTCTACTGTTGCAAATGGAGTCTTGGGACTTGTAATTGGTGTAATTACAACATTGGTGGTTGACATGGCTTTCCTTGTACAGGTATTTGTGCCATAGAGCCATCTCAAATTATTGTATGAAAACTGAAGTTTTGGGTAAAAAAAATTTAGACTCGTGAACAAGCCACTGGCTTAAAGCGGACGAGGACAGGCGATGATTCCCTAACCAGAGCTGGAACAGCAATCTAACCAAGCCAGCTCAAGTTAATAGGCATTTGCCCCATGAATCATTCAACCTAATAATAAATTTTGATCTGTTTTAATATTGCTAGAAACCAGAGTCTTCCACTTTGTAATGACAGTTTTTTAGTTTTTTGTTGGCCTAAAACAACCTTTAACCCAATAGGGAAACCCTGGCTACAAAATTTGGTTCGAAGAGTTTCTAGTTGTGCAAATTAAAATGAAAGGAAGCACTTTAGATGTCCATTTCATGTTTTATGCTTCCTGGCTTTGGACACTGATGTCATTTGATGAGTAATCCCGCGTGCTCTGTTGGATACTACTTTTCAACATCTTGCTTTTTAGCCTTTCTTTTCGTAGCAATTGCTACTCCAAATAGACGGCCTTGGGAGATAGATGAAAGAAAGAATCAGTGTTCACAAGGATTAAAAGTGTTCCAAACAATATTTCTCCATTTTTAACGTTGCTACTTGTAGTGGAAAATGAGTATGCTTGCAATGAAGATCTTTCTTTCCTTTCCTTGTTCACAAGCTATGCTGAAATTTTCGACATATTAATGTGTCGTTTTAAATGATTTGAAAGATGCGGAGCAACTGCAGTAGTAGGGTGTCTAAATGAACTGCTACAATTTGTGAATTCTGTTATATTTGGCATTGGAGATGAGAGATGGGAATATTTCTTCAAGTGCATTGAGATATTGAATAGCTGCTGTTCAGATGATGTTTGTCATCTATTCTCGTGCTTTAGATTCATGCATATAGGCGTGGGTAGAGATTTGCAACTCCCTATTTTGTTGGCCTGCACAAGTTTCTTCTCTCAATTTCCTTTTTCTGCAGGCTAATACTACAGAAGAATTGCCAGAGAGGCTGATAGGTGCCGTCCGTGTTTCTCATATAGAGCTCTCATCTGCTATCGTTCCTAAACTGGATTCAGACCCCTCGTGACTGACAGAAATCGTTATATTCTCCACTGATTTTACACAATCATTTGTTTAGATATATGCTTTCATCCCATTTCCACTTTCATTTTTTGCTGTATCATTTACTGGAATGGTCATTGGTGCTCTTAAATGGAATTTTGTATGAAAAAAAAATAGTGGAAGGAAATTTGTTCAGTTAATTGTTGCACCTTCCACTGTTTCTCCTATCAAATAATAGCTATATTGGTGTATCATTCTGCCCTCCACTATACATAGTGTATCTGTATGCACTCCAAATAAATCATTCTATTTGCTGTTCCTTGTTTGATTTAGCTTTTATAGATTAAAGTATTTTTCAATTAAATTAAATCAACTGATTGAATAGAATATAATAATTATCTGAAAATCAAGTCTTACACGATTTTATAAAAATATTGCTTTCATCTAAACATTTTATTATTTTTAAAATACAGCTTATGGCACTAATCTATTATTTGCTATAGGTTTGTGCTAGTCCATGTCAATAGTCTAAAAGTTTGGCTGGGTTCTTATTTTCGTGTAAAACTCCCTTCTTCCATCAAACTCCCTTCAAAGTTCAAAGATTGCACCGCACAGATTTCCCAATTCAGATTTTGACAATAGTTGATGGAACAGCACTGGAAAAATGCAAGTGAAAAGGGTATAGCTCTTTATTTGGAATAAAACGGAACGGAGAAGGGCATTCAACTGAAAGACAAACAAAAAAATTTCGAAGGGAAAATAAGCAGATTCTGTACAGCACACTGCGTATACAACATGTTATTAAGCAAAGCTAGTTCGAGTGGCTAAGCTCAAACGACTGCCTTCTGGTTTATGAAATCTCTGAAGGCATCTAAAGATTCCACCGAGCTCGCTGGAAAACCCATGCTTAAATTTAGCACCGAGCAAAGCTGCTCTGCTTTTTGACATCTTCATCTGCAAATAGACCCTCTATTCCCTTGATTATATCTTCTTTCTTGATCATCTGTGAGAGATCATCAGAAATCATGCGCCCAATTTTGAGATGCTTCACTATCAGTTTGGCATTATAGTTCTGGTCACCTCTGATAGGCCATGCTAGAAATGGGATTCCACGTCCAATAGCTTCCATGGTAGAATTCCATCCACAATGTGAGAGAAAACCACCTACTGATGGATGGCTTAGTATCAGCAGTTGTGGTGCCCATCCACGTATTATCATACCTCTTCCGCCCACTCTTTTGTCAAAATCGAGAGGAATATCATCCTTTTCAGTCTCGGCACTGGGCTCACCACCTTCTGAGAATCCTGGTGGCGGACCTGGTCTGCCGGAACCAGGTTGGATCACCCAGATAAATGGCCGGTTTAATGCTTCCAAAGCATTTGCCAAATGCCGATTCTCCTCCATTTCAGGACCCACTTCACTACCAAATGACACGTATACTGCCGAACCAGGTGGTTTTGAATCCAACCATGATACCACTTCCTCTTCGGTGACATTTGACCGCCGGCCGGCTCGAATTTCATGGTCATGAAGGAGTGAACCAATGGATTTCCAATAGAGTTCGGGTAGTAATGGACCAATATCCCAAACTGGTTTCTTAACTTGATCAACTAGATATTGAATGAATGGATGCTCAAGCGCATCACATGTATTGATCATATATGCAATCGAGCTCTTTGCTTCCTCCAACCATGGTGGTGGTGCACCGGCTTTCGGTGGACCCATCATCTTAGACGGGCCCGTATCACCTGGTGGTCTAGGAAAACCGCCCACTGGACCGGGTGGTCCACCCAGGCCAGGCGGGCCACCTCCTCTACCACCCGGGCCGCCGCCTCTACCACCCGGAGGCATGTGGGGCCTACTTTTAAGGTCGGAGTCTGTAAGAGCCATTTCCTCCGGTAAACCATGAAGTAAACGGATCTCCCCAGGCTTCAAATCATCCAGGTGGGCTTTCCACATGGCATACTCCATGGCTGCTGAGCAAGCACCAGATGTAAAAAACCCAATGGTTGGAACCTCAAACTTTGCAAAAACTTCAAGATTCCAGCTCATCATAACATCAACAATAACACAAGCGGGTTTTCTTGACACCGGGTTCTGTGATCGGGCTGAGATGAGGTCTTCAAGGCTCTCTGCCATCTGGTCGTGATGCCCATGGGGAGGGAGAAGCGGGTCAGGTCCTGTAGGCTGCTGCAAAGGTGGTGGAGAAGAGGGTAATTCAGCTATTTCAAGAAGTGGATATTGGCTAATGGAGGAGGGGACAGCGGAGGAGCAGTCAGAGGGGACGATGAGGGTGGTCCTGAGGTTTCTTGATGCTATGTGTTTGCAAAGTTCAATACTTGGAAGGAGATGGCCCTGCCCAAAAAATGGAACAACCCATATCTCCTGAGTCATTGCTGATAATGCTGGTTTCTTCTGTTTACCTAATAATCTAGCTTCTTCTCCAGCTAGCTTTTTATAAAGGAAGAAGAAGACTTAATCAGAAAGAAATGGGATTACGAAGGACTGTTTTGACTGTTCGTTGGGCACGAGGCTGACAGTCTACCTGAGAAAGACGAACCAGCCGTGTCGGTTTTAAAGGCTAGCCGACGATCGTAGTGAGGGAACTCTCTAGCAAAGGTGGATCGGATAAGATCAACTTTTGGACAATAATTCTCACTTTGTGCTTTGTAAACTTAGTTACTGAAATGAGGAATTAACAGATTAATGCTAATTTTATAGAATAATTATTTATTTATTTTATCGAAATAATTGAATTTGAAAAACATACTAATTAACAGCAAATTAATAGACAAGCTACAACAAGAGGAGATGATAAATTGGAAGAGCAGATTATGAGGGATGGGATTCCAAATACAAAATAAAGTCCTCTTATCAATGATTTATTTCTGGTTCATAAAGGCACCGAAAGCATCCTGCGCTGCCTCGGAAGTTGCATCATCAAATCTTGACTTCATCCCTACCATCCGATCAACGCATATCTTCACCACCCAGGATCACTGATCAAACGATTGCCAATGCTTCTCAGGGTGACAGTGGGCCCACTCCCTTCATGTCGGCCATGTATTTAATAAACGGTCCATCAAGATCATCACACGTGTTAAACATCAAAGCCACCGACCCTTCAATTACTGAGACCCATGGAGGTTTGTCACCCGGTTCTGGTGGGCCTCCTCCACCGGGTCTACGGCCCATAACACTCGGGGCCCCAAAGTTCTTTTCGCTTGAGATCCCAGTAAGTGATGGCCATTTCTTCCGGTAGCCCGTGAACTAGATGGGTCTCACCAGGCTCGACATCACCAGCACGGACCTTCCACGCCCCCCCCACACTCCATGGCAGCAGCACTCGCGCCTAAAAATAAATGCCATGTAAACTTTTTTTTTTTTTTTTTTGATATGAGGAAGCTCTACTGGAAAATGCATTTTATAAGTGTAGGTGAGCAAGTAAGACCCTAGTTATTTTAGACTTTTATAAAGATGCACGTTCTGACTCGAATTTAAAACGTGTTGTGCAAATCATAAACTATTTGTCATCACGACACGATCCCTTAAGAACAATGCTATGTATATGTGCCACGACATCATAAATTTATTAGTTTAACATTGAAACGAAGATGGTCACTATTAATATAAAAATTCAGAATTATATCAACTAATAACTCGTAAAAATAGTTGAGAAAATTAATTAAAAACTAGAATAAAAAGTTATCTATATAATTATTATTTTTATATAAATGTAAGCTATATAGAAAGCCTTGCTAGTTAATGATGATATAAGGGCAATAAACTATGAAATAGAAAGGAAAAATAATAATAATATTTTCAATGTTATTTCTTATTTAATTATAGGAAAATTTGCATAAATATTTTAAAATAGCTTGAAAGATTTAAATTATATATAAAAAACATTTATTAAGTCAACATTATCATTTTTTATTTAATAAATATTATAAACAAAAAAAACTATTTATTAAGTTAAAAGTTTAACGCACACATGTACACTTGACTTTGCTCGCGTCTCAAACCTTGAGTTTTAGGTCTTCAATTGTAGGCCCAAGCTCGAGCTTGAGCTTTTTTTACCAAAGTTGTCAATACCGTTCCGGTCGTCATTCCAATTTTTCTATTGAACCAGAACGTTTCGATTTCGGAGTGTTTTGACGTGCCGTTTTGGGGTTGTACTGTTCATATATATATATATATATATGAAAAAAATTAAAATATTAATTTAACAAGTATAGCTTAAATTCAAGATAAATTAACTTTAAATTATACAATACAAACACAAAGTCAAACAAACATAATTTCAAAATTAGAAATATCTCTAAAATTCCAAAATATTATGATAGTAAAATGTTCTAAATAAAAGAAATATTATAATTTCGAGTCGGAACGGTACCGAGGCGTTCCGGCCAAAATTTCCGGAACGGACCAGAATTAAAATCGAGACGAAAACGACACTGTTTTGTCTCATTAATGACACGAAACGTTCCCGCCATTCCGACCGGAACAGAACGGAATTAACAAACCTAATTTTTACCACCGAATTTTGGAATCAGATTTGCGTTTGTTATAAAATAAAAATAATTATTCTTTACTAGCCTTTTAAATATCTAATCCACGAATAAAAAATCCAAACGATTTTTATTTTCTTCTTGACTAGGAGAATCGCTTCAAGTAATTTCCATAATAAATTGTGCATCAAAATTGATTTTGAAAATCAATATAATAAGGGTTAAAAGGGATATATATATTCTACACACATTACGATACAGAGATCATAAAAAAGAGGAAAGTGTTTGAAGACTTACCTCCGACCAAGCCTAACCTTAGACCTACTCCTAAAGATCCACCTGGACAACATGGAAAATGTTGGTGAGAAAAGACTTGTAAGGGAAATAAAGCCTTGGCAAATAAGATATACCATCATATGATAAATGAACCGTCATTGGGTGTTTTGTTTAAGTACTCTCTAATGGATAATAAAAGCGACTAATACACGACTTCTTATTTTTTAAAATAAAAATACAAAAATAGTATTGTTTGTTATTTGAGTCTGAATTTTTTCATGTTCATCATAATATATGTGAATTTATATCTGGGTTTTTTTTACTATTGAAATTATATATACATATAATATTTATAATTTTATAACTTAATATATGTATATTCTTCATATTATGTTAAATGATAAAATATATTTGTGTAATGGATACCCAAATAGATATATAAAATCCAATGAATAGCGAGTAACAAATAAAAAACACACACACACACACACACACACACATATATATATATATTGAGGCTCAGATCAATAGAAACAATGATAATTGAAATACCATAAGCATTAGAAAATTGCATTTGGTCCCATATAAAAAAATGATAAAGAATATTTTTTATTTAAGATCATTTTTTTTGTATTTCTCTTTCTTTTTAATCCCTCTCTTCCTGGTGTGTCTATATATAAGTATTGAAAGCTTGCTCAATGAGTAATATAAGATAAGAAATTTGTGTCCTCCCTAACCCAAAATTATGTTGCAAGGCCATCATATATATATATGTGAAGATATATACACAAATTACTGTGCATGAGTGAGATTTCTTCTCAGACCGTATTTCTTTTAACTTAAAACCGGGGACACACAAAACATAAGTAATTTGCATTAATTATAGCAATAAATCACCCCTTTCACCAATGGACAGGTGGGAGGTCACTCTTGAAAAGCATGGAAGAAGAAGAAGAAGCAGGCCTAGAGTTTGAATCCTGCTATCATCGTCTTAAGAAGTAGAGTTGAAAGACAGAATTACAAATATATATTGCAGAATTATAAATAGCGTTTCATGTACTCCTCCACTGTTGTATACTTGACTTTTGGATAAAGCTTCGAAGCCTCCTCTCCTTCATCACCAATTTCAAATTTTGTAAGGCATCCCTCGAAACAAACATGGTAGTAATGTGTCAATCCAACTTGCTCAGCATAATCTTGCTCTTCATTTTTGTTCAAGGAAACAAAACAAGCGAGTTGATTAGGCATGAATCACACGTACAGATTCGAATTATTTGATTAAACTAGCTAGTCAAGTTTACGCATATATGCATATCTAACCTCTCATGGAAGCCAGGAACTCTTCCGAGGAGATTGAAGATTTACGCAGCTCTTTCCCGATGAGCTTCTCCCATATCTGAACTACTTCTCTCTGAGATAGTATGTTTCTGGGTGGCAGAATGTAAAGAGTCTTGTTCAGGGTCCGAGGATCATCTATGGCCATGATAGTGTACGTGGCTATGTCATCTTCATCAACATAAATTGCTGTCGAATCAAAATACACGCATGCAGGGGTAAGAAATTATAACATGTTTTTCTTTTTAATTAAACACATTGTCGAAGAAAACGTACGATCTACAGCTATATATGTAGTAATTAACTATCCTTAAATATTCTGGTATACCTTTTTCTTCGCCGCTTCCCAGTATGGACACATGTTCCCTGGAAGGAATGATGTGTCCAGGCTGACATAAGCCTCCGAGAAAGTATCCAGCAAAGCAGTTTGCAGAAACATATGTAAAAGGAATTCCAGCCTCTTCGATCGCTTTCCTAACCACCATTTTATCGTCAAATGTAACCCGTCCAGGTTCCATAGCGTTCTCCATTTTTGCAGGGTCGGTGCCAAACTCGGAGGGCAAGAACCTCTGCATGCGACACACATCTCACACTTTAATTTAATGTTTGTGCCCGGTTATACAGCATTAATGATCATCGATGACTCAAACCACATAGAGAGAGAAGGAAATTAGAAACAAAAAGGATAATATACTACTACGTACTACCAGTAAAGAAAGAACAAGCGATTCATCTATATATGCATGCAATATTCAGATAATTACCAGTTCGTTTCTTTCAAGAGAAAATTAAACTGGTTTGAAACTTAATCTACCTTCACATTTCCAGCCTCCTTGATAGCATCGACAAGCTTGAGTTGGAGGAGGATCTGGTGGCTCCTGAATATGGACACCGGAAATTGCACAGATAACTACATCAACTAATCTGACTGCATTGACAAGGCTTTGCCGATCATTAAAAGAACCTTGCACAAGATGGGCTCCTTGCTCCTTGAACGACAACAACATTTGTACCTTTTCAATATCAACACCTATCTCCGGCCTGTACAGTACGTATGTTTCATGGCCCTGACCTAAACTTGCCTTCACCAACCTCTTTCCCAGGTAACCAGTCCCCCCTGCAATGAGCACTTTGCTTTTCATCTCCATCTGACCTCTCTCTCTCTCTCTCTCTCTATCTGACCTCTCTCTCTCTCTCTCGTGGGATAGAATACATGATGACCCGCCTTCCTTCATGCCATTAAATAGCAGCTAATTTTTAAACAGTCATGGGGCTTCCTTGTTTAGCTTGGGAGGTAGCTTTTCCTAGCAAAAAATAACAAAAAATATAATATAAGGACTTATTTTATAGTCTATAGAGGTTGCTTCTCTTAAAAAATAAGGCAGTGATCTCGTATTATTTGGGTATACACGACAGATTTTGGCTTCCAGCAAACTAAAAGGAAAACTTTCCTCTTACAGAAGTCCATCCATATATATTTTTTTAATGAGATGCATTAATTGGTGTCATCTTTTGTAGGTGAACTTTCAACTGTCAACTGCTATCCTAATCTCACTTGTGTATCTTTGAAATATGCGCTTCAACATGCCAAATTAACAAGCCTTTCCAATGTTTATTTTCCTATTTAGTGAATTACTAGATTATTGTCATTTTGAGTTAGATTATTTCTTAAAAAAACATTAAAAAATATTCAAATGTTGTTAATGTGCTCTAATTGAAATAGAAATTTAAACCTTGTTGGGTTTGACCTGATATGATCTTGTCAATTTGATAAATTAAAACATCACTCGGATAATTAATAAAAATATAGATTGACTAAAAACCATTAAGACGATATTTTTTTTATTAAAAAACTAAGACGACAATATATTGGATTAACCTGAGTCAATTTATTCACTACTTGGATCATTGGACCATGATAACTCACATAAAGTAAATAATTTTTTTTTATAAAGTTCAATTCTCAATCAACCCAATATTGAAGGATGAAATAAAAAAAAATCAATTAAAAAAGGATACAAGAAAACGACTTGAGTCGACCTGCCAAATCATGATCTGAGTTGTAAGATCAAGATAACCCCATAAAAATAAATTAAAACAAATTATGAGGCTCACTTTTCAATTCATGAGTGTTGAAGGATGAAACGAAAAAAATCAATTAAGAAAAGACGCAGAAATGACCCAACTCAACTCAGGTTAACCCGCCAAATCCATGTTCTAAGTCATGAGACCGGGATAACCTCTTAGAAAAAAAACCAAAAAAAAAAAGCAACCCGAGTCAAACAGGAATATCCTGCCAAATCTGCAATGAGATTAAGATAAATCCATATAAATCAAATTAAAATAAATTATAATATACAATTCTCAATCAACTCATTGTCGAAAAATAAAATTAAAATATATTTTAATTTTAAAAAAAAGAATCGAATAAAACGATCCGAGTCAATTTAGGCTAATATGCAAAACTCGTGATCAAGATCATGTGAATGAGATAACTAATAGAAAGCAAAACAAAAAAATTCATGAATTTTAGTTTATAATCAATCTAATGTTGAATGATAAAATTAAAAAAAAACATGTCATCTAAAAAACACCCTCCAAATCAACCAAGTTAATCAACTAAATCTGTAACACGAGCCATGATCCTGAAATAACTATATAAAAAGCAAAATCCAAAAAGTTATGGAGCTTAATCTCTAGAAAACTATATATTAAAGAATGTAATAAAAATGTTTTGTTAGGTGATGGATTGTTAAAAAAAATACAGTATTCTTTTAGTTTTTTTTTGAAAAAAGACTAACTAATGATGAATAAAATCACACACCCACACTCACACACCTGTCTTTTTATATTCAGGCCCCTTCCTTGATTACATTCCTATCAATAAAATATGTCATATGATTTTCCAATTAATTAAGACTTTTTTGCTCTTATTGCCTCCTAATCATTGATTATAAAAGATATCTGTGAGTTTAGGCTGTTCAATGTGAATATTATTGATACGTTTCTTTTCCTCTACTATATATTAATCGAAAAGAAATTGACATACAGCGCAGGCGTTACTTTTCTTTTTATAAGCAATGACTTGTTATTATGTATTGAATTGTATACTTGGCTTAACGAGCATCCTCGTTTTGTTTTCTTGAGCTTCAAACCTTGACAGCACCCACCACGCACTCTTTTTTTTTCAAAAAAAATTTTTTCGACTTCTCGTTTGGAACAAGCATGACCCCCCTCCCACGACCTTTTTGAAAGAAAAAAGGTAATATTTTGTATCATCCTAGAAGATTTTTGCTCCTAATATAATTAGGTGAACCTGCTACAGGCTACCAATTCATTGTGCTATATTATTCACATGTATTATTATGGTGTTTTTTCAACAACAATCTATGTTACTAGAAGGCTTGACAGCAAGAGATCTAGAAGCATTACACATGGAAGAAAACCATGCAGTAGATCAAAATGCTTGTCAGAAAATTCAACGATTCTGCTTGGAAAAAACAGAAAGCCCGATCGTCTATGAATGTTGACATTAACATCCCACAGTTTCACATGCTCTCCTACAATGTTGCGATCCACTTATCCACTCTTTGATACTTGTTCTTAATTTCCGACAAGATTAATAACGTTGTCTTAATTTGTTAATTAAACTGGTTTAAATGATAAGGATATTACATTATAATTGCAATTATATTGTAAACAAAACTAAGAGATTGGTAAGGAGTTTATTGTTAAACCACCGTAGCTATAGGCACACCCCGCTGGGAATTGCACTGTTCAATTCGCAGTGATCCCTCTATTTTTTTTCATTTGTTACGGTGTTTATTTTTAATTTCGTTCTCTTACATTACATTACATTTGGAAGTAATA
The DNA here is from genome assembly GCA_029228465.1 of Salix viminalis. Lineage (NCBI taxonomy): Eukaryota > Viridiplantae > Streptophyta > Magnoliopsida > Malpighiales > Salicaceae > Salix > Salix viminalis. Next base: position 7,367,627 of record CM055426.1, read on the forward strand.
ATTGTTCCCCCCCCCCCCCTTGATTATCGAGACAACCATTCATTTTTAAACTTGTAATAGCAAGTCTCATGCTCATTGCCAAACGTGAAACGATGCATAATTCACCGGTGGAAGAAGGCAAACAGTTTGTCAATGCCGTTGACCGTAGATTTCTGACTAACCAAACTTTGAATGCTGCTTCGTGGTCAAGAAATGGCAATTTGCTTATGATACAGTTTACGAGTCATTACTTAGGTGGCCTGCCTCGAATCTTCATGCTTCCGATAGCATGCAAATCATCAGATCCACCGGCAAAATAGAGAAACGTGAAGGGTTTAGGCTCAGGATATGCAGATCATCAGATCCACCGGCAGTATAGAGAAAGGTGAAGGGTAGTCCACTCTTGGTCCCAGGCTGCTGGCAACTTTGACTTCCTGGACAAGCCCTAGATTAATAAGCAGCAGGAGGGCAAGCTACCCTACCTGGAGCCCATGAAAAACAACAGCTGAATATACAAGAAATATCTTCATATTATATCATTTACCCTCCGATCGGATTACATTTTTATATGTTAAGAAAAAAATTCTAGTTATTATATATAGCGTGATTTATTTTAAAAAAAAATATATCCATGTAAAAATTGATCAAATATAATTTTGTTGACTGAACACCTCCAATGAATCTTCTCTCTAAAAAAGTCATTGACATTAAATTCAGTTATTTTGGGTGGTTGGATGTGGCCAACCAACCACTTTCACTTTCCTATTAAATTGTAAGAGCTGAAATGTAAGAAAAGAAAATCTAGAACTAAAATGTGAAGCAAAAGAGATCAAAATTCAAAAGTAATAAAATATAGAGGATGTTGCCTTGTTTCAATGTCAATCAATGATAACAAAATAAAAAAAGAGAGAGGATGTTGCCTTGTTTCTCTGGTAACGAAATTAAAGGCCTCGTAGAACCCATGTGAAATGATGCAAACCAAACAAGATCCAATCATTTTCACCATGGTTACTCCCTCCTTCAAACAATGAAATCCATGAAAATCGATTTGGTTAGGTTTGCAATTTGATTATTTCAGATAGTGGCCTCTAGAATTGCCACGGTCCAACTCCAACTTGGCGATAAATGGACTCATTGACAGATCCTTGCACTTCTTCAACAACCATAAGAGAAATAACGAGTTCCATACGGCGCTTACTAAAATTTCAGCCACGTACTACCTGTTCTGTCTGTACGTAGGTAAAAAAATATAGTGATAATGGAAGGAAACAAGCATAGCCATTGAGGATTTAACAAGTTTGCTGATTGAAAAGAACTTGAAATTCATAAAAGGAATACAAATTAAGGGCATCGCGGAATGAAAGATGAGCCACTACTTGAAAAGAGCGGTAGCTCGTCATTAATTTCAGGATACATGAGATTCATCAAGATACATGTAAACTCATGCTCCGGTGAAAAAAAACTATCGTTATTTGAAAAACAACTCAATTATTTAAGAAAGTTGATCGGAGAAAAAGGCTACTGCGTGTGGTCTCCAGATCATCCATGGCAGAGAAAACCTGATGATAGCCTTGGACAAGAAGAACATGGATCTGTAAAGCCCGTGGCTCTGACAAAATTTAAAAATTGTGAAGACGAAAACAGTTATTTCGATTCTATAGCGATTTTGATGATCTGATAAGTTTCATCAAATCTTTTTCCGCCAGTCCAATCTCAGCACAGGATTGAAAACTTGATGGAATCATTTCTGCATATCATATCACCCAACATAGTTGCACAACAGGATTCCGTCAGGGGAAACCTTCCAGGCATCTTATCTACTGAGGTTATATTTTGTATGACTGACTGATTTTAAGTTTTCCGATGAATAATGGAGTGATTATATTGTAAGCCGATGGATGGATGCATTTTCTATTAGTTATTGTAAAATTTAAAGTATACACACACAAGCACTAATACATTAATTTGATTTTTATTATCTTAATTATTAGCAGAACAGACACTAAAATTTTATAATTTTAAATTAAATAAAATAAACTTATAAAAAAAATACTTTTCAAGTGCTTCCCAAATCACTTGATCAGTCACGTGTTCTATTCTAAAAGTCAATTCTTCCCAAGATGATGGAGGAGTTTTGGGGGTGCTTTGATTTCCGACATGGTTTAGAAGGGGAAAAAATGATATGTGATGATTCCTCTCTGAAACAATAGACCGGGGGGGATGACTCGTTCGTGACAAGCTTTGAGATGAGATTTTCTTTTTTTAAAGTCAAATTCATGGATTTCTGAAATAATTATAGCTTTGACCGCCGCAGGAAAAATGATCGATTCAGTAGGTGCAGAAAAACAGGATATAAATCTTATTTTTTTTTATAAATTGCAGTAAGACTTTAAGATTAAGTAGTTTGGTTTCTTTTTATTCTTAAATTTGAGTCTTATAATTATTGATATAATAATCACTAAAAATATATTTAGTTAATAGACGTTGATAAATAGACGGCATTGACAAAGGAATAGTATATATCTTTTCCTTTTGTTTTTTCTTGAGGTGAAGGGCACCGCCTGGCGTTTGAATTTTCAGCATGATGATTCCCACGTAGAAATCTTCCAACTTTTCCCATTTTTGATTGTTCGGAACTTGGAACATTTAGGGTTCATTTTCACATTTCTTTTGATTTATAATTTTAAATTTTAATTCGTCATTTACGTTTTTCTTAAAAAATATAACATTAACAAAAAAAAAAAAAGGCTAAAACGATTTTAAGCTATTTGATAAAAATAACTCAAAATAATTTGTTGAAGAAGGAATATTACTTAAATAACACTACATGAGCTAACATTTAAGATTTTAATTTATTACAATTTTTTGTTTGTTTAAGTTATGAGTTTGTAGCAAAACATACTTGTAAGTTGTATATAAAATAAAATAATAAAAAACGGCCATATATAAAAATATAAATTATATTAACAAAATTACGACGAGGCCTGCTGCAGAATCTTTTATAAAAGGCATCGATCGTTCTGCGACTATCGAAAAACATCAGCACAAGAGAATCATGGGAAAGAGCAAGGTTCTTGTTGTTGGGGCAACTGGGTATATCGGCAAGAGAATAGTGAAGGCGAGCTTGGACCAGGGCCATATAACCTACGTCCTCCAACGTCATGAGATAGGCCTCGACATTGATAAGCTACAGCTGCTACTGTCATTTAAAAAGCAAGGAGCTCGCCTCGTCGAGGGTTCATTTTCCGATCAGAAAAGCCTTGTGGAGGCGGTGAAGAAAGTTGATGTTGTCATCTGCACCCTTTCCGGGGTGCATTTTAAGAGCCACAGCATTCTGATGCAGCTCAAGCTCGTGGACGCCATCAAAGAAGCTGGAAACGTGAAGGTATTTGAATATTCATGATAATTCAACCTGTACCCTGAGCTGTTAATGGCTATCTCTGCATATTTAATCTCCTTTTTCGGGATATCCTGCATGCAAGTGATGCAGATCAAAGGTAGCTATAATTAGTTTTATCGTGCGTGCATTTCTTGTAAGAATCTGGAACCGCTGGGGTTTTATTCACTTACCTGGATCCACAAAGTGTTTTCCAGAATTGTGGTTTCCTCGAATCCAAAATAAATAAATAAAAAAGTGTTTTATTGCTGTTAAAACTGGTAATTAAGAAGTAGCGCCATGGAATACTGAATAATTTAACGCTTTCCTGGTGTAAATCCTCGCCTTTATATGCTGAGCTTATTACTGTATGCATGTAATGTAATTCTTCTTGCTATCAGAAATCTTGACGTTTTGTACTGATATCTTCTCTGGGCAATTGAGTTCCTAATACATGTAGCTCCTCCTCCTCAAATTTTCACAATATTGATTTACAAGGGAATATTGTTGTCATGATTAATTAAACCTTAATGCATGTCTTGTCACAGATCCATTTTTATTTTAACTGAGGACCCTTAAGAGTCTTTTGAGACTATGTTTCGCCAAGAAAAGGAGGAGTTGCTCAAACTTACTAAAACCCAAACATGCCTTTTGGGATTTTAGTTTCATTCCCGATGACTTTTGTTTTTGTGAAAAAGAAATATATATATAGCTTGTCTATTTTTTGATTTGTTACATTTCGGAACTTTCATCAATGTGTTGCTTTCAAATCTATATTTTGTTTTCTTAAATAGATTCTGGAAGGTGAACAAATCTGTCCCGACTTGCTCACCAACTCCATTTGTCGTTCCTGAGATAACATTAAAAACAATGATGATAATTGACCAAGCTAGTTACTTCTGGCGATGATCTAATCGCTTAAGATAAGATATCAGTGGGATTTAGGGGGGGCGGTGCTCCACCATTTAAAGCGAAACAAAGCATGCCTGATCACTTTATAGACGTCGTTGTCTTATGATTTATTTGCTTATGGCAGAGGCTCAGATTCAAGGCTTGCGACCAAGCATGTTAGTGTAAGATAACCTAAAAAAAAGCACTATCACACAAAGCTTAATTAATTTTCTATTATCTTACTAGGGTACTGATTAAGAAGTCTAAACATGCTTAATTATATCGAATTGTGGCAGCGTTTCTTGCCTTCAGAATTTGGTATGGACCCGGCAAGAATGGGGCATGCACTGGCACCAGGAAGAGAAACATTTGATCAGAAAATGATAGTCAGAAAGGCAATTGAGGAGGCTAAGATCCCCTTCACTTATGTCACCGCTAGCTGCTTTGCGGGTTACTTTGTCGGCAACCTCTCTCAGCTTGAGACCCTGACCCCTCCAAAGGATAAAATCTGTCTTTATGGAGATGGAAATGTGAAGGGTAAGTGGCAGTGAGAAGACAGAAACCATATTAATCCTATTTGGTTGTAATTTATACTGAATAATGGTATTTGTTGTTTAGCTGTTTATATGGATGAAGATGATATTGCAACATTCACAATCAAAACAATCGATGATCCTCGAACATGGAACAAAACTCTGTACATGAGGCCACCAGAAAACATTCTCTCGCAAAGAAAGTTGGTTGAGATCTGGGAGAAACTCAGTGGAAAGGAACTGGAAAAGATCAACATTTCTGGAGAAGAATTCCTAGCTTCCATGGAAGGTATATACGAGGACTAAACAAAAAATTGATTTAATATCATATATACATCACTCTTTTTTTTTCTCCCATTGGTTTGCCTTGGTTATACTGGTTGATATAAATTAATATATTTATTTGTTTTTTGTATATCGCAGACAAGGATTACGCAGCAAAGGGAGGAATGGGGCATTTCTATCATATTTCCTATGAAGGTAGCTTGACAAATTTTGAAATAGGAGAAGATGGAGAAGAAGCTTCAACCCTTTATCCAGAAGTGATATACACTCGCATGGATGAATATATGAAGATCTTTCTTTAAAATGTAAACCCACATTCTACACCAGCAGTATAATTAGTGAATATCTGAAAACCCTCCTCGTGCTTGCTTTTTTTGTCCTCCTGCTCTATTAACGTTTTTGTATCATCATCAGAAAGACATATATTATGAATAAGTTGTGTGGAATGTTTTAATGAAACGATTAGTGGGCTCATCAATTAATATTACTGCTCTTTTTTTGTCCTCCTGGCCTTGAGTGTTTTGCACAAATGAAGAAAGATACTGAACCTGGTAATTTACGAAAATGCAGTTCTCAGAGCTTCCGAAAAATGAACCATACACAATAAATTGTAAATAAAGGATCTGTGAAGTTTATAACATAATTTATAAGCAGCTTTTTAGCTAGGGTCACTCTATAAGGAGTTGCAAAATGTTTGTTATGGAAGTAATTAGTAAATATTACCACTGATTTATCTCCTGTATGAAAGCATTTTGAGTTCTAACTCGGATCCATTTGCAGCAACAAAATCATAGGTACCCTTGGTGTTTAGGTCAAAATGTATGGAATCTCCTTGAAGGTGGTGCTTAGCATCTGTAGTTTGCAGTGTCTGAGCCGAGCCATTTGTCTTTATATTGACACCTTTCAGATCAAGTACGCGTGGTTTCCTATCTTCTGCATTCATATTCTCAATGAGACTAGATATAGCCAGGTTGAAGCCTGTTAATTGAGCTCTCGTAGCTTCTAAATCTCCATTTCCGTCGTCGTTCAAGTTCTGCGAGAGGCTCTTCTGGGCTTTCTCCAGTATAGACTGCATGTACTTCCCTTGTGCTTCTATTCTCATCTGCAGCTTCTTCTGAACCTGTTGTAGAGAAGATCGACTCAACGTATCAAACTAGAATTTGAGAATGGCCAGGCTACGTTAAGTGAGATATTCTAGGAGCAACTACCAAAATGAAGAGACTAAGAGATAGAGGAAACTCTCATGTGAAAGTTATACCTCAAGCTGTTCTCGTAATGTTTTCTGTACTTCAATCTGACAATTTAATGCCTCTGCAACTGGGATTTCTCTGTTTTGAACATACATTGATTAGAACCAACATTGAAATTTCCGAATAAAGTATCAAGGAGAATTCCAGATAAGATTACTCTAAGGTTAAGTCAAGGCAGAGCTTGGTTTGACTACATTTTTAGCGGGTAAACAACACGTTTAGTTATCATTATTGCCTCGATACAAAAGCTTTGTTATGGGTTTTCTTGTTGAATCCATTATTGCCTCACGGACTGTACCATTGAATGTTGTATGTCAGCCGGTCATTCTCTGAGCCTAACTCATAAAAAAAGAATCGCATTTTCTTAAATTTAAAGAACCTAACTAAAAAAAAACAATTCAGTTTCTTCCCTTTTTAAGATTTTTCTTTCCCTTGCAAATGACTCTCAAACTAATGGAGTTGAACGAACACAAGGACAATCCTTTCTGAAATTAAGAGTTAAAGGGCATAATCCGTAAAGAAAAATTTCTGTACAAGGGCAAAAAAAAACAGGAGAACAGCGGCAAAAGGTGACATTTAACCACTTTTTGTATCTTTGGAAAATAAACAAAAGAAAATAGGAATCAGCGATCTAATTGACCTTCTCTCAAACCATCAATGCTGCGTACACAGTTCGTCAAGAAAATGCAGGGGATAAAGAGATAGAAATAAGCAATGTTCAAGGAAACAGTTAAGGGCTTGAGACATCCAACAAGAAATTCATGTTTTTTTTTATATTGTTTCACAGAAACTACATATAAATACAGAAGAATGATTAAGGAGCATACCCTTGTTCTATATCCATTCCTGGTGAGCTGGTACTTGTCGCCGAGGAACCATGACTGAAGTTTACATATGAAGCCCCTAGAAGTTGATTGAAATGGTAAGTCGCGAGATTAACAATACACAGAACTAATTGATTATGCAAATTCTTGCAAAACACTTTACAAGCTACAATGGGATCAGGTGCCAATATTTCAAACTGAAACCAGTTATTTGAGGTGAAAATGGAATGATAAGAAAGGCAGTGATGATGAACTGACCTCTGCTCTCTCTGCTTTGTTCTGAAATGTTCTGTCTCCGAGCCTGGTGCCCTAGCCTGTATTTCTGCAGATAGATAAGCCAGCACATTTACACAGTCACAATTCAAATTCAAAAGGAAAAGAAATAAAACAAGAAACCGTGATGCTAGCAGCATTAGTTCTGCTAAAACTGTACCTGCAAATGGCTCTTTAAGTGGTACAATGTCAAACCCTTTAATCCCATTAACCTCAAGACTGACTTTGGAGTTGCCTCTGAAAGTAAATCCAGTCTATATAATCAGATTAACTATAAGATCAGGCAGATAACATTCAAATATAGACTCAAGCTGATTGGGTTCATACAAATATTAAGAAGAATTCGATAGTGATAATAGACCAGAAATATGAACTGTATTGTCACCGGGAGCAGTTGTTTCTGATATAGTTTCTGTAAAATCGAGTCAAAACCAAGGAGAAAACTTGCACTAGCTCTAATCATATTTCCTGGAAGATTCCACATGAGCTAAGCGTACTGATATGGTTATTTCAATCAATATGGGCAAATGATTCAAGCAAATCATCAATCTTGCAAATCCCTCCTAGCTAGATAGAAACTAAATGAAAGTTTAAACAAGAAAAAAAAAGAAGATGAGTTTTTTTTTTGAGTGAACTTACTGTCAGGGCCACCAAGCTTGGTGACAGCATCGACAAAACGATCATGAAGATCAGAAGTCCATCTAAGTCTTGGCTTAGGGTCTCTTGTCATCATCACCACCCCGTTCTCGTATGGATAATTCCCTCCACCGCCAAATGCTGTTCTCTCCATGTTTAACACCCGAAATATCCCACAAAAAGTATATTTTCTACTTCACTGACAGAAGAATAGAAGCCTTGAAGCAGCTTTTTTTTTGCTTTTGCTCTTTCTAAAACTCTTCTTTCCCAGAACATAAGAAGACCCAAAAGTGAAAATGAAAAAGATGGGTCACAAGGAAGTAAAAAAGAGAAGAAGACTTGTTTATGCGGAGCAATTCCTTGCAAGAAGAAGGGACCAAAATTCAACAACTGTACATAGTAATGGAGAAAAAACCAAATACAAACAAAAGTATAATAAGTGCTTATATATTTTTTTTACTAGTTATTTGAGCAACAACATGGAATTCTTGTTTAATTCAGGATGCGAGAAAATAACGTTAAAATAAATATTTGATCAAAAAACTATATTGTCATAGATTCAAATCATATTAATATTTATAAACTGAGGCCACGAAGATAGCAGTATCTTGATGTAGAGGAGATACATTAGCTATACTATTTTTAAATTTCTGGGTGTGAAATCTCAAGTTATTTGATTGGAAAAGTTCTTTTATTTACAAAAATCAGGAGTAAAATAATAGATGTGTGTGGACATGCTGAGGAAAGTTCGGCGAGGAATCTGAAGCAACATGACTGGAGAAATTTAGAATTGAAACACAAGTTAACGTTGTCAAATTCATGTGTACATCAGCATGCTATCATGACCGTCTGATGTAGCTCATGAAAATATTAAGCTGATCAAACCGTGGAGGGATCGCTGAGACCAGGCGAAGGAAAGGGAGCGAATTGTAGACTGCATGCCACGTAGGATCCAGCGTGGAATATTCGCCGGCGGAGAAGATGGGAGAATATTCGACGAGTCACGTGGAGGGCCCGCATGAATTGTGGGTGGGGACAAGATGGGTGACAATATAATTCTGATTGAAACGACGGTGTTCGACACGTGGGCGATGGTCTAGCTCATGAATCAGCCACGTTTCGAAGTCCCCGTGAGGGAACGGGTGGCTTGAAGCTTCGCGTTGCCAATCAGTGGCTATTGCCACTCATAAAGACAATGGATCCACACCTAACTGGTTAGTTTCTAGCGGTTGGTACATCGGGAAGTAATTCCGTTGACATATTGGTGTTTATGATTTTGCCATTCAGCCCTGTTTGTCACTGTTTTTAATTTATTTTTTTTTAATATTTTTTATTTTAAATTAATTGTTTTTAATCTTTTTTAATTATTTTTATGTGATGGTGACAAAAATAATTTTTCAAAATAAAAAAAATATTATTTTGATGCATTTATGAATAAAAAAACACTTTTAAAAGCAACTTCAATTACAATATTAAATAGTCATGCATGATGTTGTAGATTAGATCAATCTCTTAATATATATATATAGCATTGTCAACCTATGTTATAGTAAAACATAATTTTAACTATAAGAAAGATGATTTGATATAGTCTAGTCGGCTTTGCAAATTTTAAAACAACATAGATTATTGGTAAAAATATAATTTGACTAAAGAAATAATCAAAACAATTATTTTAAAAAAAATAATGAGATGACAACAAATTCAATTGATCTCGATTAATTTAGTGTAATTTGTTAAATTCACAACTCAAGTCATAAGACTGAGATAACACTATAGAAAATAGGCCGAATTATAATTTTCAATCAACTCAATATTAAATGATAATATTTAAAAAAAAATCAATTAAAAATGATTAAAAAAAAATCAACTCAACTCAGAGTTTAATTGATTAAATTTATGATTATGGTTATTAGACAATGATAATCTTATAGAAAATAAATTGAAACAGATTATGAAACTCAATTTATAATGAAACTAATGTTGAAGGATGAAATTAAAAATAACTCAAGTCAACCAAGTACATTATTTTCTCTTTTTTAATTTTATCCCTTGATATTTAACTTTAATTTAATTTTTCATATTATATTTGATGCAATGTTCTTAGCCTCATATAGTAGGTCATAAGCAGCATGAGATGTTTAACTTATGAGTTTAGCATGTTAAGTTGTCATTTTTTTTATATTTTTTTAATGGATTCACACCACCCCTATTTTTTCTTTCAAAAAAGCCATTTGTTGTATGGTATAGAAAAAAAATCTCACGAATCCAATTGGCATATGTTTAGATGAAAAATATTATATATTATATTCAATGGAGTTGATACCATGAATCGCTGATTTGGTTGGTTATTCTATAATATATATTTTTCTAGATTGATTTTTTTATATATATTAAATAAACTATTTTTTTTTACAAAAATATTTTCCGTAACCCGGATCAAATAAGTACTATGATTAGCTCCCGTTTGGCATTGCGATCCCACCGGTTTTTAGCCGAAATTTAAAAAAAAAAATTAGTTTAAATGAATATGTTTTTGTGTGTTTTAGATCATTTTGATGTGCTGATTTCAAAAATAATTTTTAAAAAATAAAAAAAATATCATTTTAATATATTTCAGTACGAAACACTTTAAAAAACTACCGCAATCACACTCCCAAACAGGACGTGGTGCCGATGGTCGTGGATTCGATACTTTGTTCATGGAAATAGAACCTACCGACCTTCCTTTCGCGTGCTTGAAAGAGCTGTCTACTGAATCAATCCCCGCCCTTCCTTTCTTCATATTCTCCTTTTCACTCTGTTTTTTTTTCCTTAGAATCTCTTAGAATTTTTGGGGGCTTATGAAGATGCTGAAATCATTCCTATTTTCTTTTGATTAATTTAAAAAGAGTGTCTTTCTATATTTCATAAATAAAAATAAAATAGTTGAGGTTGTCATAATCTCAAGGATGGGTTTTTTAATATATACATTGATATGTTCTCACAAAGCTTTTGTTTTTACCGTCGTTGTTTTCATCTTCCATAAAAGGCATTGGATTGGAATAATAGGAGATGGAGCTTTGCACTAACAGCGTTGAGTGATCCTGCATGTGTAGCCTGAAAGAACATTTATGAGGATAACATAGCTGAAGAAAAATAAAAAACCAAGAATTTACATATATAGACAACAAGAAAGATTAAAGGTTCATTCAAAAACTTTGTTATAAATTAATGTTTGAAAGCTGAATGTGAGAATCGACATTAACCGCAAGAACACAAGAGCTGCATATTAATTACGATCTCATCTAAAAACTTAAACTATTAGGAGAGACTCTAGAATGTAATTAATATTATTCTCTCACATACACTCAAGTGAAAACTTTTTGAGACTTAAAACTTGCACATGTCCACATCACCGTGTACTTGATTTATTATCAAATAAAATGGGATGATGAAATTCAAATTTGTAACCGCTGGGTTAATAAGATTCTAATACCATGTTAAGGAATCATCTCATCTAAAAACTTAAACGGTTAGGTGAGATTCTAGAATATAATTTATATTATTATTAGATTAATGGGATAGCTTCGCTTCTGACAGGTGAAGTTGGAATCTCTATGGAGAAGATAAGCAACCATTTGCAAGAGAGAGCAACGAGTTGGATGGAGTCATGCAAAAACCATTCAAAAATGGCTTCACAGCAACTCACTCTAAATCAAAATGAAGTTGTTGGATAGCAGTTGAATCTTAAAGCTTACGAACAGAGATAAAGTTGTAGCTAAACTGTAAATAGAGTTGACACATAATGAAAACGTAAAAATGTCGCAAAATATGATGCAGACAGAGAAAGCTGGTTAGCAAATCATATAACAAAAGATGTTTCTAAGAAATCTGAGCCCAAACTCCAAAGATCTTTAAAGTGAAATGAACATGAATAGGAAACTAACACCAGCAATCTAATATAATGTGGAAAGAGGACGGGAGTACTTTTGATATGGTATTCCAGTAAAAGATTGGGCAGAAACCGCGAGAAATACAGCAAATGAAAGGGGAAAAGAAAGCACCATTACAGTATTGAAGACAAGAAAAACAATGAAGAAAAAGAAAGAATGGTGTTAAAACAACACGGTGAGTCATTGAAGTTGGCCGAAAAGATGAAAGAAAAGTGGATTGTGTTTTCTAGAAGGAACCCTAAGAGATGAGGGGTGTATGACGACCAAAAGCATGGTCTAAGTGGTTGCCAACACCGGTACAGCACTAATTATCACTTCAACTGTTCAGATGACACGATTTGAGGCCTTTTCTGGTTGTCATCCAACATCTCGTCTGACCTATTTTCCGAGAGATTCAAAGATGGAAGCTGCAAGTTGACCAAATTCTTCAAGATAGACAAGGCATGATTGCTTTATTGAAGCATCAGAAGACTCAAAATAGAATGAAACATAAAGGTGGCATGACTTTTTTTTAAATACGAGAAAACTTATCTTTCAGAAAGCGAACGTTATGTGTTGAGATAAATAAGTAAAACCCCTAGTTATTCTAATACAAGGAATACATGCTTTTAACTTAGACTTGAGACTTCTAAACAAATCTTAAGACTTTTGACGTTACGCCATGATCCTCAGGACGACAAACATCAATACTACATGGAAGTTTTCATATGGAAAGGAAGGAGTGTTAGTAGATGAGAAAGACTAGTAATTTTAGATGTTCTTGAGCATATTGTGGACGTCGTGTAATTCTTCCTTCCCACCCTTTTTCTCTGTTTCGATCAATTAAAAATTATGTTTTCTTTCATCATTAACCTGTAGTCAGCTGGGATTTATACTACCTTTAGTCGGTTCAGCCTTTATCAAAGAAAAAAAAAGGGCTCCACTTATGCTAATGCTCTCCTGACTACAATAAAACAGTGTGTCATGGTGGTTTATCAAACCCACGTATACGTTTTTTTCTCTTCGAGTTCTTCTTTCATAATTTCAAGCTGTCTTCTTCATCATCTTTCTAATCATAAACATAAACCAAAGATTTGCAAAATACTTTTGTTTCAAAATACTGTTCTAAATTATTTCTTGACAGAAACTACAGTCTACGTGTGTGCTGGCACGTGCTGGGGTTTTTTTTTCTCAGATAGTCTTGAAGTAACTTCAAATTATTTGGTTGGCGGCCAATGGTAAATAATAGAAAGAAAAACATGACAGAGGGAAGAAGAAAAAAAAACTTGTTCTCGTGAGTTCTTAAGTACTTTCCCATAGATTTATTAACAGAAGTTCTTCCTCGCGTGGTCTCTACTTCATTGAAGAAATACAAATTCAAGACACTGGTCATTAAATAGTGTAGAAACAAAATAAAAGGGATTCTTCAAAGCGTGAAGATCGACAAAAGTGAAGTTGGTATCCGACCAGAAGTACCCAATAACCATGGATGAACCTGCAACTGTAGAAAATTTACTAAGAGGATGGATTGATGAAGAGTACTCTACTTGTGATTGTTGCATATGGGATCATGAGGTAACACTTTTTTCATAAATCATTGTATCCGTCCGTAATTTTAGAGTAGATCGTTACTTTTGGCCTTTTACAATAATCCTAACAGGGAATTTCCCTGGAGATATACCACAGTATATGGTGGTGCTAGTTCTAACCTCTTCACGCTAGACAACCTTTAAAACCTTTTCTGAGTGCAGTTTCATCTAAATTTCTTCCTATGAACACGAGTTTGTTTATTCTCTTCTCATCAGGTCCCCATGTTTTGCCTGGGCAACCATCCAATAGAGAATGCACCCCCTGAAAGAAAAGCACCATGGAAGGTGAGGATTTTGAAGGGGGAAAAAAGAACAAAGAAGAAAATAACCAGGCTCGGATCTGCAAAAAAACCCTAGAGGTATAATTGGCTAATAAATAAAGCATAATAAGGTGGGAAAACCTGGAAGATATATCGTTGATCAGAGCCAGTGACAGACAAGACACCTTTCATCCGGTACAAGTCATCCCCTTTTTCTTCAATCAGCCTTTCTAACCAATCATCAACCTGTTCCATTTACAACAAAAAAGGATTTTTATATTTCCTCACCATTATAAATCAAAATGTTTGATTAACATATAAATCTTGTATTTTACTATATCATAAAAGTCAGGGTAAACTTTTAAGAGAGACCATAATGCCTTCAATTATTTTTTATTATCAAGTTGTGGTTAGTTTTTTTGTTTCTATTATGATAGTTTGTTTTCACTTTTTAGAAATATAGAATCTTAAAATAACTAAAACTGAAAAAGGGAAGAAGAATAGAATCCCGGACTCGCTAGCTGAATCACAGTAGCAGTGATGGTGGCCAGTTCAAATAGTAACAATGTCAATGAAAATTTACAAGTACATTATTTTTCATAATATTTTTTATAAAATTTTATCAGCTTAAAATATTTTCATGAAAATAAAGTGATCATGAAATTACCTACCACTTCTATTTTTTGTATTTTTCTGTTGATTTGTTGATCAAATTGCAAAAGAGGGCAGTTGGACTTGATATCAAGGGTATGTTAAGAAATGGAGCGAATATCATAAATCCACACATCAAGCGAGTAGGAATATCCATCTCACTAAAAGTGTTTAGCATGTAGATTCTAGATGTTCATGAATTAAAATATGTTGTGATTTAATCAATAACAAACTACAATACCTCGTCAAGGTCAAGCATTCCCTCGAAAACTATACTGACACTAGAGACAGCAGAATCATGAACATGGTCGTGATGATGCCTTTGATGGTGTTCTGCAATCAACCATAACAATTATGTAAGAAAAACATGGATATCAAAAGAAGCTAAAGCAAATACTGTATTCTGATGGAGAAAGAGATAATCGAAATGACAAGAGCAGGAAAGAAGGCTATGAGTGCTTCTTTCAATGGGTTTGATTTTCTTTTCTTTTTTTTTATTTATTTGATTTATGAGTGGTGGAAAAGGAAACTTTAGCATCATAATTTTTTGAGATTTTTGGGTCCCGAGGACACATGAGGCATCATATTCACACCTGCCAAGCCTAGAATTGCTTCAAAAGGTTTCACCACTGGATACCTGATGAGTGGCCAGAACTACCTAAGAAGGATTAGACCATGCATGTTCCATTTTGTTCTACTTTTGTTCATCAGTCATCATAGTACTACAAAAAATTGATTGACAGTAATCACAATAATCTCAAATCCACCAAAATTTTGATAGCAAAAACACCTCATCAGCACTGGATATACAACTCTGTACATGAGACATGCAGAATATTAAAAGCAACTATAAGTTGGGCAAAAAATGTTAATTAACCAAAATTTTCATAAGTGCACACCCCAGTAACTGATTGCTCAAAATCATAGCATTGAATTCACAATCTCTCATCAAATAGTCATCACACAATTCCTGCATCCTAATAAATTAACTCCAATAGACCACATATAGCAAATAGAGGGTCACAGCAAAGATTATAATAAAGAGGAAAAGACACCTTGTGCAGTCCCATGTTGATGCATCGAACTGCAGGAATTGTCTATGTGAACTTCTGAGTCAATTCTGGAGAAATCAACATATCCAAGAACAAGAGCTCAAATTACACTATACGTAACAGATTTTTTTCTACAATTGTAAAATCAAGAAGAAAAAAAATATTTTGCAGTGTGCTTCTTTATTTGTGTTAGTCAAGGAAAAATATATTCAGAACAATTATAGTTAGAAACAAAATAATGTAAAAGAAAACAACTTGATGCGATTCCTCACTCAAAGTTAGGAGCATTAACCTTTCCAGATCATATCCTCCCACTCCCAGTACAAAGTCCATGTCAACAGAGCCATATTTGGCTAGCTTAATTGGAGCCATCCCATTGATATGCTGGGAAGGAATCAAGAACATAAAAACTGTACAGTTTAACAACAATTTCAAGACAGAAAATAGAAGCATATCCAACTTAGAAACCTGAAAAGATGCAACCAAATATGGTGCAAATACAATTAAGAAAATGTCAATATGTTCATGGATTCATGTTAAAGTATTCAGAATCAACATGGTATTAGCATTCCCAGGCAAGAATACGAAAATTTTCAGATTTTCACTATAACAGTCTAAGCCACAAAAGCAAATGAATATGTCGGTTCAGAAACTAACAAACATCCACTCAATAATCCAAAGAGGGTTTTCGATTCATTTGGTAGATAAATATCCAGCTTTGGAGTAGTACAACTGATTCAATCATATACAAATTAGGATTCAATTTTGATGATCCAGCAATATGTGATTATATAAATGAAAAATTTACCTTGATTCTCATAGTCAATCCCTTCAGTTCATCCTCAGACACCAAATCAATCTGCCAAAAGGTTAGAATAAATAGCAAGAAACATCAATTCCTCTAGGGCTTCAGAAGGATGTAAATAGAGTACCCATAAATTAATGGTATGATGAGGAAATTAGCCATCAAGCGTGGGCCAGTGCATTCAAAGACAACATCAAAATTAACCTTGTTCAATATAATTCGGTCAGCATAAGCAACTTGTTCTACTGCTTCATTTACGACAAATCTAGGTTTTACTTCATCCAAATGTTGCAAGACATGCTTGGAGTCCACCATAGTAACAACTCCATCCAGTTTCACATAACGCGAAACCAGCTCATCAGAACAGATTGTTTCTATAACTGGGCCTGGCTTAGCAAGTCCTGCAAAAAGGATTCATATATGATAGTAGTTGAGCTTTCAGGATCTATACCAATGCAGTCAACTCGTGAAAAGGTAAATTGCCTCATGCAGTCAGCATGTGTTTAGTAAAAAGAATAAGAAGGCTATCATGAAAACTGTTACAGGACAAGGGATGAGAAATCCATGACAATACAAGGTTCTAATGGGGCGAATTTATTTTCTTCCCCATCTTTCCCTCTTGCTGAGAGTAGATAATATCATAAGACTTTAAATTTCCATTAGAAGTCAAATAAAAGGGCAACCCAATATCCAAATCTGCATTTTGGCACCAAACCAGTTTTTTCCACCTCTTGCCCAATCCCAAATGCCCCCGAGCTTTTTAACATTAGAACTAGCCCTTAACTCACATTGCACAATTAAAATCTTAAAAGTCTTAGGAACATATAATACCTGTAGTTTCTATAACAATATGATCAAACTTGTCTCGTTTTTGTCTTCACCAACTCCAAGAGCATTTTAACTAAATCTCCTCTTACTGTGCAGCACAAGCAACCATTATTAACCATAATAATGTCGTCACTTGCAGTGGAATGACTAGCAACCAGCGATCCATCAATATCCACCTCCCCAAACTGCATGGGCAGCAACAAAAATAACCATTAAACTTTTTATAAATATAAAGCAGAAACCCAAGGACATATATTTTTTTGGCCACTAAATTCAATTATTTACAACACTATTAAATTAATGCCCATCATGCCATTTTTTTGGACAGAGAAATACCATAATAAATCCGGAAAGCACTATTTGTCCTTTAAAGATAGAACCAGGGTTATCAGTCATATTTTACAAGAAAACAAATAATAAAAAAAAAGCCAAAGCATGTAAATTTGTAAGGAATAATATCCATACCTCATTTTCTATGACAGCAATCCGCTTGCCATGTTGAGATGTCAGAATATGATTCAGTAAAGTTGTCTGCATTGTCAAGAATTCAGTTCAAATTAAGAGAAATTAAATACAGCATAAAGAATGGTACAAGTGAGGAAAGAAGGGATGTCTTGAAAACCCAAAGCATTTGAATTGATATCGGTGATTTGATTTAGGAAAAAGGAAATGAAAATCAAATACTTCCCATAAAGCAGTGCAAGAAGCACAAACCAAATAAGTGTGTGTAAACAAAAAAAAAAAAAAAAAACCTTTCCAGAGCCAAGAAAGCCAGTGATGACAGTAGCAGGGACAAGAGTACTGAGGCTTGGAGCAGAGGCGCTAGTTTGTTGTGGTTCAAGAGCAGAAGATGAGAAGGTGGCAGTTTGGAAGGGATGGAATTGTACGGAAAAGAGGGGGTGAATGTTTCTGAGGAAATATGAAGGATTTAGGGGAGAAGTTTGGAGAAGTTGGTGGAGATTTTTGGGTGAGATTCTTGAGACAAGGAGTTTGACGGAGCCCATCAAATTTTCTTTCTTTCTTTGGTTTGATGGTCAGAGAGACTTTGAGCGAGCGTTCGTATGAAAAAAATCCATGTAAGAACCTAAAGACCCTGCTGGCTGACTCCTCGGTTCTCTCTGGTTAGGGTTTTTAAACTAACTGCCCTTCTCGTTGTCCATGAATAAATAAATATCCGCTCCTGCCTTTTTCTTTTTTCTTTTCTTTTTTCAAATAGCTTCGTGTGCTTGGAAAATAGAAAAATAAAGTTTGTTAAAGTGTTTTTTATTTAATAGTATATTAAAAATATATTATTTTTTTATTTTAAAACAATTAATTTGATATTATTATAGCAAAATAATGTTATCTTTGTTTCTAATGGTTTTTGGTTTGTTATTTTTGTGGGCGACTTTAGTGTTTAAAAGTGTTTTTGAATTATATTTTCAAAAAATATTTTTATTTTTATTTTTATTTTAAATTATTATTACGTTTATTATCATTTTAAATAGGTTAACATCAAATATAATTTTTAAAAATATAAAAAAAAATATTTTAATTGTATTTATAAACAAAAAAAATATTTAAAAAAAATTATTATTCCTTCCCCGTGAGATTTCTTCTCGAGGCTTTAATTCCAATTTTCATTGTTGTTTTCTATGACTATTATTGTTTGTTTATTAGCTATATTTTGAGCGAGTGTTTGGAGGATCATTGGCTAAAGACAGATTGTAAAGTGGATCTTGTTTATTAGAAATTAAAAAAAAAATAGGAATTTAAAAAAACAACTATAAACTTTTGTTAGCTATTTACATTTCTAAGAATAATGAATTCTAATTTTTTCCAGTCATTAAATCTATCACACGCAATCATGGTAAAACCCTACCAATATTTATTATATTTTTTAAAAAAGGATGCACTTTAGACTCATTTATTTGTAATTGGGGTAGAAAATATGAATTATCACGTGAGACCTTGTCATTAAGGGTGGAAAAGAAGAGAGAATCAATAAGAATGACCTTAGGAAAGCTTGAATTAGGGTGGAATAATGAATTTGCTTGAACATATTTTTCTACTGAAATTACAACGACCGGCAGAAAGAACTCCTGGACTCAAATCGAACGATAGTTATTGTTATAAGTGCATTTCTTTATGGTTATGTTGTTTTCATATTAAAATTAAAAATTTATTTTTATATTAACCTCCCAAAATAATCTAAAAACAATAATATTTTTAATTTTTAAAAATATTTTTTTTCAAATATATTTGAAAAGGTAAATGATGTGTCACCGAGTCAATTAGGGTGGATGGCGTGAAAAAAATCAACAGCTCAGCTCAGTATAGTCAAAGATTAATCCTCATATTATTTATGTGTATAATACATGAAAACCTTCATAACATCATCTAATGTGAATTTTCTCGACGGCTATGTTCGGGTCAGGGCCAAATCTCAAAGCCTGGGTGCAAGATCAGCGAGCCTTTGGATTGGGAAAGTTGTAGAATGCCAGTGTCGGGTCAGATCGATTCATGAACACCCAAAATGGGGCTGGATCTGGAAACGGGTTCAGGGCAACCTTAGCTCCGGGTATACACAGCTCGAGGATCAATTCCTGTTGCTCTAGTATCAAATTGAAACATGAAAAACTCAAATTAGAAATAAAAGGTAGAAATAATTCTAAAAGCGTTCAATTTAAATCAAATAAAAGCTAATGCTCAAAAGAAGAAGGCAGAAGCAGGTGGAAAATCGCTTGGTTTGTGATACAACAAGTGCCCAGGAGATTGCCTCTGATTTTGATGCAGTTACCTCCGAGGACTTCAGAGCTTGTGTTATTCATCAAACACCATTGAGTACATTCATATGTACTTCAAAAACATTCAAAGTTCCATATAATTGAATAATAAAAATAAATGACAAGGAAGAAGAGGATATAAATATATATTGTTTGGAGAGATGGATCAGAATCCTGGCTTGGATTCTCCGAAGAGAAAGGTCGCTCAGTTTATTCAGCTTCGATCATTTGGGGAAAAAATCATCACTTCCATCTCCAACAAATATTCATTAAGAAAACAAATTCAAATCGAAATCAGTTCATTCAAAAGAAACCGTGTTTGCAAAGCAAGAACAGTTGACAATAACCAATCAATTAAATAAATGAAAAAATCGGGGATTTATTTCCTCTCAGACAAATGCCTCGTATTGTCGTCAGGGAGAATGGAATGGATATATATCGGACTCGTCATCTGGTTTCATCATCACAGAGAAAATTAACCCCAAAATATCAAGAAATCAAAAGGATATTGCAAAATACAAATACGAAGAACGAAATACTCAGCAACTTTTAATAAGAAGGCGGCGAACATAGAAGAAGGATATTTACACAAATATCAGATGCAAGATACGTTAAGCAGCGGCTCTCCCTCTTTTATAGGCGCTGTGCCGTTTAGGGTTTAGGGTTTTTTCCTAAAATTCTATATGAAACTACGCAAATGCCCCTCGCCGCTAGGAGTATTTGGTTCGTGCGGCTGACATTTGAACCCTAAATCGCTTCACTAATACCCTTATAACATCTACAATTCCATTTATCAAAACCAAAACGATCTAGAAAACAAAATCAAATCGAGTTATTTATCTTACTCGACATAAATTAGGTTTTTAGGCAACACTAGATGATAATTGTTACTATCACTGGAATTCAATAATATATCTATCCTCTCAAATTGTGTATTGAAAAATAAAAATAAAAAGTTTTTGCACAAAAATCAAAATGAAAAAAAAATATATTTATAATTTTTAAAGTTAAAGAGCTAAATTGAACTATTCTCAAGAATTTTTAAGTGCCCGTTTGGTTGTGAAGTCATGCCCACGTTTAAAAAAAAGTCATGCCCTCAGTGTTTGGTAATATACAGAAGTGATTTTAAACCACGTGAACAGTAAGTAGGCCCCACCATTTTGGTGTTTCAACCCGTGGTTTATGTGTAGCAGGTTGAAGCTGCTTTTTTTTTAACTTTTTGTCATCGACTTTTCGGGTCTTTTTTCAGACTTCTCATCCAGTCCAGCAAATTACCAAACTTTTATCATCGAGTTTTCATACTTTTTTCAGACTTCTCATCTCTTCATCGACTTTTTGGGTCTTTTTTCAGACTTCTCATCCAGTCCAGCAAATTGCCAAACTTTTGTCATCGAGTTTTCATACTTTTTTCAGACTTCTCATCTCTTCATCGACTTTTCAGGTCTTTTTTCAGACTTCTCATCCAATCCAGCAAATTGCCAAACTTTTGTCATCGAGTTTTCATACTTTTTTCAGACTTCTCATCTCTTCATCGACTTTTCGTGATAACATTGCAAATAGTTTAATGAACAAATAATAAATAAGTGTCAATTTGACTTGATCTATTCCTTCCATTACAAAAATATGATTATTAATACAAAATATATATACAGAGAGAGTTCTAAAAATATGTGTGTATATGTAAATAGCTACATGCAAAACTGGTAACCAAACACACAAAACTGCTTTTTTTCAACCTCAGACTTAACCACTGTTTTAACCAAACACTCACTGCTTATTTTGAACCACAGAAAAAGCATTTTTTTTTAAACTGTTTTTTTTCAACCTCAACCACAACAGCAACCGCAATACCAAACAGACTCTAAATCTCCTACTCATTTTCAGTGTCTTTTCTATATTAATCCTCCGTTTTTTTAATTTTGCTCTTGTTCAACAAACTCAGATCAATAGTCATTTAATTTGGCTCAAAAATAGTTTGAGAATCAAAGGAAAAAATAGAAAGAAAATAATTAATAATGAACCGTGAGAGAATAAACAAAGCAAATCCGTATAGTAAATCTCCCACCTTTAGTGTTTGCTTATTATTCTTTCCTCTGTTTTTTTTTGCTTGGAATGAAAATAAAATTGCAATAAAAAAATTGATCTGAGATCAAAATAAAAGGACAGTTTTTTTATTATTAATTTTAATTTCGACGAATACTTAATGATAACAAATACACCAAGTGATTTTTTTTCTTCTTTTAATCGTAATAAACTAGTATTTCATCTCATTTATTTAACTGGTGACTGTCTAACTGCAGTTTCCTTCCATGTTACAGAGACTGGCAAATCGTTGAAACAACACAGTGCACCAAAATAACTAACATGCGCCACTACATGGAGATCGGTTATGATGATCCCATAAATAAAACATGGAGCTATTACTGGCTGACACCACACTGTTCGAATTGCAGTTCTGAAAAATTGTGGCAGTATCGTTGTTGTTAGCTAAATGCTCAAAATAAGTTCCAACTTTTGTTAAAAAAACTCATCTCTAAGCCATGGAAAATGTCGTCTTCCATTCAAGTAATCAGCAGCATCTGCAGTTTTAAACACAGAAACTAAGCTTCTTCATGACTTTGGCATAGGCTGCAGGGACAGTAGATGGCTGTCTAAGTCTACGTCTTGATTTCTTTGACTGCATCAAACATAAAATTTCTGTTGATCGCAAGTGAAATCATGGTATAAGTAAAGAAAAGCTAATAGGATTTATTTTTTTTTTGCCATCAATAAAACTCTTCAGCACCAAAATGCAAATGCAAATGAAAATAAAATAAAATTGAGCACATCAGGACCAAAGGAGATCGAAAATGCAATGACCTAGGATTGGCAAATGACACCAAAAGTATACTGTTAAAATCAAGGGCTGGACTAAAATACTTTGTGATGGAAACATGTTGAAATCAGATCACCATTGCAAACTTACACATGACGCATAAATGAAACTGGGCCACCTAAAAGGGTATTTCACAGTACTAAAGGAGGCTCCTTATTTTCAAACTCAGAATGTAATATAACATGTTCAGCGTAAACTTGATCAATAAGAGGAGTGTAGTCAAGCAGTTGTCTCCATCCTTTCTAAAGCATCACTACAACTTTCCAACAGGCATAACTTACAAAATGCTAAGTAGAATTAGCTTGCACTTTATGTAACGAGAAACCAACTATATATATATATATATATATATATCAAATCTTGGGAGGTATGTAGCAAGAGACCATTTCAGTTTCAACAACATGAAAGGAAATAAAAATGAAAACATGAAAAATACTAAAAGGCATACCTTCAAGTGCGCATTATGATTCTTGCCCTCCCTCCAGCGCCTAATAGTCCCATCATTCATTGTCCTAAATCTGTCCTTATACGACCTGATCAATAAAAACTACCAGTAATTCACAAAATTTTAAAAAATGCTTTTAAAGGAAGAAAAGAAAACCAAGTAAAACAGCTTAAACTCACGAGTAAGCCTTCATTTTAAACTTTTTGACTTTGGAGGTGAGTGGAGTCATTGGTTTC
This sequence comes from Salix viminalis, assembly GCA_029228465.1. Taxonomy (NCBI): domain Eukaryota; kingdom Viridiplantae; phylum Streptophyta; class Magnoliopsida; order Malpighiales; family Salicaceae; genus Salix; species Salix viminalis. The sequence goes on from CM055426.1 coordinate 7,391,094, forward strand.
CTGCTCTTTTTACGCTCCCTTGATGAAACATGACGCACTTGCACCAACTGAAGGCACACCAGAGCAACAATCCTTTTAGAAGGGGAAAAAAATCAACAATTGCATGATAAAAAAAAAATAATGATTCAGATTTAACATCAACTGGAAAATTTCCAGAATCATGTTGATTGTTGGTAGGAAAAAAGAAGGGAACATATGGGAAAGCTGAACTCAAGTCAATAGAATTATGCTCACCCGTCAAAATTTCAAAATCTCCATCCTAATTTTAAAAGTGGTTGATGGGAAAGTACATGAAAACCTAGCATTTCTAATGTGTTAGTGATATCCTACATAGCTGGGATGCACCGCATGACTAGTCAAGTGTTGGACCAAAAGTAGACATGGGTTCTTCAAAGTCTTCTTCAGAATTCAACTCCTTGGCAATAATGACTATACCCTTTTGGACAATAATTCTACAAGCATTAGTTTGAGGTAAGTCAGTTTGCAAGATAGGAAAAAAAATGATTGGCATTTGGTGCAAAATTACTGAATCAAATATAGAATGAGGTACAAATTAGAAGAAAAAAAAACATTTATTTGCGGCATTTCGTCAGTAAACATGCATACAATAAATAAATAAAAAAAGAGGACAATCATATGAAAACAAAACCAAAGAAACCCATAAACCTTACAGAGAGGGAGAGTGGAGACAGACGAAAAGAAGGAAGAAATGGTAGCGAGGGAAGCTGAATTGTTAAAGAAGAAGATGTGTTCAAAAGGGACCCATTACGACTCCATTTACTTGAAGCAGCAGCGAAATGGAGAGGTCGTTGATAAAATTGCTGAGACGAGTGGAGAAGGCGATGTGAGGAGGAAATAGAGGCTAAAGATCGAAACTTTGTGCACAGTCTCTGCATTTCGAGAATACAAATTTTGGGTTTTGGTTTGATTAGAAGGTGAAAATGAAACTGTCAGACGTTTTAATCAGTGTTTCTCGATTTTTTCATGGGTTTTTTGCCTTTGGCATGGGAGGTGGTTTGAGGCTGGATGTTTGGTGGATGGGTTAATTAGAAGCCTAGCGGGTGGAGACTTGTTTGCCCGTATCGAGTTAGGACTGTCCTTGTCTTGGACAATGTGATGGGGGGGTGACTTCATCAACCATCAATCTTAAAATGGGTAAATTGCACCCACAGTCCCTCTACTATACAATTTTGATTAATTGAGTCCTTTTACTACTGTTCTGATTAACAAAGTGCCTCTACAATCCATTCCATATATAATCAGCATCCTGGAATATGCACAATAATTCGTTATCGTTCACACTAGTCGGATCACATGTCTATTTAAAATATAGAAAAGTTTGGTAAAACAAATCGAAGCTTTTCATATTGCTTTAGTTGTGATTTCAAAATAAGTTCTGAATTTAAAAAAAACAGTTTCATAAAAAGTATTTTAGTTGCGATTCAAAATAAATTATGAAGTATTTGGTTAAAACTGCTTTTGAGTTTGAGATTAATGAAAAGCAGTTTCATGTGTTTGGTTACCAAACTTTTCATATTGATTTTAACTTGTAAAATTTCTTTAAAGAGTATAGACATATATATACACACACACACATATATATATATATATATATATATATATATATATATATATATATTTATAGATTCAATAATCATAATACATAATGTAATTAATAATTCAAGTAAATTAGGCTCTTCTTTTTATTCTCTCAACAAACAACTTGTAATGTCATCACGAAGAAGATCCATACTTGAAGGCCTCTATAATCCCTGATTATTTGTATGAGCTAAAATATCTGGTAAAAAATCATTCGGGATATACTTAGGATTACGATCATACTACAATAATATTTTATTTTTATTTTTGAAAAATTATTTATGATATTAGTATATCAAAAAAAATAAAAATATCAAAAAATATTTAAAATAAAAAATTATTTTTAAATAAATTATTTAAAAATATAATGTCAAATAGCTAACTTTACAAGTTTTTAAAGAAGCAATTTATATTTTGCATGTTTATTTGAAAATAATTGGCCCTATAAAGGTGAGTTATTTGAAAAATTATTTGCTAATATACAAAAAAAAAATGAGGCATGTTTCTCTCTCTCTTGTATATATCTACTTGCTATCATTTCTATTATTTTATTATACTCTATATTTTTACCATATTTCTGCATGTTCAGATATGTGAAGTTAAGCTCGTAGATACAAATGGCAACTTCAATGCCTCTCTCTACTCTACATAAAAGGGGGTGATAAGCAGCGAGAAGCCGCTTCTCCTCAACTTGCGGTTTCATCAAATTTTTGTGGGTCCCATATAACCATTTCAGTAGCTTAACACATTACCAAACAACTTTTCAACATGTTTTTTTTTCAAATTGAGGTCCAGCCACAGTACCAAACACCTTCTTCATCAACCATCAATCTTAAAATGGGTAAATTGCACCCACAGTCCCTCTACTATACATTTTTGATTAATTGAGTCCTTTTACTACTGTTCTGATTAATAAAATTCCTCTACAATCCATTCCATATATAATCAGCATCCTGAAAAATGTACAATGACTTGTTATCATTCACACCAGTCGTGTCACATGTCTATTTAAAATGTAGAAAAGTTTGGTAAAACAAATCGATACCTTAAGTTTTTCATTAATTAACACAAATCATGATTTTTTAAAATGTTTTTGTAAGAACCCATGTTATCATAGTTCAAACAAGTGAGGAAAAAACAACCTTTCGATATAATGTGGTTATTTTTTAAAATAAAAAAACAATAAAAATGGTGTAGATACAATAAAAGTGTTTAATTGAAAAGTTATGGTCTTAAAAACAATATATTTTTAAGATAATTTTGAAATAATTGTTTTTATTTTCAAAATAACATGTACATAAGAGCCAAGTTTCCCCTTTAGCAGGCTTTCCCACAGTTCCTGTAATTACCCCGTAGATCTCTCTAGCCCTCTCAATTTTCATCTTCACCGGCACTAGCACTTGGCTCCTCCGTGGTGCTCGTCGGCGCGTGGATAAGGTGCGGCCATATTTTGGTCACTGCCAGCAGTCTCACCATGATTGCTTTCTGCCATGCTGCTCTTTCAGGCCAAGAGTGATGGAAACAATGAGAAGAGGAAGTGACAAGAATGTTGCCAGTTAAAGACGAGTGGATTAAGGAGTTAATCTTCTTCTATTTTCAAAATCTGATATTGACGCCCAATTACTAAAATTTTGTTGAGGAAATAAATAATTCAATACAAGTAGAACTGAGTGTAAAACAAGGAGACTCTGCATGACCAGTCTCGAGTTCACTATAAGAAAATTACTTTTTGGTCCATGTATTGTCCTTTCTCTTCCTTGGTGATCCTTATACAACAACAACAATTTTCATTTTATTTATCTAATAAAAAATAATAGTCAAATATATTGAACTTCTAAAACTCACGTATTGAAATATAAAAAAAAAGAGTCACATGCACAAGAACTTGGATTGCTTTTTTTAATTATTAGCTAAGAGAAAAGACATAGATAAAGTAGTGATAATAATAATAATAATAATAATAATAATAATAATAATAATAATAATAATAATAATAATAATAATAATATAAAAGCAATAAAACCACATGTATGCAGAGTGATGCAAGACCATCCTTATAAATCATAGTTTTAAAGAAAAAAAAGCTTCTAATTGCAAATAACTTCAAGGTTAACCATGGTAAAGAAGAAGAATATACTTTATCTCGTGCCTGAGGTCTTGGCCTATCGGGAAAAGGACTTGTTCTTTTTTTATATACCCGGGATCGAGTATCTTTGTGCATATTTGTTATCTCCGCGATGTCTTACCTGTCCACTAGATTTGTAGGGTATTCAGTGGATCATGCGCGCAAACTGACCCAAACACCCTAATTATATATAAAAAAAGAATATAGTCTATCTTTAATATATGAGAACTCCGAATCACACTCACATAAAACCTCGTTGGACTCATTCAATTTACATACGAGCCACCACATTCAGGTTGAGATCCCCAAGGCTAGTGAAGCGGGGATTGGGAGGAAAAAAGTAGAGAAATAGGTGCCCTAAAAATAAGGATAAGAAATGAAATATGGTGATTCTCAAAAAAATTATCATTTTATTTCATTTTTAATTTTAAATTGATCGATGATGTGAAATATAATTTTTCAAAAAATAAAGTAAAAAAGAAAAGGGAATTCATTCTATAAGAGGGATTGATGTGTTTTTCCCTAAGTTTGTAGGAACAAATATGGACTAGTGAAATTTAAAGCAATGGATATTTCAACCAACATCCCAAAATATTATTTTTTATGCGATGAATTCTTGCAACCTACCAACATCCAAAAACATTCATAATTATTTCGATTGTTTTTTATAAAATTATCATGATTTCAAGCAAATATCGTAATATTTAATTGATATTTAATTTTACAAGAGTATATTTTTATTGATGCATAATTAAATAAAACAATATTTTAAAAAAAAAGTTATTAAACTCAGTTGAGTCCATGACTTGGATCATATGTTTGGTATGTTAAGTCATAAAATCAAGTTAACGCAATATATCATCATTGCAATATTTTATTCTAAATAAACATAAATCATAGTTTTGGTAGTTGTTTTGGTTGATTTTAAACTTCTCAAGTTGTTTGAATCATGTTGAGTCAACTTCCATATAATTTAATTTGAAACTCAAGTTAGATAAAAAGTCAAGTTACGAGGTTATAAGGTTGATCCACCGATAGAGTTTAATAACATTATCAAAAGAGTTTCCCACAACTATAATTTTTTACATTGAAAAAGTGATGCATCATGCGGCATTACGAAGGTTGGTCATCTCATTAACATTATACTAAAAGGTCATGACCTTTCACTATAGTTATGAATAGTGAAATGCATTGGACTTTTACAATTTGTTCTTAAGGTTTACACAAACACATAATTTCACCCTCTAACAATTTCATCCATTTATGGAGTTATCCTATTTTCAAATTGATTTTTTTCAACTTTATCCTTCGATATTGGGATCTTGAGTTTGATAAATTGACTTAGGTTAACTTAAGTGTTTTTTTTTATAAAATAATAATGATTTTCTCTCTCTTAATTTCATACTTCAAAATTGGATTTATTAAATATTAATCATTATAATCCATTTTAATTTTTTTCTACATGGTTATCTTAGTCTCTTAACTAAAGTTTAACAATTTTATCATTCAATATTAAGCTGATTAATGACTGCGTTTATGAAATTACTTTTTATTTTTTTCTACAAGGTTATCAAGGTCTTGTTACTTGATTTGAATATTTAACATGTCAACCCGAGTATATCTTGGTAGATTCAATATGTTGGTTTTTACATATAAAAAAAAGAGGATATTGTTTGATTTTTTTTAGTAAAATTATATTTTTATTAGTCATCCAAGTTATCTCTAAACTTGTAAAATAAATTGTGTCATGTCAAATCAATCTCCACATAATTTTTTTGTTGTTATAAAACATACACTTGAAATATCTTTTCTTACATCCAATAATAAATTGATCAAGAAAATTATTTGGCTTTAGTTAAAAGAAAAGGCATAAAACCTAAAACATAATTTTTAATGTAATGAATTCTTGCAACCTCGATTATTACGATGTGACATGGTGTTGAATCTAAATCCATGCAGTTTGAAATCACCTCACAGCAAAATCCCATCAAAACAAATATGATAGCTCATGCACACATGGAAAAGTTAAATCATTTGATAATATATGTTATATTAAAAGTACGAATCAGAATTGTATAAAGATGGGCATTTGGTCTAGTGGTATGATTCTCGCTTTGGGTGCGAGAGGTCCCGAGTTCGATTCTCGGAATGCCCCTTTTTCATCTGATTGTTTTTCCATTTTGATTCAGTTTCATTCTTAAAGCAACAGTGAAATAAATTCTGGAAGAAAATATGTTTTGTCAAAATTATCCTTGTAATTTCATACTTCTAGCTGATTTAAAATTAGTTTTCATAATTATTTAATTGTATTTTTTAAAACTTATTTCTCTAACATTATATTTGCTAGAAATTATGTCTTATAATTTATTTTGATTTTTTTTAATGGAGTTGTCCCAGTCACGTGAATCGGGTTATCTCAGTTCTATAATCTAGTTAACAAATTTAACAAGTTAATCCTTATTAAATCAATTTAATATTTTCTTATCTGAATATTCTCTTAAGAATATCTTTTTAATTTTTCTTAAATCAAACTATGTTTTTAATAATAATTTAAGCTATGTTAAGCTGACCAAATCATATTAGATAACAGCACGCAATGTAAGATTTTTTACAGTAGAAAACAACAAAGAAAATCATCTAGTTTATGCGTGTAATCGTGTAGTATCGGTTGCTTGTATCCCTAAAACCTGCACGTGAGATCCAATGTAAAACAAAAAACGAAGATGTAACGGCGTCACATGGAAGAATATTCCGATCACGAGACACGGGGAATAGTTTTTCCCTCCACGACAAAACACGTGAGCATCCCGAGTTTAGAAGAAAGAATGTCCACCCCTTTCCTCCATTTCTATCCATGATCTCGAAAGAGTTGAGCTGAGTAATAAACATTGAGTGATGATTCATTGGTAAAATTTGAAACCACGAGAATTCCATACTTTTTAACGATTTTTTTTTATAGCCACTGTGAGATTGAGAGTCGGTCCATTTCCTTAGATGGGATATATTATATGCATTATATCCTCAATGTGAATGACAACCCCAAGATCAATAACTCCTTTTATGTTTATTAACAGGGATTATTTAGACTAGTTTATATACATCTCGACTAATTTTACAGGTCTTGAAGTTAATATCATATTAGTTTTTAGTAATCATCATATTAATAACTACAAAACTCAAATCTAAGACTGCAAAAAAACAAATCTTTTAATCCTAAACTCTTATGACTATTACATAGTTTTATGACTCCTTTTTTCCGCAGCTCAAACAAGACGTGCCATCAATAAAAATAAGCTATTTGACCTGTGATTGGGGTCCTCTCTCTGCCCACAAGCTCTCATGTTCGGGTCGACATGTAGTGGTAGGTGATTGTCATGATAAACTCACTTCATAATTGATACGACAAGTTTTTTGATGATTAGCATGGAAATAAATGGAAAAAAAAATGATTTATAGACGTGCAAATATTGTATTTAAAATGTTTATTTGTTATACCTTTTTATATCTATAAAAGAATAAAAAAATACAGAAAAAATATTTTTGATGTATATTTCTTTCTGAGTAGTAATATATATATATATATATATATATATATATATATATATATATATATATATATATATGTTTATATATATATATATATATGTTTATATATATATATATGTTTATATAGGTTTGGAATATCATAATGAAACATAATGTCTATTAATATTATAACACTTAATTGGACCGTATAATTATTCATACAATAATTATATTTTGATATTGTCTGAATAGGTACTATTTAATTTTATCCCAACAATAACAATTTTTTAAATTTATTTAATATATTTTTTCAAATTAATTCAAAATAATTAATCTCACCTGCAGATATCTAGTTTCAAGTTCAAAGTGTCATCTTTTGATATTATAAATATTCATATGATAATATTAGAGGTTTTGCTATAAAAACCCATCCACTATGACTTTCATTTAATTTGCTGCATAATATAAAGTTTATAAATTCATATTTTATTGAAAAAAAAGATATTTCTTTTTAATATAGAATATACATCTTTCATTTCTTTAATATTAGTGTCCATTAGGGATTGTGAAACGTAAATGATTAAAATCAGATTAGGTGTCACCATTTTTTATTTATTTTGCCCATAACACCAAACAAGTGGACGCGGTTCACCAGCATATAAATATGTTCATGGACCATAAGGAATGTATAAATATCCTTCTTTGCACATTAGAAAGATGGTGAGCATTTTTTTAAAATGGAGGCAGCCTTCAACAGCTCAAAGCCCGTGACTACTTTAAGAATCATTGCTCATCGATGGATATTTTAATTAGTTTCTAAAATCAATAAAATTGATTTAAAAAAAATTATAATTGATATTTCTTGAACGAAGTCATCATGACAGGAAAACTATCTCTTGAAAAATATATTTTAAATCTCGGCTATTATAAAAATACATATCCTAACTCGAATTTAAAATACACTATACAAATTATAAATCTTTTATCATCAATAAATTCAATTATTCACAAGAAAAAAACAAATTAAAAGAAGAAAATGTAAGGTTTTTGGAGGAAAAAAACTTCAAATACCTTAATCATTACAATCTTGGCCGGATCCTTTTATATAACGGTGTGAATTGACGATGTGTTGTTGTGCGTTCGCTCTCGGAATTGCACATCAAATTATGAATGGAAAGAAAAAAAATCATTAAATAATTTTGAATTTAAAATATTTCTCCAAATAATCCTTGATAATTAATGGGGGTCGTATTAAATTTTTAAATCCAAAATCATAGGCAACATTTCACTAATTGTTATCTGTCCATAACCAACTCCAAATTAATTGAAGGCTTGACCACATTTTGTAACCCCCCCTCCAAAAAAATAAAAGAAGGATAAATCGAAGGCATCTCCATTATCCGAAACATAAGGACATGTTTGAGAGGACGGTTGTGGTTGCTTTTAAAAGTATTTTTCATTTAGAAATACATTAAAATGATATTTTTTTTTAAAATTATTTTTGACATTAGCACATCAAAATAATTTAAAAACACCAATTTTTTTTATTTAAAATTAAAATTAAAAATAAATTTTAAACAAATAACAGTTGTACCGCCGAAACAAATATACCGTAATTCAGCCTCGGATTCTTGATTTATGCCGAAGAAAAACGCGTCATTGCCTTAAATAGACGATCAATTATAGTAAAAAAAATCACATTTTCTTATTAAAAAAGTTTAATACCGGAGAAGGAAATATAATAAACATCTTTAAAAGCATATCTTTGGCCCGTGATTTGAAAATAAAATATTCGAAGGATTCCTTGTCATCATTATTAGGTCTGGCTTTCCACCGCCTAGAAAAAAGGATGGAAGTGCAAAGAAAAGAGTTTATTTGTTTTTTTTTATATATATATATATACTGGTATTTGGAATAGATATTAAAAATAAAAAGATTATATTTTAATATATTTTAAAATAAAAATAATATATATTACAGCATCAAACACTAATAAAATAATAGTTATTAAAAAGAAAACCCTAAATACTCCATTAAAGAGAGTGATAGCTATCGAAAAGAGTCAACTTTCTCTCACAAGGAAATAAAAAATTGCCAAAAAGAGACAAATGCACATCAGAAAATTGACCCCACCAATCCTTATCCTCTGTCTTTCTTTCCAATTCCCTCGTCCCAATATAACTCCTCCATTAACGCCTCACATGCAGATGATTGTGCTGTGCCTCTCAAGTCAAATCACAAATCAGGAAGCAACAAACTTCACGAAAGACAGCAACACATGTACAGAGAGATCCCAGTTGGAAGCGGCATCTCCTCCACTCCTCCTTCCCACCAAAAAACAACACCGTGGAAAGGTTTCCCACCACCTCCAACTTTCCTTTCCGGAAAAAAAGGGAAAAAAGGAGCCCACTTTCTCAGCTTTATTGACATATTATAGTGTTGTTAGAAAACCAACTGCAGCAGTAAAAGCTACATTCTTTCCTTTTTGTTTCTCCTAATCCTCTCTCTTTTCTTCCCTCACCAACTCTCGCCCTCCATTTCCTCCCCTCTTTCTGTCCTGCTATTGTCTGCCATGGCAACCCTTCAGGACATAGGAGTCTCAGCTTTCATTAACATTCTTGGTGCTTTTGCATTCTTGCTGGCTTTTGCTCTCCTCAGAATTCAACCCATCAATGACAGAGTTTACTTTCCGAAGTGGTACATTAGTGGAGGAAGGAGCAGCCCGGGAAGGGGTGGTAACTTTGTGGGCAAATTTGTTAACCTCAATGTCAAGACTTACTTTACTTTCTTGAATTGGATGCCTCAAGCCTTGAAAATGACCGAAGCAGAGATTATCGACCATGCCGGTCTTGATTCTGCTGTTTTTTTGAGGATTTACACTCTCGGGTACTCTTCTTTTTTCCATTAAAAACTCTATTTTTTCCCGGTTTGGTAAAATGCTCTCACTTTTTTTTTGACTGTGAAACCAGTAGGCAGTAGAAATTGAAAATCTTGAAAGTTTATGAGGGACACTGAAAGTTGTTCAAGTGAGTTGGAGGCAATTTGTGAACTTTGTTTTCTTTGGAGCTTTATTTGGGTATCTATGCAGTATGCCCATCTTTGAGTTGTTTATTTAAGTAAATTGAGAAACGATGCTTGTCTTTCTTTGCAAGTTCATTTAGTCTACCATTGACACTGACTGATGCTCTTAAATTGCATTTTTTTTTATAAAAAACAATGGGTTCAGAAGAAACTCCCATTTTACTGTCGTTTCTTTCAGTTAAGACTTTGAGAGTTTAATTATCAGTTTTGACAGATGTTTAACAACTGATGTTCTCCAATTCATTGGGCAGCTTAAAGATTTTTGTACCAATTACAATCCTTGCGCTCTTAATTCTCATTCCAGTGAATGTATCTAGTGGAACACTATTCTTCTTAAGGAAAGAATTGGTTATGAGTGACATTGACAAGCTTTCGATATCAAATGTCCGTCCTCAATCCATAAGGCAAGTTTATGCTTCTGAATATGTAATTTAACTTATTTATCATTACTTTGATTTTTCTTTACGATTTTCTGCTTGAATTACCTTTTTTTTAAAGGATCCAATTTCCTAACAAATGGATGAAATTTACACTTGGGGGTGGTGTTACTCCTCAAACTGAAGGAAGAAAAGAGAAAAATCATGATTATGTATGTTTTTTAGAGTCATAACATAGCATATTCCAATTGAAGTTTCAGCAATTACTTAGGCACGACTAACTTCGATATTGTTAGTTGAATGACACAACATATTGGGTTTGTCTTTTCGTTGTTTCATTTATATCTTCATTTGAAGTTGTAGACCTATAATATAAGAAATATTAGTTGCAAAATTGTGTAATTTTCTTGCTTTTTGGCAACAATGTGTCTAGATAGTCCAAACGGAAAACAAAAAGACCACTTAAAGAATGGCTTCTTTATGTTATATTGCTTTATTACAACTTTGAAAATATATATTTTAGTATATCCTGAAGAATATATATATATATATATATATTCTTATCAATTTCAGGTTTTTTATCCACATAGCATTGGAATATGCTTTCACTACATGGATTTGCTTCATGCTCTACAAAGAATATGATCATGTAGCATCAATGAGATTGCGTTTCTTGGCTTCAAAAAGAAGACGTGCTGAACAGTTCACTGTGAGTTGAACTCAAATTTTCTTTACTGTTTACGAGTGAATTTTCTGCATGATATGTAAACAGCCATATTGCTCATATTATAGCTCAAATTCCTTGTATTGGAAATTCATTTAGTTTATATGATGATCTAACTACATGCCTAGTTCTGTTTTTTAGAAGGCTTGCTTTTTGTTATTTTTTTGGTTTATTTAACATTTGAAGAGAGATGTTCAAGAAAGAAAAGAAGTAGATGCATCTCATGAGTAAATTAAAGGATAAAGCTGGTTTTCTTCTCATAAACTTATTATCTTTTGCAGGTAGTGGTCAGGAATGTTCCACATGTTTCTGGTCGGTCAGCAGTAGACTCAGTGGAACAATTTTTTCAAACAAACCATCCAAATACTTATCTTTGCCAGCAGGTATTATAGTTGTATTGCGATTTATCTTGACGAATTTATCTTTTCTTTTTTCTGTAATTTTAATTTGGTCACGTGAAAATGGCTTTCTTACAGATTTTATGTTTGAATGATATATGCATGATTGCGATTTCTATTGATTAATTTTCCTACTATTTTCACAAGTAATTTAATTAAAATGAAAATAGTCTTTGCATGAATTTTATGGAAGGATTGTATACGCATGATTTATGTGCTTAATGTTTTCTTAGCTTTGTAATTTATTGAAGAGAATTTGATTTTTCTTTTCAGGCTGTCTATAATGCAAACACATTTGCAAAGCTTGTGAGAAAAAGAGATAGACTTCAAAATTGGCTCGATTATAACCAGCTTAAATTTGAAAGACATCCAGACAAGAGGCCCACTCAAAATGTAAGTTTTGTGTATTTTGAAGTTTACTTGTAACTTTCTTGTATTATGCATGCTCGCATCATTGCATGTGTCAGCATGAGTTTGTCAAGGATCATTGGGAAAACTAACAAGTCTTGCTCTGCTGAAAAACACGTATATAATTCAAGTTTTCCAGGTGTTTGTAAGATTTATTTCATTTCAATTTCAGATTCATCCATGACTAATAAGCCTTTTTTCTTTGTAGCTTTCCAAATGAATTATAGTTCACATGTGTGCAAAATTTTACAAATTAGGACATTCCAATTGATTTGAAAATTAATTCACGTGATTTATAAACATCAAGTCCAATGATTGAATCAGTGGTAGCTAGATGTCATGGAATGGTGTAATTCATGGAAGTCATACACCTTTTGAATTAAGCTTACATGACCATAAGTCTTTTGTTCTGTTAAAAGAGCATCACATTGATGGTTTTGATTTGTGTATTTTTCAGAAAGGTTTTCTAGGACTCTGGGGTGAAAGAGTTGATTCTATTGAATACTACAAACAACAAATGAAGCATTTGGAGAAAAACGTAAGTCATGAGTTCTATTCTGTGTTCAGCCTGTCAACATATCATTATGCCAAACTTAGCTGTCCTATACCATATTTTTTAACTTGTTTTGGATTCAAAGTTTTTACTTCTCAGAATTATAGATCAAGACTCAGGCTACTGATTTTAAGATGTTTTTTGTTCCTTAACGTATTTATTTGCTGCCCATATGTTTCAGATGGCATTGGAAAGACAAAAAATTCTCAAAGACTCAAAATCTATATTGCCAGTTTCTTTTGTTTCTTTTAATTCGCGCTGGGGGGCTGCTGTTTGTGCACAAACACAACAGAGCAAGAATCCGACTTTATGGTTGACAAATTGGGCCCCAGAACCTCGTGATATTTATTGGCGTAATCTGGCTATACCGTTCATGTCATTGACAGTCCGAAAGCTTATAATATCTGTGTCAGTTTTTGCTTTGGTATTTTTCTACATGATACCCATAGCTTTTGTGCAATCCCTTGCAAATTTAGAGGGTCTCGAGAAAGTAGCTCCTTTCCTCAGGCCAGTCATAGAATTGTAAGTGCTGCAGTTGTTTCATTTTGTGAGTTGTCTAGTTTCATGCCAGATGGATCAAATTTATACAAATGTGACTCATATTTTTAACATTGTTGAATCTCTTTTAACATATATAGAGAATATATAGTTAGTCTTCACTATGCTATTCTAATTAGTATTTGCAACTGATGCTCTTATTACCATTTTATTGTCCATGCACATTTCTTTATCTATGCTTTATTAGTATTTGAAAATATTCTTGGCTGCAATTTAACTTGATGATTTGGGTCTTAACATGACTGCTGTGTTATAGAGGATTACATGATCATTAATGTGTTTTGAAATAGAGGCATTCTAGGCTTGGATTAATGACATTTTTAATCATACAATGATTTAGATGCCTTTTAAGATTTGGAATGCAAATAAAAATGCCTTGACCTCCTTACTAAAAAGCAAATTTTGTGCAGGAAATTCATCAAGTCATTCCTACAAGGTTTCCTTCCAGGTCTAGCACTTAAAATCTTTTTGTACATTCTACCAACAGTATTGATGATAATGTCGAAAATTGAGGGATTTATTGCACATTCAACTCTGGAACGAAGAGCAGCAGCAAAGTATTATTACTTTATGTTGGTGAATGTATTCTTGGGAAGCATAATTGCTGGAACGGCTTTTGAGCAGCTGGATGCTTTTCTTCACCAATCACCAACCCAGTAAATTCGATATCTCTATGATTTTAGCTTTCCTATTCCTACATTTGAAAATATTATAGACGTGGGTAATTTGGATGAGCTTGTGATTTAGTCTCCTTTGATGCTTCTCTGAAAATTACCAATGTTTACTGTGATGGGATAAAAACACATACATAGTTTCAATAACGATTCAACTGAAATTTATTGATTAAAATTCTTATTTGGAATGTTGACTGTGATGGGGTAAAAACATATATAGAAAATGAGTTGGGTTTACCCTTCTACCTTAAAACATTGATAAGTAGTAAGTACCAATCATGCTATGCAAAACAGGAAACATCATATATCAATTTAATTGGGTTTCAACTGGTTCTCTCATACAACACAAGAGAGAACAGTCATATGATCCATATATCATATTATATCGTTGCCTGATTCTTGATTATTTTGTGCAAAGCAACCATATATTTCAAAGTTTTAGTCATTTTTTCATCAATCTTTATCTCTATTTGTTCCGATAATATGATTTAAGAAGAAAATAATTTATTGCAGGATTCCTAGGACTATTGGGGTTTCCATACCAATGAAGGCTACCTTTTTCATTACATATATTATGATTGATGGATGGGCTGGTATCGCTGGAGAGATTCTCAGATTGAAGCCATTGATCATATTTCATCTTAAGAATATGTTTTTGGTGAAGACTGAAAGAGACAAAGAAAGGGCCATGGACCCTGGTAGTGTAGATTTCCCAGAGACTCTCCCAAGCCTCCAACTATACTTTCTTTTGGGAATCGTGTATGCAGTGGTTACTCCAATACTGCTTCCTTTTGTTCTAGTATTCTTTGCTTTTGCATACCTGGTTTACCGTCATCAGGTTAGTATATCCAGGATGCTCGACTTTTTTTCAACTTTTATACTACGCTTACTAGCATCATGTTATTGGCATCTTAAAATGGATTGGGAATCTTTGAATTGACCTGAAGACATTTGCTTTGGGATTTTAGATTGACCAAGATTTGGAACCCATAACTATGTTGTGTTTGTGATTTCTGCAAAGGAAGGGGGATTAGGACTATGGTTTGAGTCCCACTTTAGGCCGGGAGGGAAAGCTCAAATTCTAAATGCCTTACTATTTAAAGATGGATTATGTAAATAAATGCGCTTTTTTTTTATATGAATAAAAATGTAATGCTAGAATTCTTTTCGTGGTCAATTATCTGAATTTTTTTTTTCTAAGCATTAGTTTTACTTGTTGCTTTGCATATCTACTTAATGTTGCAGATAGTTAATGTCTACAATCAAAAATACGAGAGTGCTGCTGCATTTTGGCCACAAGTTCACAGCCGTATAATCGCAAGCTTATTGATATCTCAACTCTTACTTTTGGGCTTGCTCAGCACAAAAAAGGCAGCTAATTCCACTCCTCTGTTAGTTATCTTGCCCATATTGACATTATACTTCCACAAGTACTGCAAAAGTCGCTTTGAGCCTGCATTCAGGAAGTACCCTCTTGAGGTAAGTTTTGTGTTTTGCAAGTTTCTAAAATTTCATTACATTATGAAATCACCTGTTCAACCTTAAACTCGCGATTCGAAAAGCGGCACGAGGCATGCTTGTCTTCAAGCTCTAATCCCACTGTTTTTCCTCTTGGTACTACTTCAGGAAGCCATGGCGAAAGATTTAAATGACCGCACTGCAGAATCTGATTTGAACTTGAAAGCATATTTGGCTGATGCATATTTGCACCCAATTTTCCGCTCATTTGAAGAAGAAGAATTGGTCGAGGTCAAGGTAGAAAAAAACAAACCACAACCTGCTAGTGATCGAACGAGTGAACTCAGCTCCCCCTCTCCTCCACACCAAGCCAATCATCCTTCTTCCCCACCACATTATGTCTATCACCCTTCTTCTCCACCTCAGCATGTCTACGACCCTTCCTCTCCATCCCATTATGCGTATCATTACGAAAATGATATCTATCATCCCCCCTCCCCACCCCATTACGCCTATCATTACGAAAATGAGCCTTGATATTATGGAGCTACTGACCTACAAGATCGATCGCTAACCATTTTTTGTTTCTGTTTTTAGATTCCCAATTTCGGCTGCTCGTTTAGATTGTTTAGCTTTGTTTCAAGATTGTAATTATTGGTTTGTCAATGTAATCGCTACTGGCTAAAATATGATTGGAATTTCCTACATGTTATATATTTGACTTCCAGAAATTTCAGTCATCCTGAACTTCATTTCTTGCTTTTTTTTTTTTAATTATTATTATGATTGAATTTGTCCTGGAAAGACTTGTCTAGCATGTGTAGTTGTTCGTTGCAAATATTCTGTGGGGGCAATAGCCAAGAGTCGAGGGGCTAATTGTTTTTATAGTAGGGCTGCTTCTTTTTTATTCTTCTCATTTCAATTTTGATCTTTGTTCTTTTAATCTCATACTAACAATAAATTTAGTAGATTTTCACATAATCAAGAATTAATCCAATAGTTAGATGTTTTATAAGAAGACAATGATAATCCTATAGAAAATAAGAATGAACAAATTACAAAGATCAATTCTCAATAAATACAACATTAAAGAGCTAAATAATAAAAAAAAACTAGACAACATTTTACTGATAGTGTTTTGTAAGGGAACAAGAGTAAAATCCATTGAATCTCTTAGTGTATTTTAATAAATATACTAATTCTGATGCAAAAATATTGAATTTGTTTTGAGAAAAGTATGTTGTTAAATGTATTTGAATATCAACAAATGCTTAACTATCTCATGTTAGTCAACCAAAGCAACCAATGTTTAAAACTGATAATATAATTAATGACCTATCATTATCTAGGTCATGGATTTCAATGAGTTCGGTACTATTTATTTAATATATATATTATTTTTTTACAAAGTTTTTTTTTTTTATTATAAAAAGTATCATTTTTAATATAAAAATATATTATAATCATCAAAAAGTAAAAACTTAAGAATTTATCATTTTTACACACCTAAACAAAAATAAATAAATTCGAGAAAATAATTTAAGACTAAGAAAATAAATATTTATAGACGTACAATATTAATTAACAAATTAATTCAAAAATCCTGCATATTATGCAAACATATAATTATTCATAAACAACTTATAATCATAATTGTGAGTTTCATTTTGTTTTGGCTGAAATGTTTCGTACCAGTTAAAAAAATAAAACAAAACGGCATCGTTTTTATCTCAGTTTAAATTCCAACCTATTCCTGATTTTTCATCTCAATACCGGACGAAACGTGTTGGTATTATTTCGTCTATATCGTTTCAGCTTTAGAAAAAAAATCATTCCCGCCAATCATCTCCTACCGTTTATTTGGACAAACTGTGGGTTACTAATGTGACTTGCTTTATTCCATCTAATCTATGTTGTCTGAAACTTTTCTTCCGATGAAGTTTGCAGTGGTTGCGTATCATCATTCCATGATATGCTTGTCTTGCCATCTCTTTAGTGCTTCTGAATCAGTATATTATGTCAAAATAGATCAATTGAGGCTAAAAAACTTGAATATTGTATTGATGAATCGCATAATATATATAATAAAACATATATCTTAGCATTAAGTACGTGAGATATTGTAGGCTACAATTTAGAAATTAATACAATTTGAATCTTCTAAATATAATATTTGCTAATTTACTGCCTAATATAATGCTTATGTTAACATATTATTTGCTAGCTTTCTGCACAATGCTGGTCAGGGATAGAAAACCTAAATGTGAGAATGTTGTTCCTGGTGATTATTTACTTTTTAGTTTATGCTCTCAAGTTCCTCAAGAATTCTGTCAAATGCATTCTGAATGAAATGTAGACAAAATGAATTAGAAAATTCTATCATCTCTTCTTCTCCAGGACCCTTTCTTTCTTTTTTCCTTTTTTATATGTTATTATAATTATTTAAACGCCAGATGGTGATTGAAGTGGACGTCATCTGGAAAACCTTTTCTGCAAGATGTCATTTCCTTTCTATTTTCAAATACCTGATCACTTCCAATGATATACTACAACCGTCATCCGCACGCCCTATGTTTCCCAAAGAGATCCAGAAAGTGTCCTTAAACTCCAAAACCTGCCAATTTCAACCTGACATCAGGAAAAGCTGCTTCCTTGCATGTATGGCCGAATTTTTTAGTTTCTCTTTTGCAACCCTTACATAGGAACACCAATACTGTCCTTTTAGAGCTGTCAAAGGGCCTGTTTGGGAGAGCGGTAGCGGTTGCGGTTGTGGTTGGAAAAATGAAGTTTTGAAAATGAAGTTTTGAAAATGGAGTTTTTAAAAATGGAAAGTGTTTGGTTAAAACTGTGGTTGAGTTGAAGGTTGAAGAAAAAAGAGTTTTGGTGTTTGGTTTCCAAACTTTACAAACTGCTTTTTAAAAGTAAAATTACTTAAAAGGGTATATATATATATATATGTGAAATTACTTAAAAGGGTATATATATATATATATATAAGTGAAATTACTTAAAAGGGTATATATATATATATATATATATATATACACACACACACACCCTTATATATATATAATTTTTTTAAATATTGTAAATTTAATAATGATAATAATATTATGAAATTAATAATTCATGAAAAAACAAATATTATTTTTTATTCTCACATCAAACTATTTGCAATTTCATCACGAACATATATTTTCCTTCCATTAAGATCGATCAGTATCTACACATTTTTTTTTAAAAAAAAATATTTTTTTAAAATTTTTTTGGTGGGTCGAGGACGACTCAACCAAATTGGGCCTAAGCTCAACTTGCTGGACTTGGGACTGGGGCGAGTCGCGATGACCAAGCCCAGCTGCTTCTTTACGATGAAACGAGGCAAAAGCGGTCGCGGCCTGCGTGCGTCTTCTTCAGCGACAGTCAGCGCATGCGTAATTAACGTTAATAATGCCTTCAGACCCAGACCATGACGAGAGCTTCAACGAGAGGATACCTACGGGTAGAGGAGTCAGAGGTGGTTCTTCCCGTGGTGGTGGCGTCCCCGAAATGGTGGCTCTGTGGTGGCCGGAAACGACTTTGGAAGGTGGCGATCGCGTTCACCCGACCACGACGAGAGCTTAAAGCGGAGGATACCGACCGGGTAGAAGAGGCCGAGGTGGTTCTTCCCTGTGGTGGTTTCATCAGTAAATGGTGGCTTTCGTGGTGGCCGGAGTCAGCGTTGAAGCTCCCAGGCCACCATGTCTGCTTAGGGCGAGAGAGAGAGAGAGAGAGAGAGAGAGAGAGCCATGCACAGGGTTTTGCATGTAATTTTTGCACAATTTTGCATTCTCAAATTTTTGCATGCAAACGGAGATTAAGAATAATGAAACGCGATGGCAAAAGCTGTTATTTCCAGCTTCTCGGAAACGGAGGTTTTGATCAATTTTTTGGTGGGCCCCCCATGCTTTTAAATGGCATTTTGTTTTACCAAACAGACTAACGGCCCTAAACCTTCATTTGGAATGGCGTTTGGCAAACGTGCTGCCCTCCCAAACAGGTGCAAAGTCTTCAACATTCGTCTCACCACAAGTTATGTCGTCTAGCTTTCTTTCCAGATTAAAATGCTTCATAATTACAAGAAAATTTTCTTTGATGATTTACGCCTTTAATTAATTTCATTGAAAAGGCAATCATGTTAAAGGCAGTCTACATTCAATTGCTGCTCTACAATAATAACACAATGATGTATGATTTTGCCTCTTATATGTCGATTCCCAACCAGGGAAATTCTCTTTCTGGACAGTCTTGGGGAATCGGACTGAATCAGCTCACGCACTAAAAAGAGAGGGCCAATAATTCTTGCAAACCTCACACCATTTCTCTTGAGATCCGGTCTTTCCACTTTTTCTTTGCTCGCCGAAGGGAAAAGATACAGACCATGCATTTTGATTAGGCCGTTCATGTTCTAGCTGCTGCTAAATTGGCGATGCAAGAAAATTCTGAACTGATAATTCATCTTTTTTGGATGCTCTATATTATACAGATCTCCATAAAATTATAACAACAGATAGATACAGAGTGTTCTCAACCTCTCATTCTTATGAAGACCAACCTAAAACAACTGAAACACAAAAGAAAACACTGAAAAAGAGTAGCTGAAAGGGGGTGGCTTTAGAGAATGAGTGTCTTGTTCAATATGCAAGGGAGTACATTAGGCTTTTGTGGCTTCTACTAGGGTTTTGGCTCTGCTGGACAGGATTTGCTCAAAGAGGTCTCTTATTTTCAATCCGACGATTGTTTGGAAGAGGCCTGTTCCATTGTTGCTGCCGGGGAAATCAGTGTGCTTCAACATTTGCTGGGTAACTTCTCCATAGAACTTGGTGGAGAGGTTGCTTAGATGGCTTTCGACATAGATGAGCTCATCTAATCTGTCAAACTGCCCATCCATTTCCAGTACAGACACCTGAGAACAAACAAAACAGAGCATAAGTTATAACAAACAAATTAAAACGGTAGAACTCGAGCTCATTGTTTTTCCAGACCGAAGAACGCATGCATGGATCCCTTCCTACATCATTAACTAAAGAACAATTCCGAAATATCTACACTCCTGAAGCATATTCTAAAACAGGTCAAACCTAATCATATTTAGAACTTCAGACCAGTTACCTCGTGGCCGTAATAAGAGTCGGGGCCATAGGAGAATTTGATGCCAGGGTATGAGCAGGTGAGCTTCCTACCACATGGTATCCATGAAATAGAAGAGCCTTCATCAAACAAATAAACAGGGCTGAAAAACTTCACCCCCTCTTTCATGATTAACCTAACTCTTAAGACCTTCCCTTCATTGTCGTCTGGAATGAGTTGGGTTGGCAGCACTTCAATGACTGCATCAGCATATTGCTTTTGTGGATCTGCCAAGTTAAAAAAACGAAAGAAATAATCATGCTTTCCGATAAGATAATTTAGGTTCGTAAACAAGCAGGATGCCAACACATCAGTTGGAAGGAAATATTACCAATATAAGCATCAAAATCTGGCTTTCGTGCTTCAATACTAGCTTTAATGCTCTCGAGACTGTGTCCTCGCTCTGCCATATCCCTCTGCAATCATCACGACAACTTTCGATAACAGAAAATTGATAAAATGGTGGCCATTGATTTAAAGAAGATGAAAAGGTAGATTTACATAGGTAGTTAATTAATTACCTGAATTTTCCATGCAAATTTAACCTCATTGCTAATGTCCAAGTAGATACTGAAGTCTAAAAGATCTCTCACGCGTTGGTCATACCTACATATTTTGTATGGAAGGTGAGTACAAGTCCAAGCTCTTGCAAACAGATGTTACTCAAAAAGATTGTAATAATTCATTGCATAACTCTTTCCTGTGCACAATTTGGTTTTGTGCAGCAACATAGTACTATAATTAGTTTTCGAAGGATGAACCCTTCATCGGCAAAGTCTGCCTGAGAGCTTTTAAAAATTAGGTGTATTCTCAAATCAGGTTTCATAAAATTAAATCCTTCTTTCACTGGATCTTACATAAGCCTTGTAATTGAGATAGAGGAACACTTAACATATACAACCTCAGGATCAACAATCCATTTTTGTTTATTTTCTCAAATCGTACGTGGTATTCTTATTTTCTCCGGTATGCTCTTTCGCTTAAGAAAAATCATCAATATATAGTATATATGATATATAAAGCTGTGTGCATATTGATTTTATGCCTTCATGTATAAATCATAAATAAATATATGTTTCACTTTTCATTAAAAACGTACGGGGGAGGAAAAGGAGAGATGAATCCAAGATTTCGCCAACGCATTTATGGTAAGCGGAGTGAGGGAGACAGACATAGATTAGAGACAGTTCAGTATATTCTCTTTTTTCTTGATAAAAATAATAAAAAAGGAGATTCGAAACTGTAGTTTTACTTACATTGGATGCAGACCTTCAATGACAAGGATCTTAGGAGGCTTAATAAGCTCTGGAGGATCCAAGAGACCAGTAACATGATTGTAAATAGGTTTCTCGACAGAAACCCCATCTTTAATAGCCTTAACTTGCTCATACATGAGATCGAAGTCGTTGGCTCTCGGGTCAAGTGCTGTGACACCCTTTTCCTTCCTTCCGGTCCGATCAAGTGAGTGGTAATCATCTAAACATATCACGGTTGTCGTGTCACTTATGAGCGTGTTCGAGTCAGGATTGCCGCCTCTTGGTGGCTCTGCCGCGCCTCCGAAAACACTCGTCAGCCTCCTCATGAAGGTGCTTTTACCACACCCAGAGTCCGCAGCTAGACCAATGACAACAGTCTGAGTGTCAGCCGAGCAGGTTATCACTGCACTGCTACCTGATCTCTTGCTTGTTTTCTTGCTACTGCTATAGAACACTACATGTTTTTGGTAAAATCCCATGTGGGTTTTTGTTGGCGTGGAGATTGAGCATGTTGAATTAAGGGACTGGGTGGTGTATACAGTGCAAGCTGCCATTTTTTCCTTTTCCTCTCAGAGAGCTAGCTTGAGAGGGGAAGAGATGGAGGTGGAATGAGGTCTTGCAATTGTATGCTTTTCAGCTAGTTTTGAAACGATTGCATGTATTGGATTTGTGGATACTTTTCCATCGAAGGAAAAGTTTGGAACACAAATGAGTGGAGGAAACGGGTGGAAAAAAAAAGATGGCAGTTTGTAATTTGTATGGGATAGAAAAGGTAGTTTGGCTGGTGATTGGAGGCTGGTGTGTCTTGTTTGTGTTTTCTGTGACCACCCCTTGTTTTTAACAATTATGGAGGCAATATTAGAGGGGACATGGAAGGGTATAATTTAATGCACGCGAGTAAGATTGTCATTTTCAATCCTGAAAACTATGTGTTTATTAAACAGATTAAACTTGTCGATGAGGTGATGGCATTTGTGATATACAAAGCTATGGAGAAGCTTGGTGATCATTTGCTGCGGGTGGGATATTTGCCATGCCACGTGGCATCAAGATGATGGATGGTTGAGGATGAGGGTTTTGGGGTGTGGAATGGAGGGGAGAGAAGGGCCAATACGCGGTCCTATCAGTATTGAAATGTACTTTCTTTATTTTTTTGGAGAGAGACTAAGAATATGCTCGCAGTTTTGTTGTTGCTAATCATGTTTCCGACCGAATTCTTCAAAAGCCACCGAATCATGCTCGCGATATATATATATATATATATATATATATATATAAACGGCAGCAAAGCCACATCAGGATTGCTATTTCAAACAAATTTATTAAAACCAATGACTGGGGAAAGGAGATAGAAATTCTAGGCCGGGAATTGATTAATTACTCGTAGTGCAAAGCAAATGCAATGTACATTTGCCAAGAGAATTGATTTCGAGCTTCGGCTTTATATTGGCAGCTATTATTAGGCCATGAATTGCGATACCGAGGGAGGCAATATGGGACCAAAACCTGGTGCCGACAAAATACTCAACATCCCGTGCCATAACCAGGCAGACAATTATTTTCCACCCGGTGATCAAACGGGCGCCACATGATCTAAATACCTTGGACTTGTTAACTCTTTCCTTCCTAGAAAAGAAAACCATTGCCATGAAAAACATGTTAATTCGTTGACCATGCATAAAACATAAGACATCCTCAATCAACCGGCAGTAGTTAGCAGTTAGTTGTACTTTGATTGGAGTGGAGGCTGGTTTGAACCAAGACATCTCCATTATGTCACACGCTTCAGGGGTTTGCTAAAAGCCCATTGGATGACTACTGCTAAGTCAGCCCATCTTCAACTTGCGTTGTGGACTCTTAAACACCATTCAAAAACAACATGGGCAGTTTTTCCCAACTTCGCCATGCTGGTCTTCCATCGGAATCAATACAGTGGACCATGGCTATTATTATACTAGTATTGAACAACCAAAATTTCGGGGGTGGGAATGGAACTCTAATCAACAAGTTCAGGAGAAAATCATCTGGAATCCACAAGCTCAGTCAATTCACTAGTGCTGCCAGCTTATTTATCGAAATAATTTTTTTCATATTGATGCTGAAGTCTGAACAGCTAGCTGCTCAGTAATTTTTGAAATATAATGCTCGCTCGGATTATATCAACTCACATAATAATCACTACAAAGAAATGACGTGTGTATAGCAATAGAAAAAAGGAATATACTAAACCACCCCGAGAAGCAGCAACACTTGAAAAACTGAATCGTGTCCCACGCCTAAATTCTCACTTGTGTCCCCTGAAATACATGTAAATTTTCTGCAGAGCGGGAAAAGGAAAAGAAAAAATCAAAGTCAAAAAAAGAAAATGAAAATAGAAAGGAGATTACAAATCAATGATACTCATTTAATAAAATCCCACATGGGCAAAGCTAGCCAGTAAAATGTACGTGTAAAGATATCCTTCTATTACTGCGAGCTGCACGAAATAATGGAAGTTATGCCCCAGTAAGGGGCATATCTTTTTATAATAAACTGTTTTTTTCTTCTCCTTGTGCAAATGTAGCTTTTATACAATACTCGAATTAATGGTTCCCTGGTCTTTTGTACCGGGATAAAACATTTATTTTCTTATAATACCTTCCAAGGTGGCAGCACTTTCTATTTATCACTGATGCATTTTGCACTCTGCCTTACCACACCTCAATTCTCATTCAACCCCCACCACCAATCCCTGAAAACCCAGATTGGTTTTGGGGGTGGGTGCTGGGGGTGATAACAATAAACAAATGCATAATATATAAAGTTAAAAGAATCTTACCTGAAGGACCCACAAGCTAAGAAGTGACTCTAAGCAAAACAGTCCAAACCCTACCAGGTAGAAAATCTGCACCAAAGAACATTAGTTCAAGGTTTAGCATCTAACAGTAATGGATACCAGAATGAAAATGATGTGATATTATATCCAAAACAAATATATCATATACAATGACTGGATTGTCTCCAAGCATACTTTTAAAGGAAAGATCATAGGAGAATGCAGCATGTGAAAAAAGATAGCGGGATAAGTTAATGGCAACAGTCCATTGGAGATCCTAGGACTTCTTCTATATGTAATTTGACATTCTAGATGACAAGAAACCCCTATACTCTGAAATGTTTATACCATGTTGCTTGTAAAAGAAATAAAATAAATGTGAGATGCCAACACTATTCCACTTACCCCAACCAACAAATGGTCAGAGATGACATCAACTGCTGGAAGGATGCCCCTGTGATTGATAACAAGGTTCCAAGTTTAGTATTCAGAATACATGTTACAATATTCAATATCATAACAGATCATCAATTTAAATTTTGTATTCTGAACCAAGTGTGATAGCCAGCCATGAAATCAAGTACGAGAGCAATAAGAACTTACGTCAATGACTTCCCGTGGAAGACAATTGGAGGAGCAATAGCAGCAAATATACAGAAACCAATATGTATCTGGGCACATTCATTGATCAGTAGGTTAAAAAGATGCATAAATTAGAAGACATGATGCATTACATAGTCATGGTTGGTAGATAAAGCTAACCAGGTAGAACAAGAAAAACCAGCTAAACTTCAATGCACTATCCGTCCTGCAAGTTTAAAAACAAAAAACATTTTTAACAACCATGAGAATTCCAATCCCTAAATCAATGGTTCAAAATTACATCAAGCAAAAATGTGTCCACTCACCACTAGTACATTGTTGTAATCTGTGTGGAAATTTATGATGGTTTGATTAAGTTATATTTCCAAGTTCAGTTTAGGAATTACATAGATAATTAATCATGTTTTCTGCTTATACAATCTTCCTTTTCTGCTCAAACATAAACACAGGTTTACGAGGTCAGTTTGGCGGCCATGAGTTTTTGATGCAAGTTTTCTCTTGCCTGCATGTGAGACCCAAAAACACTCAAATTTCTCTCTCACACACATACATGTTAATTCATCTCTTTTTTAAGTCAGCCCTATGAAAGAAACTTCTTTTCCAAATCTTCCTTCTGAAACCCTTTGGATTTGTATCTAGATCCAAATCCTAGATTTACCTGATTCATTACTTCAGAGCTTTGGGCTATTGTTTCAACATTAAACAAACAAAGATCGGAAACTCTTTGGATGCATTTGATTAATTAATAAGGCAGGATTGATCTTTTTGGCAGGTAAAATAAAACATATCTTTTTTTTTTTGTGATGAAAAATAAATCCAGAAAGAAAGAAGAAAAAAAATCAAAGTGTTAAAAAGAAACCTAGAGAAGAAAATCAGTTTTTTAGGTGTGAAAATGGAAATCTGAAAATAAATAAATTGTTGAGGGATTCTTGGGGTGGTGAGGAACACAAACAATAGAAGAAAAATGGCAGATCAAGGAGGCTTTGAAGGTTGTCAGCTTGCTAACACACAGAGATGAGAGTCAGAACTGGAGAAACCCATAATAGATTGAAAAACTTATTTTATTAAGAAATGATTATTTGTGTCATAGAGCTATCCCATATAAATGACTTGCCCCAATGTAATCATTTGGACTAATCAAGGTCACCACGCATCTGACTCACCAGATAAAATCTTATGTAATGAGTTGGGCAACCAAAAGTTCATACCTCAATGATAGTCACTATCCAATCCTTAGGATCAGGTGGAGAGTTGGTTAGTAGCCACATGACAGTATTCTGAAAAAAAACTATATTTCAACCCTTCAACTCTAGATATGGTTGATTTAGTATCTAACTGAAGGCGCAAATGACAGGCAACAATTTAGTGGTTCTAGATGGTGGGCTTTCATGGGGCATGTGATGTGCCACATAGCATCTTCAAAAGTACAATTCAACTTCAGGTAAGGTCCTTCAACTCAGGTTTAGTGATGATCATTCAATAGATATACCATAAGATGGGATCTTGGGAGTCAATGCATGGACAAATAGTCAGTTTGATTGCAAACTACATCCTTCAACTTTCAGGCTACTGAATTTAGTATCTACCTTTAGGCTCAAGCAATTCAATTAGCTTTACTATCGAGCTGTCATATGGCACTTTAAATATTTTAGTCCCTCTACTTTAATGATAGATATTCAGTCCCTATCCCTCATGAGCAGATGGAGGGTGGAGGAGTAGCCACATTGCAGTTTCTAGTCACCAAAAATGATTGCACCTAGAAGTCAGTCACTAACATGACAGCCAAAAGTTTTATGGCTATGCTCAGAATGCCATTGAAAATGAAGCATCACAACCAGACCACTGATAGCCACCAAGACCCAGTCTTAAATAGTTTGCCGCGTTACATTTTCTTCAAAAGTGCCATGGCAACTCTCCACCCACCAAAGCAACCAAAACTAAACAGATCACAAGAATTAATCAGCCTAAAACTAAACTGTAGTTTGCCATCAAAACTAACACTAAGCAACTTGTGTGCAACTACCAAAATGCAGTCTTCTAGTATATATAGATATAATGAAATATATTAGCTAATTTAGAGTTAAAAATCCTCTATTTACACCCTACAGCCCCCATTTGGTAACACAATGTCTGGGATTAGGTAGCCACCCCAATCCCAAATGGAGCCCAAAGCTCTGCTTGGAGTTGTGGATGGCTGGACAACAATAAACACCAAGCAGAGTTAATCCAACTGAACAAGTATTGATGACTCGTACATGAAAACTTTAATCAATTCCATATCCTGCCAAAGCCTAAACTCTTGCAAATTGATTTTGATTTCAGGATTCTTTTTCCCAAGTCTAGACTGCTAGTCAAAAAGGGTACCCATGGTTTACTAATAATGTAACCTGTTTTTTCCTATGAGCATAAAAGGCAAAATTTTCTTGTAATAGAACAAGCATCAAAGAAATCCAGAGCAAAACACACATGCAGTGAAGAACCAGTATCCTCCATTAAAGAGCAATTATATTCTCATGATAAACTTATAAGTAAACAATTTAAAACTCCAATCCTAAGGATAATCTGCACTAGCCGACACACTGATTCTACAATTATTCGAAGTTAGTCAATTAAAGCAAACCCAATTCATTGATTCAAACAACTTAATTTTCTAAGTCAGTCCATTCAGAGAATAGTTTCATGGCATATTCAGAAAGCTTCAAATTCAATAAATATGAAGGCATCAATAAATACTTGCCTCATTGCTCGATAGAGAGGCCTGTACCATAGGACATATGAGAGAGGACATCCCATCAGCACATAGATTGTGGCAAGGAAAAAAATTTTGACACCTACAAATCAAGAATCTTGTGAGATAATTCAAAATGCATTGAGGCCCTTTGACACATTGTTAATGACATCATTGGGGAAAGAACTTACCTCCACCTCTAATCCAACATACTGTCACAGCAATTAAATTGAAGACAAGACATAGAACTATACCTGCAATTGGAGTATCAAAAGAAGATTAATAATTGCTGCTTAATATTAAACCTTCACTAAGCATTTCAGACTCCTCACACCAATTTCTTATTGACATTTAAAACAATATACGCCCAATTTCCAGTTTTCCAGTGACAAACTTCTGGTACAGGGTTTTGACAAGAGAAGAGTGGCACAAGCATTGTACCAAAATGGAAGAAGTCTACAATGAAGAGAGGTTGTACGTGTTTATCAAATGCTGTACGAGAATTGCTCCAATGCTTTTACATAACACATTCCCTACTAGCATAACTTTACTTGCCATTCAATTATTTTAGAAACCCTAGGTGAAGACTGAAGACATTACATTTGTTGGTTTGAATAGCAGCAAAAATAACTTGGAATCCAAGAAGAAAGAAAATGATCAAATTTGCAATTTACAAGATTTTAAAACAAAAATAACAAGAGATAAATCAAAAGACAACACATAATGAGCTCATACCTAACCAACTGGCAAAAGCCAAATACTGTAGCCTTTGAGCATGGATAGGTATTTCATTTGCAATATCATGATGGATGATGGGAAAAAATGGTGGCCAATTTTTATCATCTGGGGTGATGCCAGCTGAAATACCACATTAAACGCAAAAGAAATTGAGTTAGCAACTTGGTCAAACATTCTACAGAACCATAAATGTATGGTTCTTGAAACAACAATTTTTCTATCTTGTAGTTCTTACTCTTAGCAACAGCATCTTCCCTCCTTTTGATTTCCTGTTGATAACATAGTTAGAGTAAAAGCTTTGACGCACCTTAAAATCTAAGTATAATAATTTCTAACTATATGATAAGTTAATAAAAGCACGCACAGGAAACTAATAAGCTCAAAATCAATTAGGAATTCATAATAAAAAAACATATTTTAGAATAACATAAACCAGGTGATAAGCTTGCATGTAGAATATATTAAGCATGGAATTGAAAAGAAAAGAAAAAAACCTTTTCCCTCCTATTAAGATCTGCTTCCCAGGATGCAAGATCTTTCTCTTTTTTCTTTGAGTCCTGCACATTCAATACATAAATCATACAGTTCAGAAATCTGCAAACTCAAGTCTACTAGTAAACAGGGAAAATCCAAATTTCATTACATTCATTGTATCAAGCGGAATGTCAACTGTAGCATCATTGTGCCCAAATCCCATTGGTTCGTGCCCCAAAGGTGGAATGCGTGCCTTTGATGCAGGAACACTTGAGCCCTTCTGTGAATACCGCAGGTAAAACCATGAACCACAACAAAACAAATGGTCAGAATGAAACTACAAACTAAAAGACAAGAGCATTGCATCAACATACACTGTTTTTTTTAAAACAAAAGTTCCATAATCAAATCCGGCAATTGGAAGTGTTCGGTGGTCCAAAATTTAACCAGGGTTAAACTCGAACTGACATATAAAAACTAGAAGCTTGCAATTGAAAATCTGACTGATTTAACAGAGCCCAGTTGACAAATATTGGTCAAACTAGGGTTGACTAGTCATTGACCAAGTCTAAATTCACCCCAGTTGTGTTGCATCAAATGTACCCATAAGTTTAGTTCTACTTCCTTCCCTGTTATTCTCATCAATCAAAACAAAATAATCTTAAGTGTATCCCCAGGAAATAAATTTATTATTATGCAGGAATTTCATCAATATTACCCCACTCTAACACTGTCGCACCATTTACTTAACCAACCAGCAATCATATTAAAGCTTTCTTTTAAAAAAATTAAGCTCTAAATGTACATGTTCGGTTACTCAGCTCAGTGCACAATATTAATTAAATTAAAATAAAAAAAGCTAAATCGACACAAAATGTCCACTTGTTCCTTCCATAAATTTAAACAAAAGTTTCCATATCAGATCCAGATCGATAAACATAAATGCCCTGCCCACACTGCCTTCGCATGGATAGAAATATAGCAAGACTAAACCACTTAAGAAAAACAAGAGGAAGCGGATCTGAGAAAGGATAAAAACGGAAAGGAAGGAAGGAAAGCTACCGAGAAGGGATTCACTTCTTCCTCTTCATCGAATGGGTTAGGGTCGCTGTTGAATCGACTCATAGTTCTTGACTTCTTTCAGATCCCCAATTTGACAAGCAGAACACACAATTTGTAGAGAAAGGAAGTGTATGGGCGTGTGTTTTTAGAGAGAGAAACACACTCCTCGTTAAGAAGCGTTGTTGTTCAGGTGCATTTGTTAGAGGGTGAGGTGAAGAGAGTTTTTTTTTTTTAATCCTTTTTTGGCTTGTGAGTAACGCGGGATAAAGATTAGAAAAAATTTCGGGCTTCTGTTTGACACTGTGATTTGAAATATTTACGTTTTTGTCAGGTTGCGTGCGTTTTTCAAATTTTGGGAAAAGTAAAGACAGTTGTACCCGGAGATTCCACCGCGTTTTGGCCTTTGAATTCTGCCAGTGAGTTCATGCCACGTAATGAATATATGTCACGTGTAAAGCATGTGCTGCCTTGGTGGCAGGCAAGGAGTGGAAGTGGTGGATTGGTAATTTTGCAATTTCTGAAAGTTGCTTGGCACCTAGCCTCACCAAGCACCTAAAGTCGGTTGGACGCTTCCGAGGATTTTACGTGGTTACGAAGGAGTATGAGTTCTGTTTGTTGAATTTCATTGTGTCAATTTGACTAGTTGAATCCCTTTTGTTTTAATTTGATGAATTGCATCCCTCTACTTCCAATTCCGTTTGCATTGGCACCCTTCACCATAACCAGTTAAAAGAATAAACACTAGGGATAATTTTGACATTGCGATTGAGTTGTTTTTTTAACTATTTTTTTAATTTGTTTTTTTTTATGTATTTAAAAAAACACACAGCATCTCCGTTTTTTCATATAGGTACTGAACACATGATACGTTTATCATGTATTTTTCTCGAGCTCAAGCCTGTCTTTTATAATAATAATAAAAAATACATTAGGTCTTCTATAGTTTGATTGTTTTTTTTTTTACTTTTAACATTGTTATGGTTAAAAAAAGAATGCATTAAAACTAGCATCAACAAAAAAATGTTTTGTAAAAGTACACTTTATTTGTAAAAAACATCAATTTTATATTTTTTATGATCTTGATGTGTTGAAATAAAAAATAAAAAAAATATTTTTTATTAGCCCATGATTATTTAAATGTCCAAACTCATCGAATTTATCAAGAATAATTTCTTGCATAATCCAATTTCTTTTTATTAATTCCTAGATAATTTTTTTTCAAAATTAAATCCCACCTTATAATTTTTAAAAAAAAACATTATTGGGAATTAATTTTATAAACTACTTAAATCAATTGATGAGCAATTTAATCTTAAAGACAAAGAATGCAATCAATGACAATAACTTTTCTCCTATTGTGTTTTGATCTAAAATTTTGCAGAGAAGTATTTTATGTACATAGCTCTATGTTTTGTGCTTATCTCTAGTCTAATTCATCAATAAATTTATACATTACTCTCTTGATTACATGTTTATAGTTCATGGTAAACAATCTGAAAGTTTATATATAAATATTGTGTTCATTGGTAATATTAAACATTCTAACAATCCTCAGGCTATTTTTCTCATTTTGATTGTTTAGTTAATTTATATATTTGCATGCCAAAAATGGGTTTGAGAACATTTATATATTGTGTTAATTTATATATTTAAATATTGTGTTAATTTATATATTTAAATATTGTATTAATTTATATATTTCGGATGAGATTAGCAGGATAAGATTCACCTCAAAGAAACAGAATCAAGAAATAAATAAATCTAATTCTCAAAAAAAAAAAAAACATAAAAGGAAATTACATGCCGACACAGACCTTGACAAGTTCTTTCCAACCACTCTAATTAACTGGACAACATAGAAACTGTATCAAAGTTAATGCTTCCCAAACCCATATTAAGTTCAAATATCGCACTCAGAAAGCTTAAAGATGGAATAGAAAGCTCAATGTATATATATATATATATATGGGCTAATATATAAGCTCTTTTATGTTACTATGGTGCTCCAAAGAATCCTGATCATCTTCTTCTTCTTGTGCCTCAATAACACAACTACAGTACTGTCCGCTGTCCATCGTTATCGACCTCTCCAATGATAAATCGAACTCGTTCAATAACTCAGCTATCAACTCGTCCAAATACCCCCACTCTATCTTCCTTGGTGCCCTCGTCGCCGACGCCGCCACGGCTCATGATCAAAGACTTGCATGCAATCTTGTGACTATCTTCTTCTTCTTCTTCATCATCTTCATCATCATCATCATCATCATGCATGTTCAGAGTCTTGAAACATTCTTCTTTACATGGGGAAAGAACAAGATTATTTAGTTTGAAAAAATCGATACCCAATACATCTCTCCTCTCATCGACGTTGGTGTGATC
Organism: Salix viminalis; assembly: GCA_029228465.1. Lineage (NCBI taxonomy): Eukaryota > Viridiplantae > Streptophyta > Magnoliopsida > Malpighiales > Salicaceae > Salix > Salix viminalis. The sequence continues at coordinate 7,423,798 of CM055426.1, forward strand.
AGATGGAGAAAAGGATGGTGCTTCCTCTTTCTCTCGATCATCGTAATCTTGATTGTATGAAAAATAACTAAACCCCATTGTCGTGGAGACGATCGGGAGAGAATGGACTAACAATATATATCTGTGACTAGAATAGAATGATTTGACAGTAATAATTAATTGGCGATCGATCAAGGTTCAGTTTATATATACGGGCCGGAGCATATATACATGGAGTCCTACCAGGATTAAACCAGTTGCTAACGTTTCAAATCCTTTTATAATTCTTTCATCTACTTATTTCCTGAACGGAGTAGGATTCATTCTGTACGTAACTAGCTATGTTGGTTTAATTAATTGCACTTCACAACTTTAAAATATAATTCATTATATTCTCCGGAACAAACAGGGGCTACGTGTGAAGCTCTCTTACAGTCTTCACCTTGCTCATTTATTCTCCGGAACAACTCACCAGTTCGTGTCCAAAAACTGAAGCACTTCCAGTACAGTTAGATGCTCTGGTTCGGATGTAACTCGTGATGATTAGCTTTTCAAGGCGAGGCATTGCTCCCATCTCAACGTCCATGCTTCTCAGTTTTGCTGAATTTATCAATGCTTAAAATCTTAAGCTTCCGAATCTGATCAATAGCTAAATGTTCTGAATAGCTAAGTGGGTCAAAAGATTTGAGATTTGATTTAGGTGGGTCAAAAGATTCTAAATGTTCTGAATAGCCAAGTGGATATGAATAAAATTTAGTAGACTCATTTATAGATTAATTGGCCCAAGAAGAGACATGGTCGTGCCACCAATAGCTTCTTGACATAAAAATACTATATTTTTTTATCCAACTTATTCAAATGTGATTGGTTGACCTACAAGTCCAGCTCTATAGATTCTTGATTGGCTATAACCAGTTGAGCTTCTATATATTTTACTATGACAGTTGGCTAGAAAAATAGAGAGAAAATACATAATCTGAAGAAAAGTAAAATGTACAAAGAACAACACAAGGATTTGAGACGAGGATGTTTTACTATGAAGAAGTATAAATTAAAAATGACTCAATTTTTCTACCCTTGTCCCAAGAAAACACCAAGAAATATACCATAACTCTTGTATACCAAGAATTTATACAAGAGCTCACCTTATACTTCTTAACCCTACCCTTTTCCATCCCATCTTCCATCCAACCAACCATGGCGGACGTTGTTGAGAAACATTATAAGTATTTTTAAGGCATTTTAGGAGCGAAAAATAGATAATAGTTAAATATATTTATAAAGTAGTGTTTTGGGAACATCTTCTACATCAAAATTAAGACGATGAAATTTGAAAACCACGGGTTATGTGGGAATTTCTTTTATTAACAAAGGACCATGGCTGAGAGCTTGCCCCATCATTGATGAAGAAAACTCCACTTGAATCTTCTGATCCACAAGAGGTAGGAATTGATTTTGGTATGCACTCATCCACACAATCCATGCTCGAGGAGGTGAGATTAGTTGATGAATCATTACAGTGTGCACCAGAGAGAGGATACAGGAGAATGGAAGAGATAAACATAAACATAAACATGGCTGATTTACAATGATCTGTATATACTAGACAAATATTCGATGACTAATCACAAAACACTATTTCCAAGTATAGTTGCGTTTGTATAACATGGGGCTCGGCTGGGCAGAATGCTTGTCTTCTAACTTGGCACTCAATAAAGAGAAGATATCCCAGTTACCGTTGTTCCAATAGGTAGAGTAAACATCTGGCACGTGCGCAACCTTCAAGTAATCTCCATCTTCTCCATTCGGATGTAGCGTCATAACTAGCTCTTTCGGCATGTTGAAAAACTCCAACACTTTCAGTGTGCTCAAGTGTTCAATGCCTGATGGCACCCTCCGCAACGATTTGCAGCTCTGGACTACCATCTTTTCGAGACTAGGCATTGCTCCCTGCTCCACCACTATCATCCTGAGCCTTTCTAGTTTATTTAACCCCAAAAACTTGAGCCGCTGAAACCCCTTGGCTTGAAAACACAAGATCTCACCATTGTAGACCTGTACCAATTCAAGATGCACCAGATTGGGCAAGTATTGAAGAGATGGCAGTGGATCATCACTTAGCTTGCTCCATTTCAGAACCAACTTGACCAAACTGTCCAGTGAAGATATCCAATCTGGGAACTTCTCCATACGTCCTGCCAAGTACAATCGGTGAAGGAATTGAGGAGGCGATGCTAAGTAGTCCAGATCAATAATCTCGCTTTCTGTGATTGAGGTAAGAGACAAGGCACGAAGATTCGTCAGCCTTTCAATAGAAGAACAGAGAGCCTTTCCATGTTTTTTCTTCAAACGTAACAATCCCTAACCTTCTCAACTGTTTCAATCTTCCCAGTTCCAGCATAAGATTCCTTCCTCGATGTGCCTCTACGAAGCAGAGCTTTTGCATGGATTGCAGACCTCCAATATGAGCTGGTGCCTTGAAACCGTATTTGGTGGGGATGCGGTCATCAGAATCAATTTCATAGCGATACACCAATAGATAGCAAAGTTTTCGGAGCTTCCGAATCTCAGCAGGTAATTCAGATACCTGGGCATGTTTCAGATCCAACGTCTCAAGATTCTTAAGCTTGCTAATGGAACCTGGAATGAAATTCACCTTGGTATTCCTCAAACTTAAATATTTCAAGAGGAAGAGGCTGGCAACTTCACTAGGAAATTCATTCAGAGGTGCACCTTCCAGATCCAGCACATGAAGCAGCCTGAGATGACCAGAAAATAAGTTGTGCACAGGAGAGTTATAGCTACAATCTTCTTCCCAGAATGTCAGCAATGAACGAAATCGAGAGGAATCCTGTCTTTTTTGTATTCTTGGCATGGCATTATGCATCGACCCACGACGAGCTTTTTCTGGCCATACAGTGCCATCCTCCTTCACTATTGCCACGAAGTCCTGATCCTTTGCCTTTGTGATCATAATCTCGCGCAGGAGGTCATGGACGCGGCATGTTTTGACCCGTCCATCACTGGTTGCCTTAACCACTTGAACCAGGCTTCTCTTCATGAGCTCATTCAGGTAGTCCTGTGCAACTTCCTCTACTGTCATTCCCTCTTTGCCTTTCACAAATCCTTCAGCTATCCACAATCGAATAAGTCTCATACGCTTGATTCGATTACCCACAGGGAAGATGCTGAAATACAGCAAACAAGATTTAAGGTAGTATGGTAAATCATTGTAACTGAGCGACAGTATTTTTCTTGCGCTCATCAGCATGTCATTTTCTTCTAACCCAGCACCGAGGCTAAGATGTACCATTTCCCATTCGTCTGTTTTACTCTTGTCCTTTGTCGCCAGAACACCGCTAATCGCTACAATTGCAAGCGGTAATCCCTCACATCTACCCAAAATTGTTTCTGAAACATTCTTCAAATGTGGAGGGCAGAGGTTGTCCTGAAATATCTTCTTGCAGAACAAAGTCCAGGATTCTTCTCGAGACAACGGATTTAAAGGGTAGACTTTTTCAGGGGAATCCACGCATGAAGTAGAGGCAACTCCAGTATTGCGTGTTGTGACCACTATCCGACTGCCACAGATGTTGTTCGGCAACGCATGCTGGAAAACATGCCAAGCACTTGTGTGCCACACATCGTCCAAGACAATCAAGTATTTCTTATGTCGGAGAAATTCATGGATGACACTCCTTAGCTTATTATAGTTCATGCTGTCCACACCTTTTGGATCTGGTTTCCTGTGAACTCGGAAGAGTTGTTGAATCATGTCTTTTAAGAGGTCCTCTCTCTTGAAAGATTGAGATACAGTTATCCAAGCACGGAACTTGAAGTGCTTCTTCACGTCTGAATCATCGTAGACCTTTCCGACCAACGTTGATTTTCCGAGGCCTCCCATTCCGACCACAGAAATCACTTCACGTCCTGATTTGCCTCCAAGAAGCCACTCGATCAGCTGCTTTTTGGGTTTTTCAATGCCCACCAGATCTGCTTCTTCTAGTAGAAGGGCATCCTTTTGACATTCAAGCCTATGGATGCTGTTGGAGCTTGATCCTTGAATCATTATATTATTTTTATTGCAGTATCTCCGGTGTGATTCTGAGATACTGATCACTCGAGACTTGATGCTTTGAATTTTTGAAGCAATTCGACGCCGTGCTCTTGCATCCTTAATAGATCGAGAAATCTTCCTGAAACAGGAAAAAAATCCGTGCCCGGGATCACTAGCAAGGGATAGGCTGAAATTATCGAGAGCATCTTCCGTGTCATAAGCTGTATCTCTCACTTTCTTGACCAAACATTTTAGAACAGGATCACTGTCTTCCATCGCATCTGCAAGTCTTAGGAAGGCTGTCATGAACTCAAGCTCATCACTGATATACTCTGCTTCACCTTGGACTCCTGCCAGTTGTTTTCCCCTTTCTACGAGGAAGTCTCCGAGCTTCGTGAGTAAAAAAGTAACCACGCCCTCAGACATGGATGGATTTTTTTTCAGTTTCCCAACAAGTTTTTCTGAAACTTCAGGGAGTGCAATAATGGTGTTTGGAGTTGGGGTCGAAAGTTAACTTTGTTTACAAAATGGCATTGCATAGATATATTTGGCAGCACTTTCCTCCATGAAAATGTCGTTTAGCAGCCAATGAGATGTTTTCTTGAGAGTGTAGGCCACTTCAAATCACCATCAGCTTGGCTATTCTATAATTTTAGTCTGCATATTTTACTATTTCAATCTCTGCGTAACTACAAGGAAATTCCTTCTCTCTCTCACGGTCAAAAGGAAAATTAACAAGCTGTATTGCCTCATACAAATATTTCAGTAGTTCCAAAAATCCCATTAATTTATTTATTTATTTATTTATGTTTACCATGTAGTTTCAGCAGAGAAAATTAAAAGTTTGTTGTTTTCTTCTCAGAAATTTACGACCCTGCTGTTATCAGATACAGCTGGAATCTTAAGTCCACCATGATGAATGTAAGGAAATGAGGTGGTTGTGTAAACCCTACAATCTATGCTTAACCAGCTAGATGATTGCGACAGTAGCTGTTTTAAATTAACGAAAAACCTGTCAAAGACAAACAATCTGACGCCAACATGAAGGTTTTATTACATTCAGCTTTGGCATATAAATATTTGAAATATGGGGGTGGAAAACGACTGGCAATAAGTGCGTTCAGGAAAAGATTAAAGATGAGATCAGGACAAGAAATGAAAGGGTGATTCCTGGTGACACACCATTGTTAGGTAATATCTAAAAAAATAGCCAATCCCATGGTGAACTGTCGCTGCTTCCTTGCAGATAATGACATGTTTTTTTTAGTCTTTTGGGTTTGAGAGTGTATTATAATATTGATTTTTTTAATGTTTTTTTTTAAAAAAAAATTTTGATGTGCTATGTTAAATATAAAATGAAAAAATCTTGATATATTTTCAAATAAAAAGATATTTTTAAAATGACTCTGTATCACAATTTCAAACACTTTTAGTACTATTTTTTTTACCCTCAATTTTTTTGATTACATCTTTCTATGCAGGGACCAAAATGTAAGACAATAAGAAATTTCATTGCCAATTAAATTTTCTATTCAAAAATTTATTTTTATCTTCTTTCTTTCTCTTTTCAACCTTCACAGTTCCTATAATTTCCAAAAAATCAATTATGATCCAAAAGATTATTTCAACCTTCACAAGTTGTTTGTCTCTTAAAATAAAGGGGGAGGCCTGCAAGCCTGACCTTTTTAACTGTTTTGTACATAAATTATTTCCAATTTTCAATACATCAATTAACCTTAAAAAACAAAAAAAACAAAATCCTCTATTTTTCTTTTCATTTTAATTTTTTTTACTAAACTTAATTAAGTCCATCATCTAAATTGTAGGTTTGACAAATTAAATAATAAAACACGGATCAGTCCATTATGTTGTTGTTTTTTTTTCATTTAATTATAAGCAGGATGATGATCTTCTAAGCAACATTCATCTTTTAAATTTTAAATTTTAAGTATGAGAGTTTTATAAATTAGTTGTTTTAAGAACATGGGTAAAAGAGAGGAGAATACACAAAATCTCATATGAGTGAGAAAATACATAATCATACTTCAAAAGTATTCCAATAAAAAAGTAATAATGATGCAAGAACTCTTTGTTTAGTCAAATGATTCGTAATATGCTCAGAAAAACACACAAAAAAGCTAATTGCACGCAATGAGTATATAATTGAATTCACCTTGCAAGCACCTTGACTACATGATATATATATATATATATATATATATATATATATATATATATATATATATATATATATATATATATATATATATATTTCCCTTTAATCCAAGTAATTGCATTGTAAGAATCTAACTCCATAACCTATTAATTTTCAAACAAATGGCTGCAATCAATACTCAAAAGCAATGCCTTCTGAATTGTCAAATCTTAGTTTCATCAGAGTCCATATTACCTATAGAACGAAGGAAAATACAAAGAATTTTCCATTCATGATCTCTTAGAGCTCCACCAGTTCCTGAAGATCCTGGATTGATATTTGTAGGGGCGTCAACATTTCAATGAGGGAAAGAACAGGCAGTTGAAAGTTTCGAATGGCGTTTCTCTCTTCCAGACTGCAAACGCAGGATTTTCTGCGCTTGGAACTCTTTATTTTTGCTTATGATTATGCGTTGGTTGTGATCTATATTCTCTTTTTTGGTATCTTCATAAGCATCATAATTTTTGTAAGGAAAGTTAGATCACATTCATTAAAAATAAAATGCTTACATCAATTCACAACAAACATTGCAACATCATATTTTCAAGGAAATTATCACAAAATTACAGATGCAGGTCATTGCTTCCAATCAGGTCGCCTTTTCAAAAGAATGTCTGGTCTTGCATAGTTGTAGTAGATTTCCCAATTGCCATTTTTCTGATAGGTGCAGTAAATCTCAGGCACATTTCGAACCTCGTGATAATCTTCACCATCCCCACCCGGATGGATTTTCCTCATGAAATCGTAGGGCATGTCAAATGGAAGCATCTGCAATATTTTAATGAACTGGACAGCTGGCATACGGAGAAAACTCCTCGCCGCTCCCTGTTCGGTTCCATCAGGCCGTAGCCTCTTGACAAAATCATGCGGCATGTCAAAAAAATCAAGTGCTTTGAGCATAGCGAGGTGCTTGATTCCAGAGGGCACCTTCTGAAGTTGTTTACAACCCTCGACAACTAGCTTCTGGAGAGAGGGCAATGCTCCCTTCTGAACAGTTATAGATTTGAGCCGTTCTAATTTGTTTAGCCCCAAAACCTTGAGCTTTTTGAATCCCTTGTGACTGAAATGCAATTCTTCACCACTATAAACTTGTACAAAATCAAGGTGCACCAGATTGGGCAAATCCTGAAGAAATTGCAGCGGATCTTCACGTAAGCGACTCCATTTTAAAACCAACTTCACCAAACTATCAAGTGAGCGCATCCAGTCTGGTATCCTCTCTAAACGTCCTGTCAAGTATAGTCGCTGAAGAAATTGAGGAGGGGAAGTTAAGTGCTCTAGATCAATGACCTCGCTCTCTGTTATTGAAGTAACAGACAATGCACGAAGCTTCATCAGCTTATCAATGGAGGAACATAAATCCCTCCCATCTTCCTTCCGGAACTTCAGAATGCCCAACCTTCTCAAATGGATCAATCTTCCCAGTTCTGACATAAGTTTCTGTCCTTGGTCTGCTTCTAGGAAGCAGAGCTTCTGTAGAGAAATTAGATTTCCTATTTGATCTGGTGCCTTGAAACCATGTTTGTTGAGAATTTGGTCTTCAGACTCGGTTTCAAAACGATACACTAGCAGGTGGCGAAGCTTTTGGAGCTTCAGAATGTCAGCAGGCAACTCAGTGACTTGGGCATGCTTCAAATCCAAACTTTCCAGGTTCTGAAGCTTGCTGATTGAGCTTGGAATGGAATTCACCATGGTACTCCTCAAACTTAAATACTTTAAAAAGATGAGGCTGAACACTTCATTTGGAAATTCCTTTAAAGGGGTGCCTTCCAGATCTAACACGGTAAGCAGCCTTGAACGACTAGAAAGCGAATTAAATTTATGAGGCTCGGGAAAAGAATCTGTTCCCCAGAACACCAGCAATGAACGGAGGCGAGATGCACCATGTATTCGTCGCATGCTTGCCCTAGCATTATGTATTGATACTCGGCGGACCTTTTCAGACCAATCCATGTTCTGTTCCTTGGCTATTGCAACGAATTCTTGCTCTTTTGCCTTTTTAATCAGTATCTCACGGACAAGGTCGTGGACGCGGCATGTTTTAACTTGTCCATAACTGGTCGCCTCTACCACTTGGACCAAACTTCTTTGTATGAGCTCATTAAAAAAAAATTCTGCAACCTCCTCTAATGTCATTCCCTCCCTTCCTTTCACAAACCCTTCTGCTATCCACAATCGAATAAGTCTCATACGCTGAATCGGTATGCCCTCTGGGAATATGCTGAAGTACAACAAACAAGATTTGAGATGATAAGGTAAATCATAGTAACTGAGTGATACTATCCTCAACGCATTCCTCCATCTGCTGTTGTCTTCTAATCCAGCACCAAGACTACGGTACACCATTTCCCACTCGTCTATCTTACTCCTGTCCCTTGTCGCTAGAACACCACTCATAGCCTCAATAGCAAGCGGCAGTCCTTCACATCTTCCCAAAATTCTTTCTGAAACGTCCTTCAAATGTTTGGGGCAGTGGCTGTTTGGAAATACCTTCTTGCAAAACAAATTCCAAGACTCTTCTGGAGATAATGGATCCAGATTGTACACTTTATCTGGGAATTCTATGCAGGCAGTAACGGCTACTTCAGTTTTTCGCGTTGTCAGCAATATACAGCTACCTCGATTGTTGATTGGGAACACAGGTTCAAAAGCATCCCAGGCATCAGTATGCCACACGCCATCTAACACAATGAGATACCTCCTTTGCTGAAGGAATTTAATGATTACATTCTTTAGCCTGTCACTGTCCATGCTATCCACTCCTTGAGGAACAGTAGTTTTCTGGAGCAGACGGAAGAGCTGTTGAATTATATCTCTTAGAAGGTCCTCTTCCTTGAAAGATGGAGAGAGGGTGATCCAAACTCTGGATCTAAAGTGTTTCTTGACATCTGCATCATTATATACTTTGCTCACCAGTGTGGTTTTACCCAAACCACCCATTCCGACCACTGATATCACTTCACGTTCGGATCTGCCTCTGACAAGCCACCCAATAAGATGCTTTTTGGGCTTTTCAATGCCAACTATATTTGCTTCTTCAACTATATTCCCTGGCCTGGCCACTCTTGGTGTGAGGGTGGAGCTCGAGCTTGGCTCCGTTATATTGTTCCTGATTAAATATCTCCGATGTGCCTCTGAGATATTTATAACTCGGCTTTTGAGTGCTTGAATTTTTGAAGCAATTTGACGCCGAGCTTTTAAAGTGATGATGGAGTTGGAAATTGTTTGAACAGAAGAGCAGAACTTATCCCCATGATCACGTGTGAGACGCAGCCTGAAAAGATCAAGAATATCTTCCATGTCATACGCAACATCTCTCACACTCTGCACTAACACTTTCAGTCCATCATCATACTCTTCCATCGCATCTGCAGCTCTTAGAAAGACCAGCATGAACTGCAGTTCATACCCGATGTACTCAGCTTCTTCCTTAACACCTGTCAATAATCGCTCCTCTTCCTGGATAAAACCTGCAAGCTTTGTGAGCAAGAAGGTCACTAAACCTTCTGTCATTGTCAATTGACTCTTTTCTTTCTGCTGTAATTTGATCTCTGTTTAACCACTGGGTTTAATTCAACGGTAACTGTCTCTTATAAAGGAGAAGATCCCCGGGTTTAAATGCCGAATCAGGTGGGATAGTAAAATGGCTTAACAATGAGCCAAAGGACTCCAAAGTATAAATGAAAAAACCAAAAATTTAGGAACCTGTTTTTTTTCTGGTTGAAATGAGAAAATATTTTACATGCCTCTATATCAAAGTTAAGAGACGATCGGGGTTGTTTCAGGGTTCAATGTCTGCGGGAAGAGAGACACAATGTGGTGGTAAGAAGGTTAGCTTTCATGGTTTCAGGATAAATTTCAGGTTAGGATATTGCTGTTCTTGAGTACTGTAAAGCATTCAAGAATGCATGGTGCTTGGAGAGGAGTTGTTTTGTGATTCTAAATGTTGCAGCAATTGTATTATATATACAGTTTGATAAAGCAGTGCTTGGTCAACTGGCCAATGACTTGTTTGCTTGAGAGCACAGGTTACTCCCAACCACCATCAACAAGAATATTTTGCTATTTTCGTTGACATCATTTACCAATTGCAAATACCTTGAACTTTTCTCTAATCTAGTAACACAACGATGCAAGATGCCCCCCCATGTTCTGACCTTGTTCTCTTGTGTGTATGCCTGTTAGATTTTTATTTTCATTTTTTTCCAAGAAATTATGAGGTCGTCTCTTTTACTATTGGCCAAATTACTAAAGAAAAGTTGGGACTTAAGCAAGTAGTAGAATCTTTCTACCTTGCATTCTATAAGGTGTTGTCTTTTGGAGTTTTAAATAAATCATCCGGGAAAGTTCGGACAGCTTTTCATGATCACTTACAACCGCAGATTGACGATTTCAAGCTTCAGCGCTGCAATAGACTGTCATTGTCAGTGCTCCCAGATTCAAGCTTCAGCGTGCACGGCAACTAGAAAACGATTCTTCTTCCATCACCAATCTGCTGATTATGAAATATTGATCCAGAAACTTATTGCTTCTGACATTACCGATTCAGCAGATTATTATGAAATATCAACTAGGAAAAAATAAATAGAAAACGATCAGTTTTTGCCCTTACCGATTCCACCTACAGCCACAGATTATTAGAGGGAAAAGACTGCTGGTTGACTTGTGAACAAACAACGTTGTTCCTTACTTCTGAAATAGTTTGCATGGTTATTATAATCACATCTAAAAATGCGTTGTCATTTGGACAGGACAGTTGTGAAGACAGCAAAAATGTTGTTTCTTGAAAGATATTTTTGAATGAAAAGGACGTCTGTTTATATTTATATAAATGTGAATCCCATATAGTTGATAAATCTTCCTTTTCCAATAATTCAGGACACGATTCAAACTTATCTCGAGAGCTTTATCCATGGGAAAATTAACAAGTTTAACACTAAAAAATCCAACACCCTTTAGGATTTTAGAAGTAAATTTTTGTTGTGAGATGAAAATACCTTTCTTTGATCGAGAGAGTAGTTCACTATCTGGAAAATACTTTAAATCACCTAAATCTTTTGTCTATAAATGACTGTAGAAACTGATTAGGAGTGAATATAGTAGTGAGATCATTACAATGTCATCAACACGTATTAACAAGGGCTGTAAAAGATCTGCTTTTTCGACATGTGAATGGTAAGTTATCTGCTTTTGATTGAGAAAATCTAGCAGCTTTTATAGTTGTAGACCAAGAGATTGAGATATATAATGAGAGTTTTTATAATTCTTTACAATATAAAAAAAAAAAAATTTCTGTGATGAAATATTAAAAACATGATTTATCAGATAACTTTTTGTGAATAATAATAATGTAAAGTAAATAATTTTACAGAAATAAGATAAAAATCAAAGACAATTGCATGAGCAAATAATTGATAAAATCTATTAAAGATGAATTATTCTATAGTAAACTGATTGTTTGTTGGTTTTGCTTAATTGTTTGACTAAATATTTAATAAGTAGATAATAAAACTGCAATTGATAAAATTCACTAAAGATGAGTTTTTTTGCTTCCCTACTAGAAAACTGATTGATTGTTGTAAACTTCTAAATCCAAATTTCTTATTATTATTATTATGATTGAATGCAAAACTACAAAAACAAATATTAGCAGCGTAAAAAAGATATTTAAAACATTTTCAAAAACAAATTAGTATTAATGTGATTTTAATATTATTTTAATATGTTAATATTAAACAACTATCAAAATATATAGTTAGTTTACCATATTTTTAAGAAGAAAATACATCAAAAATAATTGTTATCATTATTTCAATACCTTATCCATAATAAAATTAATAGATATAATTAAAAGAATTTACAAAAATTAAAAGAATTTACAAAAAATAAAAGAATAAGGGCCAAAATGAATAGCACAATATATTCGCAATTTCAATGGAAGAATAAAATTGAAACAATTAAAACTTCAACACCAAAAAAATAACAAGAATGAAAAAAAAATCAAAAGAATAAGGGCCAAAATGAAACATAACAACTGATTTTTTTTAATTAGTTGTGGTGTTTGTGGAGTTTTAAATAGATTTTATAAAGAAAAAAAATATTTTTCTTTTTATATTATTTTAATATGTTAATATTAAAAAATATCAAAATATATAATTAGTCTAATATTTTTTCAGGAAAAAAAATACTTTAAAATAATCACTATAATTATTTTCAACACCTTATCCATAATAAAATTAATATATAAAAAGCTCTATAATTGAAAGAATTTTTAAAAAAAACAATCAAAAGAATAAGGGCCGAAATGAATAACACAATATATGGTCAATTTCAACCAAAACAATAATATGTAAAATGTATATTCTCTTAGTCCTTAAAAATATCATTTAAATTAATAAAAATTATAATAAATAAAAAATAAAAAATATATCAAGTATTTAAAACAAAACAAAAAATCAAGCTAATCTCCTTAGAAATTCTTTTTTGTTAGAAAATCAATATACTTAAATAATTTGTCTCATTTTTAAAAAATACTTTAGGTGTAAAAAAGCAACACATGGAGGGGTGTTAATTGAAAGCATGCATTTTAAAAAACTTTTGAAAATGATATATTAAAAGGGCATTAAGTAAAAAAAAACTCCAAAATTATGAGTATATACATATAAACATGGACAACAAAAATAGGGAATATTTTAGCAGGAATGAAAAAATTAAAGGAAATAAAAATGAAATAAAAAAAATAAAAGAATAGAGATCAAAATGAAATACAAAAATATATGGTCAATTTCAAGCGAAGGACAAAATCGAAAGAAATCAAAACTTCTATACTGAAAAAATTAAGGGATTTAAAACCAAACCTAAAATTAAAAGAATAAGGTCCAAAATATTAATAAATATCTGATTAATTTCACTTAAAGGACTAAACTAAAACAAATCAAAACTTATATAGTAGAAAATTAGAACTAAAAAACACAATCAAATGCCTAGGGACTGAAATGATAAACTCTTAAATCAAGAGGACTACCATGTAAAGTTAGCTTCTAGGAGGATAGAGAAAAATAAATAAAAAAGATAAATCGGTCATCGACACTTATCCGACCACCATGAGATGACATGTGCACCACCATGTGGAAGGGAACACGACGGCATATCGTGTGATATGGTGGACAGACATGTGTGGCCACCATAGGACACTGCACGCGTCGCCTTGAAGACGCGGACGAAAGAGAACTGTCGGCGTGTCTACGAGACACACCTGCAACTTTATATTTTAAAAATAATAAAATTAATGTGAAAATACTCATATACCCCCAGAGCTAATTCATTTATTTTATCGATTCTGAGGGTAAATTTGTAGTTCTCACTATGCATAAAACGATGAATAACCTAAAATACCCTCACCCAATAAACCACAAATTTATATTATTCAAGGGTATAACAATTATTTTATTGTTCATTTATAGATGAAAAAACCAAAAATACCCTTGACCACTCAACACTGTTTTTTCTGATAGCAGGGGTAAAACCGTAGTTCCACTGTGCAAAGATTGATCAAAGACGCAAATACCCCCAAACAACCATAAAATGTCAATCGGTCCATGTGAAAAGGCGAAAATACCCTCTAGGCCAACCAGTTAAATTTCAACGCACTTAGGGGCAAAATGGTAATTACATTATTGCAATCCACAATCATTTGTCTACTGCTATAGTAGTTTCTCCACGCGGTTTAACCTAATAATTAGCTTTAAAAAAAAATAGAAAATCAATGCAAGTACTAATAGTTAGTTTTATATGAAAAGGGCACGTATTAAAATCTGTGTTTTAATCATTAGGGTTAATAAAAATTTCAAAATTATTTTAGTTAGATGGTGTTATTTTTTTATATACAGAGTTCCTGTTTCTACATATATTTGAAAGCAAAACGAATTATTATTGGCAATATTATTATTATTACAATTTCAGTACTAGTAAAATTAGGGGCTTTTGATATTATATTATTATCACAGGCCGAAAACTATATATAGATATATACACATCACTACCTGAACTGAACCACCGGGGTAGTTCATCATGATGTTATACGCTCCGGCCATACAATTATCAGTATCTACAGAGCTTTCAGCAACAGGTCCTAAATAAAAACCAGCCTGCAGCAGAAATATCATTTCCATCGAGTATGAAGCTCCTGGCTTCTTATGACGGGACTTGGCCGGGAAGAGTCGTTGAAACTGTCGAGGGAGTAGACCTCCCACCCACCATCTCTCCAGTAGGTCGAGTAAACTTCTGGGATGTGCGCCACTCTCCAGTAATCTCCCCCTTGATCATCTGAAAGCAGTGTCTGGATTAGTTCTCGAGGCATGTCGAAGAATTCTAGCACTTTCAGCTTCGGTAGATGCTCGATGCCTAACGGCGCCTTCTGCAGCAGTTTACAGCGCTGAATGCTCAGCTTTTCCACGCGAGGCAGCGCACCCACCTCCACCTCCACGCATCTTAGCTCGTCGAATTTGTCAATCCCTAGGAGCTTGAGTTTCTTGAACCCTCCCACCCTGAAACACAAGGTATCTCCTTCATAAACCTGAAGCAGCTCGAGATGAACGAGATTGGGAAGAGCCTGGAGAGATTCCAGGGGATCACTCTTTAAGCGGCTCCATTTCAGATGGACTCTGACAAGGCTTTCTAAATTGGGAATCCAGTGTGGCAGTGTCTCTAAGCGTCCTGTCAGGTACAGCCGCTGAAGCAGCGGCGGAGGAGAGAAAAGGTGCTGAAGATCAAGAATTTCATCCTCTTCTACTGAAAGCAGAGACAAGGCACGAAGGTTTCTGAGATTCTCGATGGATGAACACAAGGACTTACCATCTTCCCTTCTCAGCTTTATAACCCCCAACCTTCTCAGTTTTGTCAGCTTCCCAAGCTCGGTCATTATATTGCCATTGCCGTGGTTTGCCTCTGATAAAGCATAGTTTTTGGAGGGATTGCAACTCTCCTATTTTCTCAAGAGCCCTAAAACCATTTTTCGAGTGGAAGTGTGCATAAGACTCGAATTCATAGCGATAAACCAGGAGATGACGAAGTCGGTTTTAGCTTCAGGATCTCATCGGGCAATTCAGTGACATGGGTGTGTTTGAGATCCAAGGTCTCTAGGTGTTGAAGTTTCCCGATGTAGGGTGGGATACTACTTACCTTGGTTTCCTTCAAGCTTAGATACCTGAGGTAATACAGGTTCATAACCTGAACAGGAAATGTTTTTAGTGGAGAACCTTGCAAATCCAGCACGTGAAGCAGCCTGAAACCATTAGGAAACAAGGTTCGTAGGGGAGACTTCTCCACCACCCCGAACATGAGCAAGGAACGCAGCTGGGAGACGCACCTGTTCAGCTGCACGTTTCGCACTGTGTTGTGTATTGACAGACGCCGAATTTTGTCTGGCCACATAGCATTTTGATCCTTGGCTATGACTGCAAAGTTCTGGTCTCTGGACTTTGAAATGATAATCTCTCGCAGAAGGTCATGGGGGCGGCATGTTTTGACCCTTCCGTCACTAGCTGTCTTCGCCACTTGCAACAGGTTTCTGTTCAGGAGCTCATTGAAATAGTCCTCTGCAACGTCTTCCAACTCTTTTCCATATTTTGCTTCCACGAATCCTTCCGCAACCCATAGACGAATAAGTTTCATGTGTTCAATCAGATGATCCTCTGGAAAAATGCTCACATACAGGAAACAAGACTTCAGATAGTACGGCAGATCATTGAAACTGAGAGAAAGCACCTTCTTCAAATTGAGAAGCTTATCATTGTCCTCAATTTCAGCACCAAGGCCACGTCGAACCATCTCCCATTCATCTATCCTTCGCTTGTCCTTTGTAGCAAGAACACCGCTGATTGCCACAATTGCAAGTGGAAGTCCCTCGCATTTTCTCAAGATATTCTTACAAATATCCTCCAGATGATGAGGACATGAGTTCCCCCAGAACGTCTTCCTGCAGAAAAGAGTCCACGACTCTTCTGGAAGCAAGGGCTCCACGTTGTAGACCTTGCCCTCTGATTCTATGCGAGAAGTGAAGGCTAGATCAGCATTGCGTGTAGTGAGCATGATCCGGCTGCCGCAGTTGTTGGCTGGCAAGGCATACTTGACGGCATCCCACTCATTTACGTGCCATACATCATCCAGGACTATCAGGTACCTTCTTTTCTGCAGGACCGCTTTGATTATTGATTTCAGCTGGCTGCTGTTCTGGCTCTCTAAATCTTTGGGGACTGGCTTCCTCTCTACGGCAAAGAGTTGCTGAACAATATCCTTTGAGTAGTTCTTCCATCTTGTAAGATCGAGACACTCTAATCCAGGCATGGACGCTAAAATGTTTCTTCACGTCCGCATCGTCGTAGACCTGCTTTGCCAGGGTGGTTTTTCCCAGCCCTCCCATCCCAGCAAGCGAAACTACCTCACGTCCTGAACGGCCATTAACGAGCCAGCCAACAAGCTTGCTTTTGCGCTCCTCGATTCCCACTAGATCAGACATGTCTAGAAGAAGAGCATCTTCTCTTCGGTCCTGCCAGCCGGTGCTAGTGGAGCTCGCACCTTGTTCAGCTACACAGAACTTCTGACGGAGTCTGCGATGGCCATCGGAGATATTTCTGATTCTCGAGTTGATGGCTTTTATTTGCGAGGCAATTCGATAGCTAGCCTTCATGTTTTTGATGCAGCATGACATTTTATGGATCAAACCATAGATTCCCCCCACATGATCATGTGCCAGGAGAATTGTGTACTCGTCCAGAACATCCTCAGTTTCATGAGCGACGTCCCTTATTTGCTTAACCCACACCTTCACTTCCTCGTCACTCTCTTCTAGTGTATCTGCAACGTGCAGGAAGGCTCTTATCCGCTCCAACTCTCCTCTCACGTAAACAATTTCTTCCCGCCCACCTCTTAATAACTGCAGCTCGTTTTCAAAAAGAGGTGCAAGCTTGTCAAGTAGAAAGGTCACTGCGCTCTCCGCCATTTTTCTCTCAACTTTCATGGATCATTCTTCCATTTGCAGGAGTTCCTTCTATGTTGAGGAGGGCTTGTTATTATAGCCAAGTAGTTGATCTTAATTTGTCGTATTGTTTATCAATGTTATGCAAATTACGTCATTGCTTATGCTCATCTCAATGATTCTAATCAAGCCGGTCAGTCAAAGATACTCGTTTCTTTGGGGTCCAGGCTTCCTTTTAATTTCCACCCACGCACGCTGTCCTTTACTCCTCCGTCTCTACCCTGTCGAGTCACTTGCACGTAAAACAGACTTGGCGACATTGTATTTAGTATTATTAAAAATAAATATGAAGTTTATTTTTAATATTATAACATAACAATGATGAAACAAATTCAAACACGTCTAAGAGGACAGGGACACCATCTCTACTGATTAAATGAAGTGATAGATTACATTGCCGCGTCTTACAATTTCAGAACGCGGCCTGCACTAAGGTCAATTGGAATAGTGATAAGAACACATTGAATCGTTGCAAACGCGCTAGCAACTTGCATCAATGGAGTGTTTCAAGGGTCACTGATCGAAATTGCCAGGATAGTGCATGTTTGTTTCTGTGATCTTACACTGTTCGCTTAAGTCAACAGCCGTGACAGAAACATCTGCAGTCAAGATTATCCCAGCATCGTCTTTGATTTAACCGTCCAAACTCTTTATAAACCTCCTTACAAGCAACCGCCCTATTCCTTGAATACCAATTAACCATTTCACCTGGTATTTCATTTAATAATTTAAGTTATTTCGTGAAATTAAACGGTTGAAGAGATTCTTAATATAATTTACTATTCTACTCGACAACGTTTCGGTTGCTTCAATAGCTGCATGAAGCTATTATTGGTCATTTCCATTGCATCTATGGCCTTGGAAATCTGCCTACCCTGTCCCACTCTGATCGTTCTTGTAACTTCAACAATTTCTCGTGAATTCATGAGTGGATTTCTGGCCTTTAAATTCATTGCGTGAAAGATGGTTCAAGAATCTTGACCAGTAGAGCCAAAAGGAAGATTATAATACTAAGTAGAATATTCAGCAACATGAGCAACTGAGATTGCTGATGTAGAAAGAAAAGTAGCATAGTTTATATGCTGAAAATTATCTATCCCTATTGATCAGCTCTCCTGTACTTCTCTACGATCTTGTTCGTGTTCAAATGTTAAAACAAACCAAAATTAGGGCAACCCACGAAAACCATTATTTTTCAAAGTTGTCAGCTCCCAAAACTGAATGAAATGACCGGTTTACCTCAAACAAAACAAAACAACTATGAGAGCTGTGTTTGTTTTTCGGAAAGTGGTTTTCGGAAACTACTTTTTCCAAACTTTCCTGTGTTTGTTTGCCATTAGAAAAGTTGGTTAACGGAAAACACTTTCAAGTCAAAGAAAAATTTGGCTTGGTTTTCAGGAAAGTGTTTTCCTGGAAAATTTGGGCGGAAAACATTTTCCGGAAGTTGTGAAAAATTTTGAAATGTCATTATTTGCTGATTATATCAAATTTGATCCTCAAACTTTTGACTGCTATATATAATTTGCTATATATAATTTGTTTTGAATATTTATTTTTCAATTCCATCTCTTAAAATTTAATTTTTATATTAATTTTGGTCCTTATTTTTATAATTGCTATTTGCTTTTTTCTTATCATTTTATTATTGAAATTTTTTATCTATCAAATTTGGTCCTCATTTTTTTTATTGTAACTTATTTTATTTGAAATAATTTATGAAATGTTAATTATTATTATTTAATTTATTCACCTTTCATTTTTTTTTAATTTTTTAGATTTGATCTCTATTATTTTGATTATTATTTATTTTATTTGAGATAATTTATGAAATTATATTTTTTTTCATTTTCATTCTCATTCAACTTTTTAATTTGTAAGATTTGTTCCTCATTATTTTAATAAACTTGAGAAAAATAAAACATTAATAAGTTATTTTTCCAGCTCATTTTCCATGACATAACCAAACACTGGAAACTGTTTTCCAACTTATTTTCTATTACACTACCAAATATCGGAAAATACTTTCCAAAAAGAAACCACTTTCCTGCAAACAAACGGGGCCTGAATAAATTTCATTTTGCTCTAAATCTTGATCCATTCCAAAGTTTGTATTTAAATTCCAGTTGAGATATTTCAGTTTCATTATACCCGTTTTGTTCCATGAATAAAATTTTAAAACCATTTTTTTATAATTTTATCCTTTAATACTTAGTTAATTAGATATTACACTTTATAATTTATTGTGATCTGTTTTTTTTTGTTATCTTAATTTCATGATCTATATTATGGGTTTGGCAGGTTAACCCATTTCACTATAGTTTTTTTATAATTAATATATATAATTTTATCATTGATTATAAATTAATTTTTGTCTGTTTATGAAATTATCTCAATCTAACCCGGGTTACAGGTTTTATTTATCTCTCGTAACTAGGATATTGAATTTAGAAGGTTAACTATTATCATATATTTAAAAAAAAATGTTATCATATATATAGAAAATTCAATCCAAAGTAAAATTGCATGGAGTTATTTACTTTTGGAGTTGACTCCACCGAGTTTAACTGCCAATCATTTCAATTCTTTCATCACTAGCTGAACTGAAATTTCTACCTTCATCTCCGCGTACATGTCATTTGTATAATGGTTTCTTGTATGCAAGGGCAGACAGACTTATTCAAACAGTCAATTATTTTTCTTAAATGACGAATAATGAGGTTACAACACCGAAGAAATTCATGAGATTCAACTGTTTAAACATGCAAAACATTTGTGATTATCCCTCCAGCAATCTAAAATAAAAAAAAAAATGTTTAGAACTACATTAATTGGAGCGAATTTCCATGAACACACAAATATTTCATTAAGTTAAATCACTAAAAAAAAAGCCGGGAAAATAAAAACCAGTCCCAGTCAAAATTGAAGACAATTTTTTTGTATTCATAATCTTTTTTATTTTTTTGACATGCACCGTATGTTCAATGTGTACAAACCTCCAAGACCTACAAAAATCTCTAGGCGATGAGATCTTTGGGAGTAGGTCAACTTCTAAACGGGATTTTGATTGGTTTTGGCTAACCCAGGAAGAAAATCAATTTGCTCGGACCTCACTGCATTTTTGGGCCAACTAATGTCATACAAATACAAATCTAGTTTATTTGAAACATGATATCGGGGTTCTTTTTATGATATTTTATCTCCTAAATAAGCAAAAACCCTTTTCTTAAATACTTGACCTAGCTCAACAATTTCTGATTCTTTCACATGTCCATTGACATCAGATGGCCTCAGACTCTGGTCTTCTTGGGACAACCTGCTTGCAACATCAATGGTCAAACTAGCCATATCTCTTCTAGCTGTTAATATTCGCAAGACTATCGCAGAGTAGCTAGAACTGGACACGAGTCTATTAAGTAATATCAGTGCCTCCCGAATCAGCGATGTCCTGCATATGCAGAGATAATGACAGCCAAAGAAGCAAATTATGAAAAGGGGGCATAAAAATGTTAGCACAGAAACCATTTCAATGAGATCCACTGACCCAGAACAATCAAATGTTGGCCAAAAAGTTTGAAAAGAATTTATTTACTCTCAACCCAACTTCAGAGTCAAATGTTGAAAGTGTGAAAGGATTTCATGGTGTATCCAAAAACCTGGTCATCATTACTCACCTTGCTTTAATGCTTCTTGCTGGCTCAGCCGAAGCTTTTACGTTCATTTCTGACACTAACACTTGCAAAACCAACATAAGAAAATTTGTCTCTCCATGTAACTTGTGAGACACCATAATTTCAAAAGCTGGATTTTCCAGACGAGGCTAAAAAAGCCAGCATAATGATAGCCCGCTTGCGAAGTTCAATATCCTGAAAACCATTTTTTACAAAATGAAACAGATTGCATTTTGCAGCAAGTATCATGCTTGTATGTGTCTGCGCCCTTTATGCTTTTACCAGAATCAAAGAATAAAATGCAGGAAAAACCCGATTACATAATGATCGAAGTCCTTTCATGTAGAAATGGATTTTCAGGGAGAAAAAAAAAAGCTATTTCATGGGCCTTGACTTAAAATGTGTTTTGCTACACAGCCTTTAGACATGTCCAATTAACATAAAGCAGACCATCAGGTAAGATGTTACCTAAGATATATTTCAACACAAGCTTTCTCTTATTAACATTCTATCATATACAAAGAGCACAAATTCAAAACAAGAACCAAAAATCAGGAAAATGCTATGGGAGCAATAAGCTGCACATTAAAAATATAGAGAGAAAAACTGTAGCACGTCAAATTTTGTATTTAAACTAGAGCTAAATAACACACCTACCTGTATGCTATTTCCAGAGCAAGCAATGCATTCAGCCAAGCCCACAAAGATGCTACTGAATCCTTTGGGTGTTGAAGTATTTTTCTTGTTATTTGTGGAACCAGCAATTTCTTCCTCTTTACAGCCAGAGCAAAAAATGCTCAACAGTTTGGAACCTTCAATTCAACAAAGAACCATAAGCTAGGAAGTGTTATTCAAATCTGTAACTCCTAAAACAGGGCGTTGCAAAAAAATTCTAAGCAATTCCATGTAATGGTCCAGGCTCAGTAGTTCGCTGTAGCCTGCTCAAAAAGGATTCTCAAAGAACCAAGAGCCAAATTGTGGTTGGTTTTTGGATTCAGAATTTGAAATCTCTACAGTGCATAAAGCTGCTATGAGTGAAACTTAAGATATCAAGTTGTAGAGATTGTTATTTATAAGCCCATGGTCCACACCACGAAACTTATTGCTTACTGCATCCACAGAAAGTATGAGGCTCACAAGAGGACAATTTAAAAAAATATCTTACCTCCATGACCTATAACAGAATTGGTATGTTTTGGTGGGTAAGGACATGGATGATTCCAAAAAAACCCAAAACGTCTTATACTCTAGCCATGATGAACAGTTATGAATAGATGTTTGATGATCAATAATATTACATAAAAATCAACCATAACCCACTGTATGAAGCACTTAAAAGAAACATAATTATTAAAGCAATTTGAAACAACAGTAGCTTCTGATTTTTCAAACTTTTCAACTAGATGAAAGGTATCCAAATAAGTGTAAAAAAAAAGGTGGGCAAGGTTGTGATATCCTCAAAGTATATTTATAACGATATCAAAGGGGGATCAATTAAATAGAAATTAGGACCTTTATTTTCTACATGAATTTCTGAGTAGTTTTTATTAAATGATATTATTTTTGTTCGGCATTGGCTACATCACCACATATTTTATTTGATCATAATTTGACATACAAGAATGGGCAAGTTACTGAAATTTTGACTATTCTTTTTTCTCTATTGTATTCTAGGTCTCCCTGAGGATTCAAGGAACCCCTTGTCAATCGCCAGGGTTTATATTCTCTTTCCCTACCCATACAACAAACACCGCACGTGTGTGTCTTTGCGCGCACATTTTCATATCTAGAATGTTGCAACAACAGATATCAGATTCAGTTCTTGCAGGAAACCAAAGGATGCTAGAATATCTTTACGAAAGGCCAGATGATGTGACTTTCTTTCTTAGCATATAGTCGTTACTAATTTCAGATACAAAGGAGCATTTAAGATAAAATATTTCAAGTTGGTATACATGAATTTATTCTGGGCATTTGAATAGCAAGGAAATCTTTTCTCCTAATTAGATGTTTTCCAACTTTGTGGGTATAGATTTGCTTCTTTCTTTTGACAAAACTAGAATATGCATATAGCTGACAGCAAAGCTCATTAATTAGTATTTGCAAGCAAAAATCCTGGTCCTCCAGTTTTTTTCTAGACACTGACTGCTGCTTATTCATTTGGAGTCAACAATCAACAAAATAGGTTAGTTTCCAAAATATTTAATACTGGCACTAAATAGAGACCAAGCAAGTAAACAAACTAATGGAGCTAAGATAGACTTCATAATCAAATGGGGAGGGAAGATCAACTGTGATACAACCTAACAGATAATAAAGAATTATGACAAACAAGATTGACTTTACAGCAAGTAAGATTCTAGCCAGAAAGATAAAACAAGGAAAACTAGCAAAATCAAACCGGGAGAAGGAACAAAATTGGTCTGGACTTACAATTTAGCAGCAAGAATAGAAGATGGAGAGCTTCCTTTTGCACACGTAAGCCAGCTTCCCTTCTTAGCAATTGTGCTATGCTTTCAAAAACTGGTGATTGACCAAACCTTTTCAAGCAAAACTACATTCAGAATTTATATATACATATTTCTTTTTGACAGGATTTGCAACCAAAGGCTTACAGAGAACTCACTTTTCCGTCTCTGGTTTGAGCATTACTACTCATCAGAATCACATTCATGATAGAGATTGCCTCCAGTATCACACATTCTTCAGTATTGCTCACAGCAATCTGAAGCATCATTTCAAACAACAAAACCCAGTTTACAGAAGAGAGTTGCAAGGAAATGTCAGCATTCAAACACCGTTTCTTGCACAGGTGTTTAGGATAAATAGATTTAATCCCAAGCGAACCACAGCCCGCATTTGATGTCTCATAGCTGATCATTCTAAACAGATCTTGGCCTTCAAGGCTGTCCTCAGAGCGAAGTCCCTCGATCTTGATATTGTCCCTGAGTAGAGTGCACTGGAAAGATCAAATCAAAGCTCATAAGAACACACACACAAATTTAAAGTTTTTAGGAGCATCACTTTACAGAGCACCAGATATGCAGAAAACAAGGTACCAAGTCCTTTTGCCAAAAGGATGTTATGTAATGACCTAAATATGAAGGTGAATATTTGATGTTTATGAACTGCAGACAAAACTAAGAAATGCAGGTTGTTGCTTGATTTTTTCTATACTCTGCTCAGCCAGCTAAACTACCCTAATTCCTGACAATTTCCAACCATTTCCTCTTTGTTTTCTGCTCAATAGTGTCAGTCATAATTCAAGATATTCTATAATTTTATTTGGAGAATGAATTGACCAGAGTTGGGATCTTCAATGTAATTTGGGAAGTTCTAATGGTCTGATTGCTTTAAGAGGGATTTAAATTTTTCCATATTTATTAAAAACCTCTTTCAAGATACAATACAAGCAATGCCCCATATATTTCTAGATTCTAAATAGTATTTTGACAATCTATAATATTGAACAAGAAACAAACCAGGAAGTTATTTGCAGTGCAATTACAGGTGTCAGTCAGCACCTTCTGTTGAATAATTGCCATACCATAGAATCCAAATTTGGATCAGAACAGGTGAAAGAGATTAAAACATCAAGACAGATAATGAAGACCCAAATCACAAGGCATGATGTTGTGCACACATTAAGTCGTGGTATTTCATTTTGAAGGCATGAACAAACTTTGAAAAAGAAAAAATGACATATGAGCCATAGTAACTTACCCTCCTGATTTTGCTCCCAAACTCAATAGTTGCTTTAAATAGACTAGCAGTATATGCAAAGAACTAGAAAGAATGGCAACCTGTACCCGAAAAGAAAAGTATTCCTTAGAACAAGATGTGAAGAAATAATTGAATTTGACTACTATTACCAAAAATGGAATTTAATCACAAAGTATAGACAAACAGAGTCTGAAACTCACATGTGTGACATCACAAAAATCAAGTAAAGATCTATACAGAGCTTCCAACTGTAGCACTCCATTATTGATCTGCAATATAGAAGAATCAAACAGAAAACAAGCTAATTTGATGCTCAAAATAATGGGGGGAGACATCCAAGGAAAATTTAAGCATGCCTTATGTAAGGAATGGTTTGGGACATCACAAAAGAAACCCTCATGTTTCTGCAGGGCTATAAACATATCTCAATATCCTTGAAGTTCATGTGAGTCATTAATGGTTTCTCATTCAATTACCACGGGCAGTCAATATTGCTGGCACAAGCAACTGTAAGGTCTTTTCGGGCTAAGGTTGGCAACCATTTTTCTTCCTTTATTAAACTATACCTGCCTTACTTTTTCTTCTTATTAAGAGAAATCCCTAGATTGTAAACCATGGGAAGTGCCTCAATGATAAAGGCCGTAAATCAATCTTTATCTCCAATTAAAAGCACATGAAACTCTTTATAATACAATACCTTTGTCAATACAGAATACAGATGAGAAACTTTTGCTGCTTCAGATGTCGGAAAAGAGCACATATGATACTGCAAAGCTGCATGAGAGGACCTTTCATCTTGCAAATAGTCCATTTGTACTTTGGAAGACACATTCATGCTCATGCACCCAAAAAGAACCTGAAAATCTGTTGGGCATGCCATGAACAACTTGGAGATCAGATTTCTTCCCAATTGTTGTTCATTTGTGGAGCCCCAGATTCCCAGCAATGTTTCAGAAAGTCCAAGGTGAGAAGGTAAATCATTGTTCAATTCTACTTTGGTAAAACCAATGCTTCTCTCAGTCTGAACTCCTATGGCCTTGGATGTATAAGCTGTTAATAAACATAAAAAAAAAAAAAGCACGTCAGCTTCATGTCAAAATTAAATAAATAAATAAATGGCAACACAAATGAAAACACTACGGCAGTAGAAGTTTATCCAACATATGCACCTCACCTATATCAATCTGACCCTCCAAAGGTTTTGCATTTTCAGAGTGCTGGGAAATTCCATGAGCATCCTTGCTGGGAACCCCGCACTCCCTGCCACTATAGCCAACCATTCAAAGAATTTGTAAGGTGCAAATCACAACAATTAAAAAGGGCCACTGTCCAATTGTGATTTTATATCAGACAAGCTAAATAGATGACGTCAAAGTGAAGACAAAAAGAAAAATAAAACGAAATAACCAAGGCCATTGCAAGAGAAAATTGCAAACAGACTAACTTAGAATAAAAACCTCACAAGTTTGTCTTTTTTTGGCTGTGAATATCCACATATTTTTCTTCAGTGTCCGCATATAAAGAGTTAATTTGCTCGTCTCTTTTCCTTCTCTCCTTCTTAAGTTCAAAGCATTCTTGTTCCTGAAATGGATTAGCAATTCAAAACAGAACGCTATTAAAAAAAATAACAATTAAAAATCATAATTCAGTGCAAAATCAATGAAAAACAGCTTGAAAGACTAGATAATTAACAAAATAAGTAGATGGGTAAAAAGAAGAACAAAATCAAGCATAGATAAACACTTATAACATTGTGAAAGGGTGGAAAAGAGAAAAAGACTTACTAAATCTGTAAGGTGCTTTGATGCGCGTCCCAATTCTCTCTGTAGATTGCAAAATCCATTAAAACTGAATCAGAAATTTCATTCCTTTTTCGCTTAAGAAAGATATTGTATCACATACATCTATCACTCAAAAAAAAAAATCTAAAGTAACGTTACCCTGACGAAATTTCGATATCGGATAAAGCCCCAAAGGAAAGCAAATATAAATCCAAAGAAAGAAAGAAATTAAATAAATTCCCGAAATAAGAGAAAAAAAACCTTTAGGCGATCAATTTCTAGGTCTTTGGCATTATGTTTGGAGGCAGAAGTAGAAGGAGACGAATGCGAGAATCCGTTAGAAAAACGATCAAATACGATGCTGCTGCTACTGTTATTGTTGATACTGAACTCAATTGGTCGTTGAGAGAGTTCACGGGGAGGAGAGTAGCTGGTGCAATTATTTTGATAGTCATGTTGTAGTCGTTGCGGTGGCGGTGGGAGGTAGGGGAGATTAGTGGTGGGCAGGGGAGATTTGGAGGAGGAGGAGGGGAGGAGCTGAGATGAGAGAGCGAATTCTTCGACTTGGATTAACTGATCTAAGAAATCAGCGTCCCATTCTTCAAACCCTTCCCCCCTTCTTTTTCTTTCATTTCTCTCTTCGGAGTTTTCTTTTTCTAATGTGCGTTTGGTTCTGTTTTTTTAGTTTCAACATATATCAGATATAAATTTCCTGAGTCATATATGTGGCAAATAACTAATAACCTTAGAAATAAATAATCGGAGATAAAAATAAAAATACGAAATTCAAGAAATAGAAAGAAATCCAAGCTTTTATTTGACATGTACTCGTACGAGGAATGGTATTCCTGTGCTGAAGTTCAACTAGTAACCAGCTCGATCGAATAAATTTTATTATGTAAAATGCTTGATCAGTTCAACTAGTAACTTGGTTAGGATCAAACTCTGAATCTCGACGTTTTTCCATTAAATTCACGAGGCAAGACTAGGTTTTATAGCTTTGTTCATCATCACATCGTGATCTTTTTGAAAGCCTCTTCACTGTTATTTCTACTACTTTTTGCACCTTGCCCTTTTACATAAACCAAAAATCCATTTGGGATTTCATTTCATGAGACTAAAAACATGAACAGAACATTTCAGATTTTATATTTTAAATTTTGATAGATCTTAATTGCAAAATGTTGAAAAGCTGAAACCTATAGAAAACTACTTTACCTGATGCAATGCCACTGGTGGCAGATGTAGCAATAGAGTAAAGCTTCTCTAAAGTTTTTCTGAACTTTTTTGTAATGAACAGATCATTTAAATAACAGCATTAAGATATCTCGAAATTTATAACAAAAAAAATGATCTATAAATGTGAGTGAGAGCAATTATCTGGCATCCATCATCGTAACTGTCAAGTTATTCACAGAATGAAGTCCTGCAGAACTCATGGATGAACTTGTGTCTCCCATGTTTCTGCCCATAGCAAAAGCAGGTTGTTTAGGTGCTGGGAGAGGTGCATTTTCATTTACAATCATGGAGAAAACATCCGACATTGTAGGCCTGTCAGCTGGACTTTCTTGGACACAAAGAAGCCCTATGTTAATCTGTCTCAAGAGCACAGAAGTTGAAGGGGGGTTCCCCAGAACTGGATCCATCATGTCCAAAGCTCTTCTAGAATCCCATGATTTCCATGCCTATTGTATAACCAAAGCAAATGTTGCATCATTAGTGTAAAGATTAGCAGGGGCTAAGGTTTCAGATAAAATTCCAGCAAGAACAAAACAGTGGACATGAAAAATACCTACCTGTCCGAGAAGATTGAGACAGTCTCGGTGGTAGAAACCAGTACTCTTCCTGCCGCTTACAATCTCAAGTAACAATACCCCGAAGCTAAAAACGTCAGATTTTATTGAGAAGAGACCGTCCATGGCATATTCAGGGGACATATAGCCACTAATATTTGTAAAGAGTCAGTGCATGCTGAAAGTGGCACGTGTACTGGAAAATGAGAGAAGTTTGAGTGATTTCTAAGAAACTTACTGTGTTCCAACAATCTTCTTGGTGTTTGCTTCGGTTTCACTGCCTCCGAAAATCCGAGCCATCCCGAAATCGGAAATCTTGGGGTTCATCTCACTATCCAATAGAATGTTGCTCGGTTTTAAATCCCTGTGAATAATTCGTAAATTCGAGTATCTGTGTAGATACAGAAGGCCTTGAGCAATTCCTTCTATTATGCGAATCCGTGAGCCCCAATCTAAGATTTGTCGTTTGTTTGCGTCTGTTTGTACACAAATCAAATAATAAATCAATGGAGGTGTTTGGCAAACGACGAATTCAGAAATGATTCAGAGAGATAGAGAAATGAACGCAAGAAAACACACCAAATAAAAAGAAATCCAAGCTTTTATTCGGCATGTACTCATAGACTAGTATTTTCTCATCCCGTTCAATACAGCAACCCAATAACCTGACAAGATTCCTGTGCTGGAGTTTGGCAATTAGTATTGTCTCATTTCTGAACTCCTCGAGCCCCTGCCCGGATCCTTTTGAAAGCCTCTTCACTGCTACTTCCACACCGTTGGATAATTTACCCTACGAAATGAACGAGAAATCCTCGTGAGATTCAATTTGACTTGTCCGAAACATACCAGAAATATTTGAAGATGTAGATTTGGAATTTCAGGGAGCTTGATTGTTAATGCTCCAAAGAAGATGTGACGCTACTGAAAAAGCAATGGGACATGTAGCATCAGTAAAGCTTTTCTGAACTTTCTAAATTCTAGCGACGAGGGTCATCTAAACCTTTTGAACAATAGAAGTTTCCAATCAAAAAGGATAGAAAAAACAAGAAAAAAAAAATGGGTGTGATTTACCTTGTAAACCGGTCCAAAGCCTCCCTCTCCAAGCTTGTGCGAGAATTGTTCAGTTACAGCAGATACACTCTCATAACTGAACAGCGGCAATTCAACATTTTTCCTCCGATTATCAACAGAGTTAGATACATTGTTTGTTGAGTTAGGATCGGTATCGAAATCAAAGAGCAATAAGTTCTCACTTGTATCCTCCTCCCCTGTTTAAAAATAACATTATTGCACAGGGTCACATTGCTGAAAAATCCAGCAATTCCGATCAAACAAGTGAAACAATTTTCAAAAAATCATGAAACTTAGTTCTACTGCAAAAACAAACAATCCCTGTAAATGTGAAAATCCCTTTAAAGTATTCGATCTTCCTTGATTACCTAAATAAATAAAAGGTTTACAGATAACCCCATCAAATAAAGTTTATCATTTGCACACAGATTTCATTGTTTCAATTTACAAAGGGAGGCTTTTTCTTACTTATTTTTTTCACCATTAACGTGAGTTGTGTCTATTTTTGAATACTGGGGTAATTGGAAAGACAGCAAGAACCAGGATGTACCTTTGTGTGGGAGCTTTCTCTTGCGCAGATAGCAGCAGTATATGAGAAGGCCAAAAGTAATAAAAGTTACTGGGAATAACCACCGCCAAAGATGGCCCGTATTCTCCTTTTGTTACCTATTTGTTGTATATAGAGAAAATACTGTAAGTTCAACCATAACCAGCACATAAATATAAGAAGCTGCTAGGTCAAAATATTTCTTCAAACGTGAATTTATGGTTTAAAACCATTACCTCTTCCAGCACCATTCTCAACTTGAAACTCGGCAGCGGCAAGTTTGATGTAAATATCTGCTCCAGCCCGACTAACTCCTGCCTCAACTAGCTGTTGTAAGTTTACAAGATCTCCTTCCCATACGAAACACCCACTATTATTGTAGGCAAAAGCCGTGCAAGAGCAACTCTCCAAGCAATCCACTTCACATCTTGTAGCATTAGCAGATTCATGTGTTTTTGAATTTGTTGGTAATGTAAGATTCGACATCTTTAGGAATTCATCTTTCCTGCCATTACCTTCCTTTTATCTGACACTGCAAAGGGGATTCCCTGACACAACCGCTTGACCAATCATTCTGTCTGAATGGTTTAAAACCTTTGATGCAGTTACAAGGGCTCGTGGTGCTTTCATTGAACACGCCAAAAGCCCCACAAAAAGCATAAACATCAGCCTGGTCTGTCGGTTTGGGACCAATACAAAGACCATTGCGAAGAACCAACCAGCCATAACCATTGCATCATCTTTCCTGAAGTATCCATCACAAATCTTGAAAGTATCGAAGTATTGGACATAGAATATGTGAAATAGCTTTCATTCTCATTCGATATGACACTGAAATTGTAAATATTCACTCTCATTTCAGGTATGGAGGTAAATCCCTGCCCGCTCCAAACCCCACTGCTCCAATACCTACGAGACCTGTTCCACTCTATGAAATATTGAATACTTCCATTTGGGTCAATCCCGACCGAGAACATACCTGGTGCTGGATCTTCTGAGTTTTTCCATGAAATAAGCCTCTGCACCTGCCCAGTTTGTTTGTTGATCCCCAAGCTTTCCACCAGGGAGCCATGTATCGGTTGGGTAATCGAAACTCTGCCAGTATGTAATAGATGTATTCGACACATCTCTTATGACAAGGTTTCCGTTATCCAGTAGTCTAGCTTCCGTAGAATTCAGAATTGGAGATTTCAGAGCTGTTGACCAAACTGTTTCCGTGAAATTTGTGAGCAGGACTAGATTGCCATCAGGAGATAATTCAAGCTTCAAAGAAGCAGTATTTAAAGGACTCTCCCTATTTGCTACCCAGACAATAATCTTATCCGCAAAATTCTTATACCATATTCCGAGGTACATGTTTAGAGAAGCACCTGGCCTGAAGAATCCCAGTTCGAAAGTTCCACCATCAGATATTAAACTCTGATTTACAGATAGAGACTGGCCAGCTGAAAGGGTGTCACTCCCATTGGAGGAGCCAGTTCTGATATTCAAAATGCACAGCAACAGAGACAGACAAAAACTCCATTTTCTCATAGCATGCATCCTCTCTAAGATCACCCGTGCTGATTAAACTAAATCAACAAATGTCTTTGTGATAATATACAATACTGATCAACAATTTACCATCCTAATGAATTGACCAAATATGAGAATAATCTAATATTATTGCTATAGCCGCCCTCCCCGTTTTTCTGCTTCGACGACTTGGCGTGACACCATTATCATCCTTCAATGAGACCTAGCTCTTGTCATCAGTATAAATTCTTGCCTGTTGTTAAGTTGACCACTATTGTGAAGATTCCCGTCAAAAACAAAAATTGAAGTCATAAATGGTGGCTGATGAATTCTAATTTCGAAGTTTCAGACAGCCCAGCGATTTTTCATTGCATTTAATTTACGTGAGTGGGAGATTGACTTGAAAAAAGAAGGAAGAGAGTTTCAATAAAAAACAGACATTTAGTTGTGTTTGACATATATAATTGATCTAGAACAAGTAGCGGAAGCATACATGCTCAAAAAGGAGCACCCGAAATTCAAAGGCAACTGAATTTCGGCAACCGGACGCCGAAGTCGGAATGTCGCGAAACTCACCGAGTCGATGCGTTTCGCCGTTTGCGGAAGAAGACAGGGGCTTTGCCCCAGAAGTTCACCAGTTTTTGGCCAAATTCCATCGTTTTGGCCCCGAAATCGTCATTTTTGCTATTTTAGGAAAGTTTCGTTTTAGCCATAACTCTTGATTTCCGAGTCCGAATTGACTTTCGTCAATTACTGTTTGTTCAGCATTTATAGGCCTTTCATATTCTGTATTTATCTCAAATTTATCATTTATTGTAAATTTATTGTTTAGTGTCATTTCCTTAGGGTTTTGCTTTAAATATAATTGTAAAGCCTCTGGCCGGATTAACTATTGATTTATTGAATAAAACTTTGAGTTTGTTTGAGAGTTCCTCTCGTTGCCCTATCTACGAAATATTAACGTTGATCGTATTTCTTTGTGATTTTTTGCTGGGTCAACAATGGTGAGGATTGCAGTACGGGATTCTCGAATGGACTGAACAGGATAGAACACCTTCGACTCCGGTTGACAACTGTTCTTTATTTTGCACTTGGTAGAACGAAGATGGGACGACGTTGCAATAATATCTTTATCTTTGTCTTTGCCTCATGTATATGTAAACATCTAACACTCTTTAAATTATATAAATAATAAATTTTCCATTTATTTATAAATGATAAAAAAATCCTTTCATTTATATTATTTATCGTTATTAAGTGAATCAGGGGATGTCACAATTTTGAATGTTTGAATTTATTTGATTTTCATAGTGTTTAATTTTTTTTATTTTATTTTAATAAGTAATCGATTTTATTCAAAATCCTGATATGTTCTTTAATTGACGGCAAGGACATAAATACTCGAGACAATGTCTGAAACGGACATTATCAATGAAATGCCATGCCAACAGATAAATAGATAGAAATATTATCTGAAAAATAAAAAATTATTATTATTAAATAAAAAAAATACATTATATATAAGTGTGATATCTTAACAAAATTAATAATTTTTAAATCATAATAGTAGAAGCTACAATAATATCGAATAATAATTAAAAGGATGTTTAAGAGTTTGTTTTAAAAGTATCTTTGAAAAAAAAATAAAAAAAATATTTTTTTTATTTTAAATTGAATTTTTAAAGCTTTAATATATTAATATTAAAAATACATATTATTAAATAAAAAAATATTTTAAAAATAACATCAATAATAGTCTCAACAAATTAGCATTATAACAAGGAAGTGTTTATTTGGGAGTGTGGCTGTGATTGTTTTTAAAGTATTTTTTGTTTAGAAATATATTAAAATAATATTTTTTGTATTTTTTAAAAAATATTTTTGACATCAGCACATTAAAATGATCTAAAAAAACAAAACAAAAATTAATCTAAAAAAAATCAAAAATACTTTTGAAACAACACTTCTAGCGAACAATGAAAGCATCTTTGGCATTACATAGAAGCATCAGGGTATTTTTGTAAGTTAGGTGATGCGTAACAGTAAATTAACTGTTTTAAATAGGTCGAAAAGTGCAACCTGTTGTGACATGGTCGATGCACAGGGTAAGGTTCTCAAATAATAGGTGGTGAAGTGAAATTGCTATCAAAATATAGGGGAGTTTGTGAATTTTACGCTTATTTAATTCATTTCGCAACAAAAATAATTATATCTAAAAGCACTATCGAAACATTTAATCAGACGAAAATACCCTTTAATTTGTATTAACTTTATGACTAACATAAATACTTATCTTTATTCCTTTTAATATACAGCTAGTTATTAGTAGTTATGACTATTTTTTCCTATAAAAAGCTAATTATTAGTAGTTGTATTCAATTCTATCAATTATTGATAAGAAAAATATTTTAAACACTAATATATATTTAAAAAAATATTAATCATGTTTTTTTTTCTATTTTATACTTATGTATACAATATATATATATATATATATATATATATATAACCTTAAATAATATAATATAAGCTTGAGAACAAGTCAATTCGGTAGGCCAATAATTAAAATCTAAAAAGTAATAAAACTACATCATAAATTATCAAATTATCAAATTGGATTCTTAGTTTATTTTATATAGAGTATTTGGTTATTGTCTTACATTATTTTTTATTTCTTATATGGAAATATTCATAACATACATATCATTCCTTCGCATTATTATTTGAAAAAAAATATCTATTTTTGTCGATCTTTAGATATTTTTCAGAAGTTTTCAACTATATTACTAAATATTATAGTAATGGGTTTATATTATGAATGCTAACATGTTTTGCATCTAGTAAAATTTGCATATTCACTATAATATACTAAATGCAAAAGTTTGGACGCATATCAAAAAAATTTATCCTAAGTCAAGAGTTTTATCATATATTTTACAAACATTCAAGTTCTCTTTCAATCTATTTATCTTCATGTGATTTTTGCCTATTTAATGATATTATCATAATCAATTTCACTTACCTTATAATTTGATAAATACTCATGTAATGACTAATAATTTATTCACAATTATACGCCTACCTCATAATGATTCATTACAATCTTTTAAAGGTTAAAAAAACTTAGTTACAAGTACATTTAATTCTTCATCTAAATGGATGTTTTGTGAGCTTTCATAATGAATACAATGAAAATAAATCAGGGTTATTCAGGTGAAAATTCACAAAATATCCATTTAGATGAGGATTACTATTATCATCTACAAACTCATGTATATTTATAGAACTAAAAGTTGAGTCAGTCATCCTTTTTAAGCATAAAGTTCTCTATGTACAAACCAACAACTACATTTATCTATAAATCTAAAAAAAAAAGATGCATAATCAGTACATTTTTATGATATTTTTTTAATTGTTACAATTCATAAATAAACATCTAGTTTTACCTATAATAATATTGTTTGGATTAAAAAAATATAAAATTTATAAAATCTTTAGCCTTTTAAAGATAATCTTATCATATAACTCTTTAAGTGAATCTTGATACATCAAAGACTCATTATTTATGAAACTTATATAGAATACTAAAGATGGCATTTATAAATAATAATATCATCAATTTAGAATTTAAGTTTTTTTATTAAAAATAAATTCACAATCAATTATCATTTCTATACATATTCAATATTGCATTTAAATATGAGCTGAACAGCAAATAATCAATGGCTAACTAATTATTTGTCACTTATTCAATGTAAACCTTTTCAATCTAAATTAACACTTTTTACTTATTACCAATTCTAAAAACAATCAATTTTCTCTAAGATTTCCTAATTTTTTTAAACTTAACAATAATTTTGACAAAAATATGATCGGTACCTATTAAATAACTCATCACTTCTTTCATCATAAACATACCTAAGTTATAAAATCAAACTCATTATCATTAAATTACAAACAAATTAAATTTCCCTTGAATCCTAAATAAGCTTTAACATACATACAAAACATATCGCAATTTTTTTCAAGAACAAACTATAAAACACATAAATAAACTAGAATACTACAAATATTATAAAATA
This sequence comes from Salix viminalis, assembly GCA_029228465.1. Classification (NCBI taxonomy): domain Eukaryota; kingdom Viridiplantae; phylum Streptophyta; class Magnoliopsida; order Malpighiales; family Salicaceae; genus Salix; species Salix viminalis. The sequence continues at coordinate 7,459,264 of CM055426.1, forward strand.
ATTTCAATAAACTAACTCAAAACATAAATGGGTTCCATAAAAAAAATAGTTGGTTTGCTTACTTGGTGTAATGAATATTTAGAAATAATCTAACTAAAACAAGAATATTGACATTATTAAGTATTTGTTGGATTTAAGAGTATAAAGACCACATTGGTGAAAAATAGGGGTGTTATTTTTATCATGAGAAGAAGAAGAAGAAGAAGAAGAAGAAATGAGGGAGAGATTGTTGTTGATTATAACATTATTAAAATTGTCAACGAAATTTTCAATGGGAAATAGTGATGGAATGTTTCTATCATTATTCCTGCTAGGGGTGAGCACAAAAACCGGTCAACTGATTAAACCGAGAAAAAAAAAACCAAATCGATAAAAAAACCGATTAAACCAATTATAAAACTCTAAAAAATATCCGGTTCAACTCGGTATCGATTTTGTAAAGCAAAAACCGAATACACTGAACCGAACCGATTCAATTAAAAAACTTACTATAAATATAAACTTTCATTTCTTTTCTATTTTCAAAACCCTAGCAACAGCAACCCCCCCTCTCGGCTTCTCCCTCCCTCTTTAAAACAAACCCTAGCAGCAGTAACAGCCGGTAGGGATGAGCAAAAAAATTGGTCAACCGATTAAATCAAAAAAACCAAAAAAAATAAATGAAAAAACTGAATCGATAAAAAAAACCCAATTAAACCAACTATAAAACTTTGAAAAATGTCTGGTTCGGTTCGATATCGGTTTTGAAAGGCAAAAACTGAATACATTGAACCGAACTGGTTCGACTTAAGAACTTATTATAAATATAAACTTTCATTGCTTCCTAATTTTTAAAACCCTAGTGCCCCCCCCCCCCCTCAAACTTTCATTTCTTCCTCATTTTAAAAACCTAGCAACAATAGCAGTTGTCCCCCCTCTTGGCCTCTCCCTCCCTTTGCGTTTGCTTTCCTGGACAAACCCTCTTGCCCTCTCCCTCCCTTTGCAACTTCTACTAGTCCACCTCTCTTTGCCTCTCACTCCCTCTACGATCGTCCCCCCTCTTGGCCTCTCCCTCCCTTTGCGTTTGCTTTCCTAGACAAACCTTCTTGGCCTCTCCCTCCCTTTGTAACTTCTTCAAGTGTTTGTGTTCCTGGGTTTTTGCTAAGTTGTTGTAAAGTTTGCATCTTTATGTGTTTTGATTTGTGTTGTATTGGGTTTTCTGGGTTATTGTTTAATTATAATTTCAGGCAACAACAATCACCAATTGGATCGGTAATCATCAATCGTTAACTAAAATTGATTGTTAATGTTCATGTCTTTTGCTTTCGGGAATGTTGATTTTTGCTGTCTTAATTCGGGATATTGTTGTTAATTATTATGATATGTGTTGCAAATATAAATTGTGAATTTATTTTATGATTTCAAACATATTCGGTTTCTCTAATTTTTTAATCATAAAAACCGAACCGAAATCGGTCGGTTTTTACTAGGTTCGGTTCGGTTCGGTTATTTTTTTTAAAAAAATATATAATTTTCACTTTGATTGTTTTTTTTTATAAAAACCGAACCGAACCGAAAATACTCACATCTAATAGCAGGTGTTCTCAACTACGACAGCTACTAGAGTGAGGTTGCGTAATAGAGTGGCAGTTGCCTATTGAAAGAAGTCATCTCGACGCGCACTCACCTGGAAATGGAAGACTGAAAGCCAGAGTCTTGAAACTAAGGGTCTGAAAGAGTTCTCTTTCTCTTGTCGGACTCTTCAATGAAGTCGTGAACTTCATTCTTTTATAGAAATATAGAAAGAAGGTATCTTACCCTTCACGACCAAGAAGAGCTGTGTGGGATTCGATTACTCCAACAGGAAAGAGAGCAGCAAAGGTTGTTCGGGATTAACCTGATTGACCGAATATTGCCCCTTGGACTGATTGCCCATTAGTAATAGTAAGGGCAATTTTCCTTGTGAGCGGAGCACGGGTAGATCCCATTACAGACAGACCGAAAATATTCGGGGTTTTTAATAGGTTCGGTTATTTTAAAAAAAAATATATAATTTTTTGTTTGATTGTTTTTTTTTATATATATAAAAATCGAACCGAAAACACTAGCCTCTAATTTCTACCATAATAATGACATGTCATATGTCTGTCATGATATTTAATTATTTTTTATATTCCATTAGCAATTATACTGGCAATCAGCGATGACACAAATTCCATTGCCAATCCATCTCTATTTTCATCAAACATTACCAACGGACTACTTTTTATATGAAATTTTGTTATTGTTTGCTAATTTTTTGTAGTATTTTAATACCATATTTTAAAAGCTTCTTTAAAAAAACTAAAAAATATATTTTTATTTTTTGTTTTAAATTATTTTTTTTGGTGTTTTTATATCATTTTAATTTGCTAATTTCAATAATTATTTCAAAAAATATCATTTTGACACATTTCTAAACAAAAACACTTTGAAAAATAACTTCAACCATACTCCTAAAAAAATCCTAGAATTGTAATTCTAATAAAAATTTAAACTCAATAAAAAGATGTTTTAGTGCTAGAGATCTTGTATAAATTTTTAGAAATCAAGATTAAATATTTTCCTATCATATTCTAGATAATTACTAAATATCTTAATATAAATAGGATTGGTTCACTATTGTTATGAACAATGAATGTCCTGCCCAGTATTTTTCTTTTCATTTCTCTTTTTTTTTCCCTCAATTTATTTTATTTAATCCTTTTACTATCTAATTTCATAAGATAAAGCTAAAATTATAATAAAAAACCCCGATAATTTTCAGTTATTGGATTTGAGAAAAGATAGACAAACTTGTTGGAAAAAGATAAATAAGAAAGAAAGTTACTAGTCGATCACATTTCAACCATGAAAACGTGTCAACGGATTTGTCTCTTAATTGAAGTTCAATTAAAGTCGACTTTCTCGCTAAACACGATGTAAGAAATAGGTTAGGTCCCATATATTTTTTCTATTTGATTGGTTTTTTTTCTATAACTTGAGTATCCGGCCAGCTTGCATGTACTATAATTAATCTTGAATTTACTGAATATCTTGCAAGCTCAATGAGCATGTAATGCACCGCGGGGATGACAGACATGCCTGACAAGGCTTGAACCCGTGGTGAGAAGAAGGGAGAAGCCTTTCTTGACCATCAGGCCAAGACCCTGCTGGCTATTCGATTGGTTTTTTAATTTTAGAGGTGGTGGTTTGGAATAGTTTCAGAAGTTTTTAAAAAAAAAATAATTTTTTTTACTGTAAATTAAATTTTTTTTAATGTTTTTAGATCATTTTCAATTTTTCATATACTGATGTTAAAAATAATTTTTAAAAAATAAAATAAAATTATTTTAATCTATTTTTAAATAAAAAACACTTTCAAATACAACCTCAATCATATTCAAAATTAAGCAATATGTTTTGGGGTTGTCAAGTAGTTTTTAAGATTTATATTATAAGTTTTTTTTTTTCCGAGGAGAGGGAAGCTTGGGCTTATTGAGTAAGTCGAGGCACGTGGTCCTAACTAAGCTTGGGCTTATTGAGTAAGTCGAGGCATGTGGTCCTAATCAATCACTAACTAGCTTTTTTGTTTTGTTTTTGTTTTTTTATCCATTTTCATTAATTGCTCTTATTTAAACATTGATTTTATATCCTCTCTCTTATTATTTTAACTTTGTTTTTAGATAGTGATGTTTTAACTTTTTTTTTTATATATATATAATACGTTGAAGAGATTAATTTGATTTTTTTCATGTTATGTTTTTTTATGAAATGAAAATTATTTGTTATTAGCGATAATAAGTAGTCATTAAGATAGAATTAATAAAAAATTATCCAAACTAAAAATAATAATAAATATAATAACACCTTTGTTATTCATTTGAAAATATTTTTTTATTTAATCTGCAATGTAGTTTACTACCACATTAACAAAATATTTATTTCTCATAATATTTCTTACAATTAAGAAACAAAGAAAAGAGATGATGTTTTTTTTTATTGTGCACCACTTTATATAACATTATTCATTGTGAATTTCTTTTACCTTCTTTTTTAAATTTATGTTTTTCTCTAATTTTATCATTTAATATTTGAGTTTATTAGACAATGTAGTTTACCTTCATTGTTTATTTAGTTTGCTTTTTATTCGGTTATCTCAATTTTATAACCAATGTCTCGAGTTTAGCAATTTAATCCAATTGAATTGATTTTTTGAGTATTTTTTAACTAGTATTTTTTCAATTTTATTATTCAACATCTTCAATTTTAGGTTGACTAGGAATTAAACTTTGTAATTTATTCAATTTGTTTTCTATGAAATTATCCTGGTCTCATGACCCAGGTCACATGTTTCATGAGTTAACATGGGTAGATTGAAGTCATTTTTTTGTCTTGTTTTTTAAAGTAAGTTTTTCTAATTTTATCATTAAAAAATAAGTTTATTAGAAATCAAGACTCATAATTTATTTGATTTGATTTTTATAGAGTTATCATAGTCACATTACTCGAATTGCAAGTTTGTTAGATTAACCCGAGTCGACTCGAGTTGTTTTTTAAGTTTACTTTCTATGAAGTTATTTCAGTCTTGTGTTTAAGGTCACTGATTATCCAATGTCAACATCATATGGGTGTTTAGCGTTGCGTTTCAAAAGTTATTTTTTTTTAAAAAATGATTTTGTATTTTAAATTAAAAAATTAGTGTTTATAGATCATTTTCATATGCTGATATCAAAAAATATTTTAAAAAAAATAAAAAAATATTATTTTAATATATTTCAACAAAAAACACTATCAAAAACAACTTCAACTAAACTAATAAACCGTCACTAATTCTAAATCCAAACTAATAATGACAAGAGAGAGATAAAAAAAAAAAAATTTACTTGTGAAGAGTTGACAATCGCAGTGGTTAAATTTCAGCCTCTGTAGGTGGTGCGTGAGGTCACTTCCTAACAAACTAAGGCTGTGGGTTGGCCGATAGTCAGTGGACAACACACACATGCACAGAGGCGTAGATGCCTCCCAACCAATCGCCTCTCATTTATTATTTCTCTTTTTCAAAAAAAATTAATTTTTACTCCACTGACTCCAAAGCTTCCAGTTTTACTACAAAAAGACACAAGAGAATCCGAAAAACAGACAAAACCCATTACGCCAAGCAACCTTATCACCTCCCCTTCTTTGTTTTAGAGAGAGAAGGTGAGCTGTAGTGAGAAAACATTATTCATTGAGCATTGAAAACAATCTGTGTGCCTTTTGTTTTTATTGTTTGGATACAGAGAAATAGAATGATCTATTGTTAGACAAAGAAAACCTGAGATTTGAACACCTTTCGTGTTAAAGAAACAGTTTTGCTGTGTGGATACAGAATGGTGGGTATTTTCTCAAGATTTTCTGTTGGTAGAGGAGGCCATAGAAGAACCCAAAGTGCCATTGTAAGAACACCCTTTTGTTTTTATGTTCGTCTTTCTATCTAATATTATTTGAAGAAATTTTCCTGCTTTGTTTCTTATTTGATTTATTTATTTAGTACTACTATGCTTAAAATCCATTTAGCTTTTTAAGGTTCCTAGATTTTATGGTAGTGCTTTACCTCAGAAAATTGGAAATTGGTTTATTATATTGGCTGACTTTGTCATTTGGTTCTGTGTTTTGTCAAGCTGGATTTTAATTGGTCTTCAATTTGTGACAACTTTCTCTAGCTTCACCTGTTATTTTGATGCTGGCTTAATTTATACTGATATCCTTTTGTTTTAAGTGAATATGATTATCTCCCTTGTTGATATTATTTTTATCTTGATTACATGATCTCAGACTATTTTCATCAAATTTCAGTCACTGTCTGATCCTTAAATAAGTCAATTTTTTAGCACCACCTATGGATACTACAAAGATTGTTATGTAGTGTCTTCACATAGCAATCGGTATAGTGTGTTGCTTCTTCTTTTTTCTTGAAGCTAGTTCCTTTTTTTTATGTTTTCCATTTCCTTCGTGCGTTCTGATGTTTTTATCTGCGTCTACAATTAATATTTTTTGGCCCCTGTTGTCAAATTGTAAAAGTTTTGATGTAATGAGTGGCTTGATGGGCTGCAGGATGAGAGAGAAGTATTGCCCCCAAATGCAGATGTTACTGGGGCAGCTGCTGCTGCTCCTCATGGAATTGAATTGGCAGTAGAGTTTAAGCCAGTTGAGCATCCGATAGAGCCTCTCGACAGTGATCAACCAATTCAGTGCCCACTACCTGAACCTTCAATTCTTAATGTAAGCTTGATTCTTGTTTCCTTTCTGAATTTTGAGCTGTATTACCAACTGGTGTCTTTTCTTTTTCCTGTCGTTACTTGAATTGCTCAAGGTGTGAAGTTTGATGCAAAGTTGAATAAGATTCTTAGAATTGGGGAAGGTTTTGTTAGGTCATATTGCAAATTCCTAACTTATATAACCCAGTCATTGTGATTAGGCCATAATGGTTCCTAGCTCGAATTTCTGAAGAAGATTAGATTATTGTTACAAAAAAACGCTTGGCTTGTATAAGAATTATGGCATGGTTTTGAACTGTGGGGGGGTGGGTTCTGTATGGTTTTTTCTTTTCTTTTTTGGGCTTAGATTTTTGTGGATGAATCTGCTGCAGCTATATAAGATCTCCACTGTTTTATTTCAGAAATCTATTTGTTTATTCAAAACTTAAGTTTTGAGATTTAATTTCAACTTTCTCTATTTAGGATGGAAGAATATGGAAGGAACGAGTATCCGCAACTGTGCATAGAAGAGGTGATTTGCCAGTCATGAAAGAAGGTGGGGCTCTTGAATCTGAATCTGTTGAGTCGAGGCCGCGACCGCGGCCAAACCAGTCCAATCGACTGATACTGCCTTCTATCAGTGCCCCTGAGCATAATTTACTAAATCTACTTGAAGAATGTAATGCATCTGGGGTCTAAAACCTGGTATCGATTCTAATTGGAATGCAGCTTTGCATATTTCCATACAAAATTTGATGTCCTCCTCCTCCTCCTCATCTTTCCCTTCGTTCCCATTCCCCTGTTTTTTTGGCATAAGTCCATTGGAGTATATGTAATTACCAATGAACCATAGCAACATTACACCTTTTTTATGTATATGTAACAAGTCAACGTTGAGCGCAGAAACATTCTTGAAATTCGATAGATATAGTCATTTATGGCAGATTATGCAAATAGTCTATGCTCATTCTCTACTTGACAATGGAGTTGGCGTCATCATTTCTCCCTTTTCAAGATCATTATTGTATTAGATGTACATTTAGGTTAGCACAACAGATTCTGGATAAGTACATGTAGATTTGGAAGGGATTCAGAATGTGCTTCCTGTCTTCTGTCAAACTGTCAACCTGCACCTTACTGTGTTTTCATGCCATCCAAAACATAGTGTTTGTGGTTCATTCCACTCGTTTCCTTGATGTCGACGAACAACCTAAGGATGCATCCTGAGGGTCTAGGATTTCTTAACACAATTTTGGACCTACGAGTATCCAGGATCCATAATAGTTTCAGTCAGGGCAGCACTTTCCTTGTTTACGGTGATTGTTTGCTACTTGCAGATAGCCCTAGCATATATGTGTGGTCATGCTCAATAGGATTCAGCATGATAGTGCCGATGTGGTACGATGGCCGTATCCTTTTATCCACTGCACCTCTATAGTGTTTGCAGAATGGCTTTGTAGGATGGATCCTGATACAGCCGTGGCTGGTAATTTATCAAAATGTACACTCTATTAGCATGAAATATCTAGAACGAAGAGCATTCATCACCAGTTGGTGATGTTTTTGGTGCAGCCTCCTTCCACCAATTTTTCATGCTATACACAGCACGTGATTCTTTGTTAAATGCTTCCCAGCTAGACATTTGCTGTGCAAATCATCGTTAATCGGTCTTTTAGCGGTCAATATTAGCTGTTAACATTTCAGAGGAAAAGAGGGAGAATGAAGTTTTACAATAAAAATTGCACCTGGGACGCTCATAAAAAAGCCAATCGCTCTGAACTGTTACGAGTGAATTCAGAAAACCAATCACAATAGTGGATACAGTGCAAAAGTAGATATTAGTACATAAACATCAAGAAATAAGCAACAAGTTAGAGAGGAGGAGGAGGATGAGGAGGAAGGAGGAGGAGACACGTCAAGACAAACTAGAAAAAAGGGGAGAAGAACAAAGAACGCTATACAGGCAACTTGGGAACTCCAAGTGGATGCTCCACCGCCGGGTTGACAAGGTGCTTCGGAGGACCTCGAGCACTGCCGTGATTTATTCTCCTCCATGACCGGTATGATTTTGCAACATTGTTTTTCCTGACAGCTTCACCGGCAACTGAATGAACTGATACTGATGAGGTGAGAAGGAGGAGGAAAAGAAGAAGGGATTCGAGCATCGCCTTAACCAGCACCATTGTGTTTTCTTGGCTGATGCCTTTCTGGCTTGGGAAGGAGAGTTGGGCTGATAAAGAACTTCTAAAGGGATTCTTAGCTTTGCGTTGCCTGGAAGTTACATGGAAAATATTTGACCTCGCATTCCATAGAATTGATTGCTTGTGGGAAATTATCTGGTTTTTGCAAGTGGGTTTGGTTTGTGTGTTGTGTGTTATTATTCTGCTTGAAGACTCTTCACCAAAAATAGGAAATCGAATGATTAAATATGCATAAAGGTCATATGAGAAATCATTGTTATAGGCCAACCAGGTTCATGGCTAAGATGGAGTGCACAAGACAACTTCAACTGGTTCATCTACGAAATTGTTGGTTTTTGCAGAGAATTATACTTAATATAGAGGGTATTTAATTATTATTATTATTATTTTAAAAAAAATTAGTTCTGATTATCATAATAAGATAGCCTTGCTTGAAAATATATATACAGATTCCCAAGCCATTAAAAAAGAAGAAGGAACGAATACAGTGTTATTTTATGCATGGACTGGGCTTCGTATTGAAGAGTGAAGGCAGCCCACAGACCCAATCCAGCCCTCTACGATTTATAACCCGGCCCAAATATCCCACCAAATTCTGTTCTTTTTCCTTTTCCTTTTCTTTGAGCTCAAGCCAGACAAACAAAACCCACTCTCAACTCACAGGGAAAATACAAGAGAGACATAACACGAACAAATTATTAAAAATTCCTTCAAGCTCAAAAACACACTAAAAGAAACCCTCTCTCTAAATCGGCGCCATGGCCGCACTACAGTACTTGGAGACACTGCGCAACGCGCATCCAGAACTTGACGAATGGTACAATTCAATCTCAGATCTGTACCAGAAGAAGCTCTGGCACCAACTCACTCTCAAACTCGAACAGTTTGTCGCTCTCGCTGTCTTTCAGGTCTGACTCTCTACTCTTTATCTTGTTTGTTTCTTCTCCTTCTCTCTCTCTCTCTCTCTCTCTATATATATATATATATATATATATATATATATATATATATATTTGCATGTTTCACTGTTTGTGTGCTTGATCATGATTCGGGATGTTAGGGTTTTCTTTGTGGTTCTCTTGGATTAGTTTCTTTGGAAATTCTGTCTTAGGTTTGGAGAATTTGGGGGTTTAAGGGTTTTGTGGTATAATTAGGGTTTTTTTTAGAGATGTTAGAAGTCGTTGTATTTGATAATGAGGATATTTATGGTCTTGACTGGTAAATTAGGGCTCCTACGTGTGCCTGTTTGTATGTTTGAGTTTTGATTTTATTTGGTGTTTATCTTTTTGATAAATTGGGGAAATGAAGTGAGATTTAAATCTAAGTGTTTCTCATTTTGGTTTCTGTGTTGAATTCTTGCCTAATTTAAGTAGTTGAAATTGGTTGCGTTGACGAGGGCTTGTTTGCTTCTTTTTCATTTCATTTTTGCTTCACGAAATTCGGTATCTGATTGTTGTAGTATAAGATCTACATGGAAATCCAGAACTGGGAGTTGCTAATACTTGCAGACAATCTAATTTACTTAACAAAATTCTTATTCAAGTTGAAATAGGTTTAGGACAAAGGTCTGCTACCAAATGTGATTGCTTCTGTAGGTTTGAACTCATATGTGTCAAAAGCACACAATGATTTTGGCTCTTAAATTTTGCATGCATGATATCCTTCTGTTTTATTTTGCTATTTTTTACTGACTTCTAGTAGATTTTGATATGTTTAGCGACCTGTCAAATACCCTGAAGTTTATGCACTTGGTCACACTCACTTCTTCTCCTCTCTCATTCTCATCCTTGTTACCCCTTCTCAAAGTCGAGTGCTTATTAAAATAATTTTCTTTCGATTTGTTAGCCTATGCGAATTAGATACTTATATTTTGTGTTTTTATTTTTCTGTTAAATTCCAGGCTGGGGATGCTCTTATACAGTTTTATCAAAATTTTATCACCGACTTTGAGACAAAGATCAACCTTCTCAAGCTTGCACACTTTGCTGTTATAGTTTCTCGGCGGTATACAGAGAAAGATGCTGCCATTAGCTATCTTGAAGGAGTGATTGAAAAGCTTCAAGCAACTAGAGAACAGCGTATAGAAGAACCTGTCCTTTACATTAAGATGCAAATAGCCATATTCAAGCTTGAGCAGGGGGATCAAAAGGAGTGCAAAAGGCATTTAGAAGATGGAAAGAGTACCATTGACAGTATGACAGATATTGATCCGTCTGTGTATGCCAGTTATTATTGGGTTTCATCTCAATACTATAAACATCGTCAGGAATTTGCTGAGTTCTATAAAAGTGCTCTTCTTTATCTGGCATATACGTCGGTGGAGTCCCTCTCAGATTCATTTAAGCTGGTATGTGATTATCAACATCTAAAAAATTAGTCACGAAAGACTGCTGGAGGCATGGCCTTCTAACATTTTATCTGTGCACTATTTCTTCAGTTTCATCTGGCATGCCACCTTTATTGATATGCATGGAACCAATACCAGATTTGTATATCCTTGGTTTCCCTTGGCAATCATTTCTTTCTGTTATCCCATGGCAATGGAATCTTTAAAATGTTGTCTTGCTGATTTCTGTCGGGAATCAGTCTCTCGAATCTTTCGTACCATTTTTGTATTGGTATTGGCATCCTCCGTGAAGAAAATATTATGATCTGAGCAAAGTTCAAGCAGTGAAGCTTGGTTGTGCTTTTGTGGGCCTGGGTGCTTATCTGAGGAGCTTGGGGTTTTCTTGTTTTGCTATCTCCTGTTAAAAGTAATGGTAATATAATTATTTTGAAATTAATATAAGCGGTGAACAGAGAGACTGGCATCACATCAAGTAGAAATGTATTAGCTTATTTTTGCCAATACCTCAGGCATTGGGAGGATTGTTAATGACTCCTGGGTTAAGGTAAATTCTTACTGGAGTTTTGTAGTTTTTGACACTACGAGCTTTAAGATGGATGGTAATTAATCTTCAGAAAGCATCAAATTTTGTCATGTTCAAAGATTAATTAATCTCCGGTCATGATTTATGAAGCTCTAGTTTTAATTGATTTGTAAGTGCTATTATTTGCTGTTTGGAACAAGAATTGAATTTACTGATGATGTTTTTTTTCTGGAATAGAAAATTATGAGCATTCAGTGTAGTGAATAATAGGTTACCCAGATTGGTTGTTGTGGTTACTGACACTGATAATTTATTTCCATTAAGGAAAGAGTTAAAAAAAAGGATAATTTAATTGGTTGAGTGGTTTATATGCTCTTGCTTTGTATATGTTTTGTGCCTTGCACTATCAATTATGATATGGTGTTCATGGTCACCTTATTTATTTTCTTTATCTTGTATTTAGGATTTGGCATTTGATCTCTCTCTCTCTGCACTTTTGGGTGATAACATCTACAACTTTGGAGAGTTGCTTGCGCATCCTATAGTAAGACTATCTTCATAACTGCCCCTTTCCTCTCCTTATATATCTGTGTAGCTTTCTACTCTACATTGTGGGTTTGGGATGAACATTTATTTTGCTTTACAGATAAAGAGCCTTCTGGGAACTCAGGTTGAGTGGCTCTACTACATTCTCCAGGCATTTAACTCTGGTGACTTAGTTTGTTATCAAGAACTGTGCCGCGTACACAATGCTGCCCTGAGGGCCCAGCCAGCATTAGTTCAGAATGAGCCAAAGCTATTAGAAAAGATTAATATTCTCTGTCTAATGGAAATTATCTTCAGGTATGTGTGCATTTGCAACATCTTTCCACTTGTGGTTTGATGGCCAAAGTTTAGCAAACCATGCACCACTTGTATCAGATTATTGCTGGCTGAACATAGATATACTTCCTTGCAGCCGTCCTTCTGAAGATCGAACTATTCCATTAAATGTCATTGCTGAGCGCACTAAGCTTTCCATTGAGGATGTGGAGCATCTTCTCATGAAGAGCCTTTCTGTAAGTCCAACTCCCTCTACCCAAATTTATGTTGGAACTTGTATGAGATACATAAACTTATATTTCCGCAGTAAGCAATCTTTTAGTGAAAACCTGTACAGTTTACATTAAAAAAAAATCAAAAAGTTTTTAGATCTCTTGAGGGGAAAAAACGTTAAGCTCATTTTCATACATGTTTGTTGGGGACATGCATGGTTGACAACATGTTATACTAAGTGCCTGTTTGAGAGTGTTTGAGGCTGTTTCTCAAATTGCTTTTCGTTCAAAACTGCATCAAAATTATGTTTTATTATTTTTTAAAAAAATATTTTTTGATATCAGCACGCTAAAATAATCTAAGAATACACAAAAAAATTTAATTTAAAGCAAAAAAATTCATTTTTTTCGAAGATGTTTTTTTTTCTACACCCCATAAATGTTTATCGGTGTTCGTACTCCATGAAGAGCATCGCCATCTGCTCCTTCTGAATGCTCTTTATTTGTTGGAAATAAGAACTTTTCTGCATTTGTTTATTGGCTGCAATTTTGCCAAGACAAGTGAAATGTTTATTGTTTTCAAGCTTTCTTTACTTTGAAGCAAAAGATGAGTTGTGTTATGTGCTCCAAAAAGAAGCCAAGAGATTGGAATCTTCTTTACTGAATTGTTCTCTGTGATTTGTATTGATTTCAGTATTGATGCATTAACTTCAAAACATTTTAAGGCTCGAAACTGTTCAATTATTCCCACATGAATTATGGCATTACCATGATCTAGAATGCATCAACTCAAATTTGGTAATTGCATTCGCTTCTCTGTGCACTTTTTTATTGTGTTTGCATGATGTAAAGCGAATGGTGTGATTTTGCTAACAGGTCCACCTTATTGAGGGTATAATTGATCAAGTTGAAGGAACAGTGCACGTTTCATGGGTACAGCCACGAGTTCTGGGGATTTCACAGGTCAAATCCCTGCGAGATCGACTGGACAATTGGTTGGATAAAGTGCACACTGCTTTGTTATCGGTTGAGGCTGAAACACCTGATCTGGTAGCATCATGATTTTCTAAACTTCTGGTTCTTGATTACCTTTCTGCCTACTGTAACAATTTCATAAATCCAAAAGGCGAATATTGATGGGTGTCCAAGTGGAGAGACAATCTGTAAGACACGGGGGCAGTAAAGGCAAACTTTGTATGCTTCTTTCAAATTCCAGAATCCTTTTGATATTTTAGAAACGTCAATTTTATTATTTATTTTTTTCTTAAAGGAGTTGCCTGTGTATTATTTTCACTTGGGATTTGTGGCTTATAGAAGGTGGTCTGCCAAAGAGACATGGTTGAATCGACTGAGAAGAACATTCTTTCTTGCTACTCTTAGAATGGATATCACGTAATATATACACTATCTAATATTCCCAAGGTGCGTTAGTCGTTTGATATGAAGCCAGCAACCGCCACCGCATTTTTAATCATCCCTTGCAACTACATTTTATTTCTGGCAATCATTCACTGGTAAGTTTTTTGAATTGAGTGTGCTCTGCTGATCTACTTATTTCATGTTGGCTTGCTGTTTCTGGTCTGTGGGATCTCCTATTCGGCAATGACCCTGTACAGCTCTTTTGTGTTATTCTCCTTGCTCAATGCTGTCATCGGCCAGCCTTCCTGTTATTCTTGCAAACAATTCTAGACTTTTTTGCCTGCAACAAACGTGACACCTGTTTTCGTCAGATCTAATGTTATCTTCTACTCTTCTTTTTTAAACTGGAAAAGGTTTTCAATGGGGTGGGACTGAAGTGCCATCTCTCACGCATTGGACGGATTTTCAAACTTTAAATAAAAAGAAAATTAACACAGGTTTCACACCAGTTAAAGATAAATTAATGGACAAGACAAACCATAATAAATATTTGAAGGTCCGAAGCCAGCCAAAGTTCATCTATCAGTCTTAACTTTAAAGCTCGCAATTTTTTTGGCAACAAGTTTTTTCATCAGCAAAATAAAACAACAGTATAAAAATGTTTTTTAAAATACAAAAATGAAGTCCTCAACTTGAAAGACTTGTGCTTGAAGCGGGTTTTTTTTTTCTTTTCCAAGTATTGGAAATACAATGGAGAGCATGCCACCACCTGAGCGTAGCATGCACAGGGTGGCTTCAATACGTATCTTCACACCAATTTAAAGACAAATCAAACCCTAACTTATCAATCACAGGGGGGGAGGGGTTACATGCAGGGCTCTGAAAGCATGTTGTTATCAACAGCACCCTCCTCCAAAAAGGGCGCAAACAGACCCCACTTGAAATACCTCACCGTATCATCAATAAAAACTGATCTTACAAAGAAAGAATATAAATCAGTCAGTCCTTATTCGTAAGGATAGGAACCTCCTTTTTTTACACCTTTTCTTTATCTATAAAGGAAATAAAGAGAACTCAAAAGCATCACCCTTGCCTGACAAATAGTGAGGAGCTCATGTCATTACTGTAGAACGAATCCTCAGCTACACCATAGAAATTATCCTCTTTCTCCTCATCCCACCTGAGAACCTCCCTTGTGTACTTGAATGCCTCATCAATAGTCACTCGGTCCCTTGCCCTAGTTTGCCATACATATAGTTTACGGCCCGTGATAGAAGCATAGAGATCTTTAAACTTCACGGCGACGTAGTAGTAAGCCTGGTGAGCAAGTGACTGGTTGTTGTGGTGAGGTTGCACCGGACTGAAGTCATTAAACCACTCACAGGCACTTAAATGCACCCGATTAACCTTTTCTTCAAAGACATCATACTTGTTAAGTATCAGCACAAAAGGTGTATCCTTAAAGCAAGGGTGCCGAATCATTGTCTCAAATAGCTCCTTGCTTTGCATCATCTTGTTCTGAAGTAGAGATCCACTACCACTGCTCTCTGGCGAGAACCACATCTGATCGTAGTCACTGAGGGCTACACAGAATACTACAGCTTGCACGTCTTCAAACATTTCCACCCATTTGCACCCATCATTCATCCCCTTTGCATTTACTCTAATCAACTGATATCTGAAAGGAAAAAAAACTGCAGGCATGAGTACTTGAATCCTGCCTCCATGACAAGACAATAAAGAGAAGAAATTTCAGGTTCGAATGCCATGAACTGTGTTGGTGTACAAAAAATCAAGATTCCAGTACTTCACGATAAAAATCTGCTGAATGCGCTCTGTCAAACCAAGTCGGTTATAATGAAAACGTGTTAGTTTTCCATGGAAGGCATGCTGCCTGTCATCGAAAAAAGGTTCTGAGCTAGGGTGCTCGCAATGTCAATGCCTCTAGTAAAGTTGAGACCTGTAAAGTTTTTGTTTTCCTTCCTGTTTGATGCTATAGTAGGCCTATTTTCAGGGGATTGTGCAGAAAATAGGAATTTTACCTGGTCAGAGGAGGGGGTGGAGCATCCAGATTATCTGTGTATGTTTCAGACATTGCACTGCGATCATCAAGGGAGAATTCTATGAAAGCCAAACCATTCCCTTGGGTGACCCCTTCTGCATAGAGAATATCACGTTCAGAGGGTTCATATTCATTGCTTGAGATCTCGACAGCCTGAAAGAAAAAAGACCATGTCATACAGCAGCCCTTCAATGACCGTGTAATGATAATTAAGTTTATCTAGGATTAAACCATGCAAGAGACATCCATTAGATGAAAGACTACCACAATATCAGAACGGACAACTTGGTGATTGAAAAGAATTCAGAAATAAGAAAATGGAAAATTATAGCTGTTATTCATATCAAGCAACTAATGTGAAATTCAGAAAAATACCCGACTCAAGAAGTATTCAGCAACATCTGGAAGGAAGTGAAGCTCATTTTTTCTACTATATGTTTCCTGTGTGGCAGGATCTCTCCACACCTCCTCAACTAATGGAGCATACTCACGTGTTGCTGCAGGGAAGAAAGCATCCAAATCTCCAGTCGCTATAATATCCAGTAACCAGTCAGAGAAATGCTTCAACCTCGGGTTGATCGAATAGATACACAGATTAGTTTCACTGTGGTCAACATCTCCAGCTGAAAAGATAGTCAGGATCAGATTCATTGAAGTTTTAGAGGGCACTCTAATAGTTGAAAAAAATGCAATAAATCATCTTCCATCCAAGTTACACCCACCTAAAAATAGGGGCGGGGGGATCATAACCCCATTGAAAACTGTTTGCTAATAAATTCCTAAAAAATGTCGAGATTACTGGAAATTACTAGCATGCACCCAAAATCACAGCCTCCAAATGCTTAATAGTCAAGACATGACTTGAAGAGGATAAATGGAGGTGCTGTCACAAGAATTTTAATGCAAGAAAAGAAAAACTAGAAATTAAGACATTACCAGCTTCAGAATTTTGGTCTTCGAAACCAAGTGCTTTCATCCTAGAGACTGCCTCCTCCTCAAAGCGTTCCCGCCCATCAAGCAAAATGCTAAGATATCTGTACATATTGCTCTGGATCATTGATTTGATATCTTGCAGTTCTTCTGCGGTGAACTTGCTCCCATACAAAAATTTGGCCTGTTCAAGAAATACATAATGCACATTAAAAACAGTATCAGAAGCCATAAAAAGAATTTCAAGTTCTAGCAAGGGACTTAAGTGGTGATGAAAACATGTCTAGAAAACTAGTCATCACAGCTTTTCAAATTCAGGCTGAGTTGTACTTCTATTGAGAAGTGCAACAGAGAAAGTGATCTTAATCTTACATGCATCAAGCCCATAATATCTCAAGTTCTTCACACTATCTTGTGGAATATAGTTGGTATAAAGTTTTGTTCGCACCCCTTGCTGACTAATAATGGATAGTTTGAATACAATTCAGTAAAGGGCTCAAATCTTGAACAAGGTAAACACAACATTCACCGCAATCAACTAACTTATTGCTCCACCAAGTTTGACAGTGAGTAAGAAACTAATTATCAAAATGAAGTCACAGATACAGGAACATTGTTATTTCAGAATGCTTAACCAACTCATAACCACTCATATTTGCCAAGTGCCAATGCTCTAACAATGAATTCTTAATTGGATAGGCAGAAACTGCCCAAGCTATGGGGGGTATAAGATCTGTTTCAAGTGTGAGATGAAAATTCCACATTTGACTGATCTAGACCATAGCTAATCAAAGCACCAAACAGAAATGCCATACCTGCTTGAAGATAGTGCTGGTTCCGGAACCTTGAATCCCAAGTAGAAGTAGTTTCTGTATTTTTTTCTGCTCTAGATAATTTGG
Source organism: Salix viminalis (assembly GCA_029228465.1). Taxonomy (NCBI): domain Eukaryota; kingdom Viridiplantae; phylum Streptophyta; class Magnoliopsida; order Malpighiales; family Salicaceae; genus Salix; species Salix viminalis. Next base: position 7,476,855 of record CM055426.1, read on the forward strand.
AACAGTGGTATAATTGCTGGCCTCATCTCTCTGTCCATGAGGTTGACCATGGGGCACAGGCAAAGAGAAAAGTGTACTAACAATCCTTGTTGATGCCTGTCTAGCAAAGAGCAAATCCAAGAGTTTCATACAGGACCTATGATCTTATACTGGTTGTGAACTTCTAATAAGGAGTTTCCAGCATATACCTTCTCCCAAATATTCCCCCTGATATTATTCTGACCTTCCTCTTCGTAACGACCATCATCATAGACCCAAAAATGAGTATCACGTGGACACTGCACCTTCGCCAGCTAAAACATTTGGACCAGGTTAGCAATTGCACAGGACATGAACAAAAAGTGACTGAAAGCACATACAATACACAATAACAAAGAGACTGACATGGAAGCTTGATACATTTACTCAGTAAGGAGAACCAATCCAAAAACTCGGACTAGCTATTGCAGCAACCTTTTATGTAAAAAATAGTATTGTTGCGCAGCATCAATAATAAACTATTAAACATTCACAAGCTGGGCACAGGCACAAGGTTAAGCTATTCTCCAGCTATGACTGAAATTGGGCACCATAGCTAAGCTGTGACCAAGATGAACTCAACTAGCATGAAGCATGATCTGGTGTGTCTGCATGCAAAGCTGCTATCTCACACCATTACACACTTTGATAGTTCTCACCAATTTACTTGCTTCCCTAACCTCTATTTAGAGATTTTCTATTTTTACACTCATGTACTTCCCTAATGAGACTATAGCTTATCCTTACTAAAGCATTGCAGTCTTCATCCCTAGGAACAGAGCTTTAGACCACTTTGGAAGGACACATACAATCATTGTGGGAGCTAATAAGACATTGCCATTCTAACACATCTACTTTTTCCCACTACAACCTACCAAACCCTGCTCATCTTTTCCGATGTTAGGTCAATGCTGAGAGCAAGTGCAAATGTCAGCAATCAACAACCACAAAGTATTGTCCAATATCCCAGCAAAAAATTGGGCAATTGATACAAAAATAAACTCAGAAAATTCCCTCCCAAGCATTTGTCGCCAGCAATTAAAATAGAAAAACATGCTTGAAAAAAATTTAATGGAAGGGCTTAACAAATACTATTTATTAACTACACAAAAAAACTTAACAAATCCTATTGCTTTGCTAACTAATCAAGAAAAAATGGGATTAGAACAGCAAGCCTAAATGGTATTTAATACAGAGAACTCTAAAACGATTAGCATAATGCATGGACAATCAAACCTATTTCTTGATTCAATAGAAGCTAAGAGGGGTAAATAAAATAGGGAAAAGGATCTAAGATAAGGAGAGATGTATATGTAAAATAAGTTCCGATTATGCCTAATCCTAAATGGAATGTTGATGGGAGATCCAATCAACCTAGCAGCTATTTCACATTTACCTGGCAAGAATTTAAATATTGCCTCTGGCATCACTCACTAGTACAAGAATTAACTGGAAAAAAACTTACTTTTAGAACCCTCAGTTCAAGTTTGGTAATTTCCCGACCATTAATGAAAACCTCTGTGCGACCATTGCTAGCATCAGGGCCAAGTTTCCCAGTGAAATTTAAGTTTGAACTGATGATTCTATCTGGTTTTTCTCCCTCCTGCAAAATAGCAATTAAAGACTTCTAATCCATGCTGGACTGGAAGGGATTGATTTTTTTTCTGCAGGGGCAAGTAGAAAGAGACCTGATTGACATATTTTAATTTGAAAACTTGAATATCAACTCACCTTTCCCCAAAGACCGGATTCCTTATCATACCAAAATCTACCGGGTTTCAATTTCCGAGGAGGTAATGGGCATCCGAGTAATTCTGCCATCTCTTCTGGCTTCAAAGGATATCCATTCACAATCAGCTGTTCTGGCCGAAGTTGATTAGCAGAGCATTCTTTCTCTGCTTTCATAATTTGCTTGACTTCCAAAGGACTTAGCAGTCGTGATAACACCCTTGAATGCTTGCCCAGCTTTGACCTCTTTGATTCATCAATTGGTTGACCAATGCATGTCACACACTTGCGTCCTTCAGGCATTGATCCCATAGCCCGAAGCACACAACTGCTGCAATACTTAGCATCACAAACCAGGCATGATTCCTTGTTTTCCCACCTCCCCTTTCCACACCTGTAACAAACCCTCCTTTTTTGCTTCTTCTTTTCCTTGGAAAACCCAGTGCACTCTGGATATACAGGCTTCTCTACATCAACATCTTTCCTCTCAGATCTATCAACAGTGTTAAATGTAACAACTGGCACTCTCTTTACTTCATTAGCCATTTGTTTTGGAGGATGACTAAGAGAATTGTGGACTGACCCTGGAGAAGCTGAAGCTGAAGCAGAAGAAAAGTCAGGGTTTAGCAAGACAGACACTACTGACTCTGAGCTTGCTGATACTCTGGGAGTTTGATTAGGTGAACCAGCAACACCAGCTATTCGAGACACTGGCAAAGGTATTGGTTCAGTTACTGGAAGACCTAAATTTGAAACTAGTCTTTGTGACCCTGAAAGTGGTTCAGCAGTCAGGATCACATGAGAACTTACATCAAGAGGTTCAACTTTAGGGACATCATAAGAGACTGGTGGGCCATCATACATCATTGCTATAGAATAATCAAGCTTGGTCTCATCTTCAGGGAGAGGAACTCCAGGAGGAAGCATCTTTCTCGCCAATTCCCTCCAGCTTTCTCCCTTTATTTGCTCCATTTCTTCAACTATAACACTGAATAACTATAAAACTCACCTTCAATATCAAGTAATAACTTCTTAAGAATCACTGGTATCCAAATTAAATAATCGTAACTTTGTGGAACTGACATTAACAAGCACACCAATTATGTTGCAGCCAGCAAAAGATCCACTGAAAACAAAGTTGAATGACAGATTGTAAGTGATACCCTTGATGAATTCTTGAAATCAGAACCAGAAATAATCAACAACGAAGCTGGCAATCAACAGCCGTATGCCCACCCAGGTAAAACTTTTGAAGTCTGCATATTTTAACGAATAAATCACAAACTGATCAAGAAATGATCAAAATTCAAATCAACATGAACCAAAAATCAACCATAGCAAGCACAACCAATTTAAGCAAATACCATCTGAGCTTAAACCATGTCACGGTCAAAAAATAAACATTCAAACTGAAACGTATCCAACATCAGCACTTTTAGAGTCAAAGCATGAGCTTTCAACAAAAACAACAAAATCCCAAATTAAATCAAATCAAGTTACAGTCAAAATCAAATAGCGAAACTGGAATTAACCGTTTGTCTTCGAGCTTTAAATTTATCAAAAAAAACAAAAACATTCGTACTAAGTCCAAAGTAATAAAAATCAAAGTTCACATAGTCAAAACCAATTAAAACCCTAAGAACTTTAAAGACTAATTCAATACAAAAGAAAAGAAAAACCAGCCAGGAAAGGAATCCAAAAAAGGGAACTTCATAAATGTACTTTTGAGCATAAGCCTTAAAGTTTCTAAAAGTAACAGAGCAGAGAAGTAAAGTAGAAACTTTAGAGAGAGAGAGAGAGAGAGAGAGATACCTGAAGAAAGGGACAGAATGAGAGAGAGCTTGGGGAAAATGTGAGGAGGGAAGAAGGTATTTAACTTTTCGACCCACTATTCTACTTCTGCTTCTACTACTACCATGCTTCGAAGAACCCGAAAAAGCGTGAAAAGCTCTAAGCTTTATAGGGCTCTATTAGTCTGAGAGCCAACACGAGTGATGATATGGTGAAAGCTACAGGCAGAGAGAGAAGATGGAGAAATGTGGGTCCCAGAGAAGGAAAGTGGGGCCCATAAATAATTTTGGTTCTGTGTTTTGTATTTTCCATGGGATAATATGATTGCTTAGTCCTTCAATTATTGGTAATTGGTCAAATCAACTTCTCTGTTTCATTTTCTTGTGAAATTGAGCCTTAAGCATCCAATTCAGTTGAAGCTGTGTGCCCCATTCCCATTTGGTAACTTGTTTCAACTGTGTTTTTTAAACATTTATTTTTTATTTAAATTCAATGTGTTTTTTAATTATTTGGATTTGATGATATCAAAAGTAATTTTTTTTTAAAAAACTATCACTATAATTCCAAACACCTGATTGTTTTTGTCACTTTGCTTGATTTTTTTATTTTTTAATCATAATTGCAAATAATAATTTTTTAAATAATTCATTAAAAAACAAACAAAAACATGAGTTATGTGTCACTTTAATTTTTTTATTCGAAATAATATCATTTATTCTCAGGGGTACCCTTATAAGTGGATGGGAGTACTAAAACATTGATAAATTAAAAATATATGATGCAATTTGAAAAATAAAATAAAATACAGGACTTGTTTCAAATAAACATTGATGCTCAAGGACCTCTCATTATCTTTTGCCCATTTCCGTGGCTCTTTTGCAATACAGTTTTTGTCCTCGTGAAGACACGCAGTGGTGAGCTCGTGGGCGTGTGGGTACACGTGCTATAATCAGCGAGTGATGGAGGAGGGGAAGACACGACAAAGATATTACTATTGTTTTTCTTTTGTGTTTGACTGTTAAGTGTTAAGTTAGTGTTTGGCTGTGCATGGTTAAGATTTTGTTTTCAAAATGGATTTTGTTTATAAAATATTATTTTATTACTTTTTTTAAAAAAATATTTTTTAATATTAAAAAATTAAAATAATTTGAAAACATAAAATAATTAATTTAAAATAAAAAAATTGTTTTTTTAAAAAATATTGTCACTACTGTTTGAAATAATAACTGCAGTTTTTAAAATGTTTTTTAAAATAATTATTAAAATCTTCTTAAAAAACATTCTTGAAAACTTTAATCAAAATGTTGGCCAAATACCTTTTTTGTATTTAAAATTCATTTTTTTTAAAAAAAATCTGTTCTTTTATTTTCAAATTAGATTTTTTATAATATTTTTAAATGCATTATGTTAATATAAAAAATCATTTTAAAAAAATAAAAACAGTAATTATCGCTATTACAAGCAGCACCTTGAGGTCAAATAAAGTAAACTGCGCGGTAAGTGTGGGCCCAGATTTGGGATTATTGGACTCTCCTGTTATTTGCTTTTCTCTCTCTCTCTTTAACGGCTATTATTGCTTGTCTCGGCATGCCGGTTTTTAACATGTAAGATTATTTTAGTCCCCGTTTATTTGTCACGATTTAATTGATGTAAATTAGCTTCTTCTTTTTTAAGAAATGTTTTTTTATAAAATTTCTTGAGAATGAGTTATCTTTTAATTTGATAATATTTTCAATGCTTAATTATGCCATGAAATATAAATTAAAAATAATTTATCAATGACTTTTTTCCATGTTTATAAATAGAACAAAGACTGAATCTTAAATATAAAAATGTTTAAGAAAGATGGAATAAAAAAACTAATTTTATCGATTATTTAAAATAAATCAAGATTTAACCCTAATCTGAACACAGTTACGTCCTTCATTTTATGCTTAATATAAATCAAGATTTGATAGACCTCTGGTAAATAAAAGATTTATGATTTTGATAGGGCAACAAAAAAATAAAAAAAATAAAAGCTACAGAATGTCCAGTTGGGCTTAGCTACAGAATGTCCAGTTGGGCTAAGCCCAACAAGACTGGCCACCCTATCTCCATCTTGCTGGGCCAGCCCAGGCGAACCAGTTTTGGTCGTTTCATAAATCTTAAATAATAATAATAATAATAAAGGAGAAATGGGCCCCAGTAAGGGTTGCCTAAGCCTAAAGTGGCAATCTAAGAGACCCAACTACACACCAAACATTATCCTATCCAGAATCCACGAGTGCCATGAGCTGACACCAATTTTCTGGCTGGAATTCCCTCTTCAAATCTCATGGCTGAAGATCAGCATCTCTACAACTGCAACTATTTCCTGCCTCAAGAATCTAAGAACCTGCAACTTAATTCTCATACACTTTTCATGTTTGTTTCCTCCACCCTCCCTCACACAATTCTTCTTTGGCCATCTGAACAGAACCCACTTCCTAGTTTGCCCCGTAAATCGCCCATCTTTTCTCCATATTAAATGCCAACTTGATGGTTAGTACAAGATGCTTTTCTTGTTGCTTCATTGTTAATTCTGCTTTACATAACTATAAAAATCTTGATCTCTATATCATGGTGCGGATGACAGGATGATTGGGACTCCAGTCCTACAGAAGATCCATTTTTTGTCACTACCAGAATGCTCTACACAAAGCACGGGATTAAGTTTGAAGCCAAAAGAGCAAGAATGTTTATCTCTCTTGAAGAGGTGCAAGAACATGGAGGAATTCAAGCAAGTACATGCTCGAGTACTCAAGTGGGAGAATTCCTTTTGTGCAAGCAATCTTGTGGCAGCTTGTGCTCTCTCGGGCTGGGGCAGCATGGACTATGCATGCTCGATTTTTCGACAAATCGATCAACCGGGTACTTTTGAATTCAATACCATGATTAGAGGTTACGTAAATGCTATGAATATGGAAAATGCATTGTTTCTTTTTTCTGAGATGCTTGAGAGAGGAGTTGAATCAGATAATTTTACATATCCCGCTCTTCTTAAGGCATGTGCCAGGTTAAGGTCAGTAGAGGAGGGGATGCAGATTCATGGGTACATTTTTAAGCGTGGACTTGAAGGAGATTTGTTTGTGCAAAATAGCTTGATCAACATGTATGGCAAGTGTGGGAAGATAAAACTCTCATGTTCTGTTTTTGAGCAAATGGATTATAGAGATGTAGCTTCTTGGAGTGCTATTATAGCAGCTCATGCCAGTTTGGGTTTGTGGTCCGAGTGCCTATCAATTTTTGGAGAGATGAGGAGGGAGGGATCTTGCAGGGCAGAAGAGAGCATCCTGGTCAGTGTTCTCTCTGCCTGTACCCATCTGGGTGATCTTGATTTGGGGAGGTGCACACACGTAACATTGTTGAGGAACATTCGGGAGATGAATGTAATAGTCCAAACTTCCTTAATGGACATGTATGTGAAATGCGGGTGTGTAGAGAAAAGCTTATCTCTCTTCCAAACAATGGTGAAGAAGAACCAGTTGTCCTACAGTGTAATGATATCAGGGTTTGCAATGCACGGACGTGGTGTGGAGGCTCTACAGGTTTTCTCTGATATGCTTGAAGAAGGATTGGAGCCTGATGATTTTGTCTATCTGGGTGTGTTGAGTGCATGTAACCATGCTGGCCTTGTTGATGAAGGCCTGCATTGTTTTGACAGAATGAAACTTGAGCATGGGATTGAGCCGACAATTCAACATTATGCCTGCATAGTTCACCTCATGGGCAGGGCTGGGATGCTTAATGAGGCTCTTGAGCTCATCAGGAGCATGCCAATCAAGCCAAATGAAGTTGTATGGCGAAGCCTACTCAGTGCCAGTAAATTCCATCATAACCTGGAAATTGGGGAGATTGCATATAAGAGCTTGGGAGAATTGAACTCAAGTAATCCTGGTGATTATGTGGTGTTATCAAATATGTATGCGAGAGCTAAAAGATGGGAGGATGTAGCTAAGATTCGGACAGAAATGGCTCGCAGGGGTTTCATTCAGACACCTGGATATAGTTTAGTGGAGGTGGAGAGGAAAATTTACAAGTTTGTTTCACAAGACATGTCACACCCTCAATGCAGAGGCATTTACGAGATGATTCACCAGATGGAATGGCAGTTGAAATTTGAAGGCTATTCTCCAGATACATCACAAGTATTGTTTGATGTGGATGAAGAAGAGAAGAGGGAAAGATTGAAAGCTCATAGTCAAAAGTTAGCAATGGCTTTTGCACTTATACATACATCTCAGGGTGCTCCCATTAGAATAGCTAGAAACCTCAGGATGTGTAATGACTGCCACACATACACCAAGTTAATTTCAGTCATCTATCAAAGAAAAATTACTGTAAGAGAGCGAAATCGGTTTCACCATTTTAAAGATGGAACATGCTCCTGTGGAGATTATTGGTAAATCATTTTTATTTATTTTTTAATCCAAGTCTTTTCTTATTCATTAAGATATTTCTATTTTTTTTTCCCAGCTATCTTCAAACAGTTCTTCCTTCTCCTATTTTATAATTATGTGTTATACAAAGAGCTTAATTGGTGGTCAGTAGACTTGCTGAATTCAATACAATAACCTGATTTTCATTTTTATAAAAAGAAAATTGTCTAATACCATATTAGAAGTTATTAAATCATATATACAAGTTAAGACTCTTTGGTTTAGGTGAATTTATACATGGTTAATCACTGCTGTTGATTTGATGGAGCTGAGCAAACCCAGGAAAATTGTGATTCAATATACCTGAAACCTCAAAAAATCAGATTCATCGTTTTCAAAAGTTCAGTAGTAAACAAATGAAATCTCTCCAGGAAAATTGTGATTCAATATACCTGAAACCTCAAAAAATCAGATTCATCGTTTTCAAAAGCTACTTTATCGTATATTATTGGAGGAAGGCATTGCTAGTAATACTGTTTACTTTGATGTTGCTCATCAGTTCAGGTTTTCTTTCTCATTTTTATCCCTTCTCAAGCTGAACAAGTTCACAATGTCTAAAGCAAATATTTCTAAATCAAATTTGCTACCATTAAGATGATACACCTGACTTATCACGAATATGAATTGCCGAAACAGCTGGTGTGATTTCCTTTGTTCTTGGATCTCCAGTTTCTAGAGAAACACCATGAGGGTCTTCCCTGACCAACAAGTCCAAACATTGCTTCCAGAGTCCCCTAACATAATGGCAAAGACTGCATCAAAGCCACCTGCTCCAGGAACTCCGGCCAACAAAACTCCTTCCATGCTCATAGTAGCATCCAAGAGTTGAGCCTGTGATTCAGGCTCTATCTGCAAATTTAGAAAGTTTAAAAGAGATCATTGAATAAACAAAAAAAACCTGAAAATATAAAGAATCTAATTAAATTAATATTTGGTTCTATACAAGTTCACAACATCTTCTGTTTGCATTTCACAACAGATTTATGAGGTTGCTGTTTATTAATGTTTTCCTATGTAAGGGAACTGTAATTTCCCAGCCAGAAGTTGCATACCAACTTTGTGGACAGTTGTATTTGGTAACAAAGGAAGTTTCTATGCACTTGATATTAAAATCTCACTCACTTATAAGGCTTGGTTCAGTGGCTTGCTCTATCCACTGTGAAGGCAATTCATGACATTATATCAAAATCAACTCTGGGAGGACAAAAAGCATGTCACACGGTACAGAAGGAGCACCAAACAATAAAGGTCAGAGAAAAACAGTATAAATAAAACTTGACATTGTCAATCAAAATTGGCTATTTTCACCTGGTTCTCCATAAACAATATGAAACTAATGTAACTAGACATGATAAAAAACAAAACATAGAACTGTTTTATTCATGTCTTCACTTGTCAATAGAACAGTTGTGTTTTGGATACAACACATTTCTGTGAGAATAGTTAAAATCGTTTCATGAAAAACTGAAAGAACCCTATAATAGTGCATTGTTAGTTAGTTTCCTCCTACTATATAGTCAGAGACACTGATGGTCTTCAGAGGAGGATGTGGAGTAGGCTAAGATTGATAGGAAAGACAGAGCAACACCACTAGAGGTCTCCAAAGGGCGTGACGTGATGACAAAGAGCTTGTGATCTGCACAGCAGGTCATAAGTTCGAGTCAAGACGTGCACTCTTTATAAAAATTTGAAAAAATTGGGGTTTTACTCACTCACCTGGGCCTACAAAATATGTTTTCCGAGAGATGAAGTTTACTCGTATAAAAAAACAACAACAGTAGAGAAGTATTATATCAATTGTGATAATGAAAAAGAGCAGCACTACTGATAATTACCAGATATTAAAATACTGCCCAGGAGAAAGTCACTTCCCTAGACTTCAAAAACCAGGAAATAAAGAAGAGCAGTAGAAGACAAGGACCTTCTTAGTAGACCCCGAAAGAATTCAATCTCCCACTCTCTGTTTATCTATTTGTTTATTGACAAGTAAGATTCAAATATATGATAAATCAGTGCCCCGCAGAAACAGCCCCTCTAGCTAACACCATATCCAAAGCTTGGAAACCGGCCAGATTTCCTGTTCTGTTATTCATTATTGAGGTGTTGGCACTGTAACAATGACAAGGCTTTTATTATTCTTTAACACTAGATTGACCGAGGCGATGTGAAAATCACCATGCATGGTGTTGGTTCAGTCAATTATAGTGCTCCAATGATCAGAATTCCTTAGTGTTTATGGATGTTTTCTCAGGAATTCACACTCCTAATTGATCGATTCCGCGTCCTAGAAATATATAGAGTTCAACAAACTCATTTGCTAGTTAATCTTCCACCCTTAGCATGACTATGCCTGAAAGTGCTGTTTCAGGGTTTGCTCCTAGCAGGGCGTGATAAAAAATTCTATTTTTATTTTTTATTTTAAATTAAAAAAATATTGTTTTTATATCATTTTCATACCATTAATGTCAAAAATAATTTTAAAATTTTAAAAAATATCATTTTAACGTATTTTCAAATTTTTTTTTGGGGAAGTTATTATTTATTTATCAGTAACTTTTTTTCTTAAAGAAAACAGCTAATGGTCTGTCACATACAGATACAATTGTTCTTAACGTAGGTCAAATCCATAACCTCAGGTCAAAGCCATGCACTAACCAGTTGAGTTACGAGATAAATATGGGTCATCCATTTTTTTATTCAAGATAAAAACACAGATGACAGGTCTTTTATCGCTCAAAAATACAATTATCCCCGGACAAGCTTCAACTCATACACACACGTTATCTTCCTGAACTAAGGTGTTAAGTACTTACTGTTCTTCTATCTAGTGGTCTTCCGGTTGATTCGTTCTATCGCTTCGTTCCGGTTAAATATAATATATTTTTAAAATATTACCAAAACACTAAACCGCGTGGGTTTTCCACTGTAGACTGTCTCTAGAATCACTGTGGATTCGAGCAGTGCACGGGCGAAATTGGCCCTCGGGTGCGCGGCGAAGAGGGGCTGGCAGGCGGGGCTAATTTCGGCTTTTCCTGTTGATTTTCTTTTTTTTTCAAATATTCAGTTGTGAACAGTGTATTGACGATTGCGTCCCCGGTAATAAGACAAAATAAGGGTTCGGGCTGAGGGGTACCGGCGTAATTGCGCGCGGACGGACCGGCCCGGTCCGGTCCGGTCCGCCACAACTTTTGATTTTTTTATTATTTTCTGAAATGGCTAAATACGGTTTTAGCCCCTAATAATACAAAAACAATGAATTGGGTGCAGGGTTAGAACGGTAATTGACCCTATTTTCTGAATTTTATAATCTGTGTCTGGCAGGGCGTGAGGCGCACGCGCCAGACGGTTTTCCGCCTCACGCCCTGTTCAAGTGGCGCGTGAGGCCTCCTCCGGTGGCCAAAAATTGTCTCCCGGCGGACAGAACGATGCGCCGCCGCGTGATCTTCCTCCCGCGGTGGGGCGTGTAACAACAAAATGGCCGTGGACGCGGCGGAGGCCGGTTAAACACGCCGGCAACGTTTCTCTCTCTCCTGCACGTCAATGTGCAGGAGAGTCCCCCATATTCCCTGACTTTGCACTTCGCTCCCTAGACTTTGAATTTCGTTTTTGGTCCTCAGTTCTTCAATATAAGTTTTGATTTTGTTCGATTGGGTCCTCCGATTTTAATTGATTGAATTTCAAAGTTTCACTTCGGTCCTTCTACTTTCAATTTCCGGGTTGTCTATATATAACTCAATCAATTCGGTACAAAAGTTCCGATTTTTGCAATTTTGTCCTCTAATTTCATTTGACAATAAATGTAATTTGCATTTCAACCCTTGGACTTTTAATTTTTTAATTGAATCCCTTTATATTTGATTTTCATTTCAACCCTTACATTTTTATTTTTTTAATCCCTACTTTTGTCCATGTATATATAATTGTATTTAACATAATAATAATAATAATAATAATAATAATAATAATAATAATAATAATAATAATAATAATAATAATAATAATTTAATTATTTTTCATTCTTACTCTTTTGTTATTTTTTTTCCTCCCGATAATTTAATATATATTTTTCCAATAATAGCAATAATAATTTTTTTTTCTTTTTTCTTTTGTTAAAGTTTCTGGGATATTTTTAGTCTTTCATTTATTTTTGTTTCTTTCATTATTAACATAATAATAATAATAATGATAATAATAATAATAAGAATAAGAATAATAGTGATTATTATTAATATTATAATAATAGTGATTATGTATTCTATTACTATAATAATAGTGATTATTTATTCTTTCATAATAATAATAATAATAATAATTTTTTTTAATTGGTTTTACTTGCTTGCTGTGTTATTCATGCTTTTTATTTTTTCCCCTCGGTATAATTTAATAATTTTTTTTGTTTTTATTCTAGAGGCAATAATAATTTTAGATATTAAGGCTCCAATGTTGCTATTGTTATAATATTTTAAATTAATATTGCTTCTTTTTCCCTTTATTTTTTTATTTGCTCTTTCTATTAATTGATTTTTATAATTTTATAATCTGCACAATAATGATTTCAGTAGTTTTTTTTTCTTATTCAAATATTTTTCTCTTTTTTCTAATGTTAATGCGCGCTCTTTTGTTATCGTTTATGACGCAATACCTATATTCTAAAAGATGTAATCTATGCTTACGTGACAAACTTAACGCAAAATTTTAAACATTTATCTCCTAATTTATAACTTTTTTTTCTTATATCATATAAATTTATCATTGTAAATTTAATTATGTTAAATTATATACAAAAAATACCCGCGGCAACGCGCGGGCAATTTGCTAGTATATATATATATATATTGTCACGTTATCAATTATATATTTTAATTTAATGGTTGTATTAGAGTGGTATTTTACAAGAACGTTCAGAGTTTAGAAAGGACATTCAATATTGCCAATGAATTTATATTATTTTTTAAAAAATCATTATTTTAGTTTGAAAGGGTTTTTTTATGTTTTTTTTTAAATTGAGTTTTTCTCAATTTTATTATTTATTGAGAATTGAGTTTCATAATTTATTTTTACTCTCTTTATTCAAGGTTATTATGGTCTTATAGCCCGAGTAACGAACTTAGAAAATTAATCCAATTTTGATTTAGATTAATCCAACAATTTTTCTTTCAATATTGTTTTAGAAAATATATCATTTTGATTTATTTTTTAAAGTCAAACTATATTTTTACTCATTGTTTGTTTGTCTTTAAACTCATCAAATCGATCAATTCAAATACGCTCAACTTTTTTTACTTGTATTTAAAATTTGAATTGCATAATTTTAAATTAATTTATATTTGTACTTGAATTATATTTATTAATATATAATTTATATCAATATATATATATATATATATATATATATATATATATATATATAAACAATATAATCTTCAAACGACTCATCAAAACCAAAATATTTGTTTCAATTGGAAAAACAAAACACCGACCAAAATGATGTTTAAAACCTTAAAAATGAGACCATGAAATTAAAAATATATTAATTTGGTTGATATTTCATTATATTAAACACACTATTTAGTGCTTTTTTTTTAATATAACCCGACGGCAACTGGGCCTGCCTGCAAGTATTGATCGCATCTTGGGCTCTCGTCCCCATGTACATCCACGCCAACACCACCCATGCCGATGCTTGAACGTTGACTGGTATTCTAAAACCAAGACTTTTATTCATCTTCTTCAACAGAATCCAATTTCTTCTTCTTTTATCATTGAAGGATATCAAGCACCCAGCTAAGCATTCCACTGATTTCGAATTTCCCTTTGATTTTGTTTCCACGCTTTCCCTTGACTGCAAAAGGAAGAAGAAGAAGAAGTCATTGTCCAAATTGTGCTCAAGGTGTGTTTGATTTTCTTTTGTCAATGAAATTTAGTAGAATTTTTTGAATTCAATTGGATTTCCATGAGTTTAAATGCTTTTGAATCAAAGCATTGATTTCTTTATTTAATCATGGACTTGCAATTGCAGGTTTCTTTTCTTTTAAGAGTCGAAGCACTAAAGAGATGCAGAAACTGGGTGACTTCAAACTGCCCCAGTTCTTCAATTACCCGCCCTACTTCACGTATTCTCCTACCCTTTTGCTACTTTCCAATTTTGGTAGAGTATTGTAGATTCTGTTACTTATTGGGTTTTCATTTAATCATCTTAGTATTATATTTTGCGTGTTTTTCCCTCTTAAGTTTGCAGCCAGTGAGGGACACTCGAGAGAAGCAGGTACAACTCTGGAAGGAATTTATCCTTGATTACTGTAGGACTCAAAAGATATTCGTGATTGAACTGGAAGAAGAATTTCCTCTGTTTTCAAATCATTTGATCGAAAGTAGGTCTTGTATTCTCTTCAAATTCTAATTATGTTGTGTTATTTACTTTGAACAACTCTGTAAAAGAAGACCTCCCTTGTAGTATTGTTAAGGCACTCACAAAACCGTTACATTTGGCTTCATTAAAAGCATTGCATCAGAATCAAATGTAAAGAAATTTCACCTGGGAGCTACAATGTGTTTATTTCCATTTTAAGTATTTATACATGCCCGCATCTCATCCAGGAGTCTTGACTTAGTATGCTTGGTATATGAGCAAATTGCCCTTATGTAATATGAAATTTGAGAAGAGTTCATGATGGTTTAGGCCCTTCTTGTGCAATCAATTATTTCCATCACAACTTACTGTCCCATTGTATGTCATCATAATAGCATAGTCAGCTGGATTACCCTGGTGAATTTGATGGTATGGAGTTTTATTACACAGGTTGAATTTTTGGAGGTATGTTCTTGGGTTTTGACATGGAATGCAATTGATTGGAGGTGGATACTTCATTGCTTAATGAAAGATAGTAAATTTGACATGTTATTTTAATAACTTTAATGTATAATTAGATCTTCTCAGTCAATTTAAGTTAGCATGACAGATAATTGATTTATATCTTTAATGTTGTTGTGAATTCTTATGTGCTTTTCCGTTGTTGGTACATGAAAGTGAGCAATGAAATCAATTTAATTCATGGTGCAGGATCTCTCAGTAATGAAGCTAGAGAAGCATTTCTCTCAGCATTAGTGTCAGAAGGTTAATTTTGATCATTTTCACTTAGGCCTTTATTTGATTTTATACTGTTGAGATTAACTTACTAAGCAAGAGATGTTGTTAGCACAGTAAGTTCAATGTGTACTTTATTAAATGCAATGCTGTTCTAACAGGCCGTGCAGAATGGTTAGATAGAGGACATAGAAAATGCCTGATTCTTTGGCACCGGATTCAAGATTGGGCTGACATTCTCTTACATTTTGTGAGTGAATTATGGATTGATCAATGGGATTGGTACCTTTAGCATTTTTCTCGTAATAAACTTGCTTATTTATCAGGTGAGAGATAATGGCTTCGAGGACAGTGTCATGACTGTTGAGGAAATACGCACAGGGGTTGAATCTCGGGGAACAGGTAAAGTTTGATTTGGATGGTTATATGCAGGTTTGATAATGATTTTCAAACCAGTTTGGAAAGTATATAAGTTTTGAACAATCTATTTAATCGAACTCTATTCAGCCAATTCTTTTGTTTGGAAAATCTGAATTATAAAAATCAGTTCTATTTGCCATAAGAAATGAAGATTTTCTTACTGCTGTAAATCACACAGTTTCTGGTTCTATTTGCTAGAAACTCTTGTGGCTATCATTTGAATATTCCCAAAATACCTACTAACCAGCCTCTTCTCTCATCATAGAGAATCATAACATTTCGTCCAAGCAGCCATCTGCTATTCTCAACAGCTATCAGTTTTGATCTGCTTTAGCTACAAACTACTCCCCAGTAGGCATCACTTATCTTATCCCAGTTATATTCGCAAAAGCTGTCACCGTTGAAGCTTTAAGAAAAATGCTTGCAGCAAGCATGTATAAAATAGAAATCCTCTCATAGGCAGATAAAGATATGAGGTCTTTATTGTTTTTTTTGTGTTTTTATCAGGATTTTGTTTACATAACAATGATTTCACAAGTATTGCAAATAAATACATTTTGAACATCATGTGTGTTTGTTTCATGTCTGTAATATAGAATTAGGAATTTTCTTTCATTGGGACAAGAAAACTGAAAGGAAGAACAAAATTGGCATTTGTCCATAAACAAATTCTAACCACCTTTTTCTTAACTGTCTTCTTTAATGAATTATGCATACACTCTGGCTTGCACCTAACCATTTCCCCTTAGATTATTTGGTGTGCGTATTCCAGTGAGAGATTTCAAGACTACTTGTAAGTAATTACTTAAGAGCTCAATCAATTTGGGTGTGTTTGGTTTTCTTTTTCTTTTGTTTTTTTATGAAACTGGATTGTGGTTTCGTTGATTATCCCCTCTAGGATTAGTTTTCCTCTCCTCTAATACTGCCTATATAAAAGACCCTGGTCTGACATTTAAGACATGTTATTGCTTATTGATCAAATAAAAGGCACTCCACACCTTCGTCGTTGATTTTATTTTCTTCATCTCATAGTTTTATACGTGTAGATCTCATTGGACATAGATTAGAACATAGAGGTGGTGGGGAGGAGTATGGTAAATTACAGGTTTGAAACTCGCCAACTTAAGAGAAGAGTTTATCACATCTGGACTTGTAATAAGCCACGCTGCTACTGTTTGTGGTTATTTTTGAATGTTGTCTCTGGGAATTACTTCAAGTTTGTGGCGTTTCTGAGGATGCCTATTAGTACTCTCTAACAATGAAATCTCAGAGTGCTGTGGTCCATTTGCTTCCAGCAGTAGGTCCTGTTATCTGCATATCCCAATTTTTTAATGTTTTATCCTTCTTTAATATCATTGTATCAAGATCTTTCTTCCACTCACTGTAGCACACTTCCTGTTGTATTTATGCTGATACCAGTTTTCTGTACCAAATACCAGAGCTTCATGGAATAGATCGCACAATTTTGATGCGGGCATTGAAACTACTAGAAAATAAAGGGAAGCTTGCAATCTTTAAGGGAACTTCAGCTGATGATGAAGGTGTGAAATTCTCTGTGTAATGCTTCAACTGTTGCTTCGAAGAGTTGTTACTTTCAAGATATTAATATAATCAGACCATACTGGCTGTCACCATCTTCTTATGGATTCGATCATTGTCATTTTCATGTGTGATTTTATTGTTCTTTTTGTATCATTCTGGGCAGCGTGATTAGTGAACATTCTTTGTTTCCTCTGTTTTTTGGGAAGCAGTACCAATCAATGCGCAATGTCAGGTGTGATTTTGGTTTGATTTTCCATGAATTTTTCCTCTTTTTCACGTCGGGCCACTGATTGAACCGGGACAATGTCTTTAGCGTTGGATCAATTTGGAACCTTTAAGAAAAACTGTAAGACCATAAAACTTCATTTGGAATAATTAGATACAAGGGAAAATCGGGAAAAAAGAAGTTATTCTTATGCATTTTTTATGCATGGTATGGTTTTGTTGGATATGGACCAAGTTTTATCAAGCTGAGTTACAACCACCCTGCTTTATTGGAAACTGGCCACATTTTAGGGTCTACTTTTTCACCAGCAAAATAATCAACAATTTTTAGGTCCTCTGATGGATTTGTCAAAAAAAAATGTGATTACATTTTATTTAATAGAATTTTAGCATATCTAGGCTGGCTTTGCTAGGAGCTTGTCCATGCAAATTTTGTCTTAGAGGCGCTGCCAGCTCTGCCTGTTAATGTGGAACTCTTCCTTGCTAGCCTGGAATATGACAAGAGACTGGGAAATGTCAAAACTCAACAGCCTATCTCAACCATAACTGTTTTGTTTGAGTTCGCAAGTGTTTTATGGAAAATGCATTACACAAATTCGCTTTTCAATGGTTTTAATAAAAATATTATTTTAATATTTTTCAATAGCTTTGATAAAAATATTATTTTAATACATTTCAAATTCAAAAGAATTTTTTGAATGTGAATCATATAATCAAACACTCAAATAGCTGTTTGGTGCAAGAGCAAATCCATGTTTGTATTAATTAGAATATATGCTCCACAAACTGCAGATACAGCTATCGCAGAAATTTCTATATCTCATCTAAAAGTTTAAGTTTTTAGATGAGGCTCCATAATATGATTTATATTATTCTCTAATACTCCCTCTCAAGTGAAAGCCCTTTGAGCTTAAAACTTGAACAGACTCACACTATCTTGTGCTTGATTTTTATCAAACTGAATGGAAAATGGTGAGATTCGAACTCGTGACCGCTGAGTCAACAAGGCTCTGATACTTATCATTGGGAATATAAGTACATAGTTTCTCTCTTTTTTTCAAAACAAAAGGAAAAGGAAAAACTTGCATACAAACTGCAAACTATTCAAACAAATGTAATTTATGGCGAATTTAAAGTACAATGCTAAACGGGACCAAAACTGTTCATTATTCATTTAAGCCTCGCAATACCTATATCAATCAGAATACAAACTGAAAAGTGGAGTAACAAGGCCAGAAGAATTTGTGATGTCGCCGTGAGAGCCAGAGTTCAACTCCATCAAAAGCATACGGTTTTCAACTGTGTTTCTGTGGATTTGAACCTCATTTATGTATACATATTAAAGTATCAAAAGGAAGGGAGGAACAATAACAAGAGATTGTATAAAGGTCATGATAACAAGAGCTGCCTTGAGTGATGAGTACAGAAAGCTTTCAGCTGTATGTGGAATTATTTCAAGCAAATGACGGAGCCAAACATTCGTCAACCATGTCCACCAGGTTTGGGTTTTCCAGTGCTGCAGCTACTCGCTCTTTATCATTCAGTTGTTTATTAACTGCACAAAAAAGCAGATCAGGAAAGGAAACGAATACAATTTCATAATTCATACATTTTCATCAAGTTGAAGTCTGCATGCCACCAAGAAGGCAAAAGACAAGATACAGAACTGGAAAGAGAAAAGGGATGCTACTCATCCATCCAGGAACTACTCTGTGTAGGCTTGCCACAACTCATGTTTCAAAAACATGTGCCGGGTCATAAAATTGAAGAGGCGGGTGGGGCAAACAAGAAATTAGCCATGGTTATTCCGCAAGCAGGTGGATATTTAATCAAGGAGTCAGAATCAATGCCTGTAGCACAGCATCCTCAGGCTTCAAAACATTAGCTTCAGGGTGATGTGGATAAGATCTTATGGCTTTCACTTTTTGGATAAAGAAAGTAAATTTTAATGAAAAGAAACACAGCAGAGGATAAGGCAAGTTCAATAATTAAAACATGGTTGTGAATCAATTTCGGGCATTTGAACTGACACACAATTTAAAGTGTTTGACAGCTAATTCCCAGAGTGATTACCTGCAGCTTCAGTTGCATGAGTTCCTGGTGCAACCCTGATATCCACCTAAACAAAAATGGTAAAGACTGGTGAAAAGAGGAGGGGGGGTTGTAATGTTTAAGAATACATGGGCCAAAAGTAGCTGTTAAGACCAGCACACAGTAGAAGTATCAGATAGAATTCAAAGATAATTATGTTACCCGTGAACTTAACCTACGAAACATAATGTATAGATGCTAGACACTCCACAATAAGGGAAATATTACAAGACTTTGACCAGAGCATGCTCCAACCACATATTGGTATACTGAATCCAAATCACATAGGAAATAAATAAGCTCCAGCATGTACTCAAACGATCCCTATTCCTCCATCAATTATAAGATAGTGTTGATGTATGAGTTAAATGTCTTTGCACTTTCCTGATGATATGTGATGCTCAATCCCTTTTAGGACATGATGGTCACTAAGAAATAACTACTTTATCAAATCATATCATTCCATGTTTTTCATTTTTTTTCCAGCAGTAAGAAATCCTTCTTAAAGGGAGTAATGAGTTATAGGGTTTATGGAAAAAAAATTCCTTTATGGTAATATAAACCATATGTTGATAGTACAACCAGGGAAACTTTGTCATATACTTCATCTTAATCTAGTGTCTCCCCCCATTCCTGGTGTTGGTGCATCACACAACTACAATGCTGGCATCATTTTGCTGCAAGCTTCAAGTTACTCCAGATATATTAGGACACGGCTTCAAATTCCATAATAATTAACAGCCACAAAGTGCCATACTATAAAGAACGACACTAAATCAATTTTTTAAGGAATTATATGCACAACATTGCTAATAATACAAAGCCAACAAGTTTTTTGTAAGCGTGCTTCTACTGAACTTCAACAATAACTGTACCCTCAAACTGAGTTCATAAAAAAAAATAAAGGCACGTCGCAGTATACACGAGCAGATTTAGGTTCAGGAACGGCTATTCTTTTTATTATTATTAACATGGGTGTCTAGGTCAACTTGCGCGCACCTCGACTAATCCCATTGACCCTGAAGTTAGCGACCATGTAAGCCTCCAGTGGTCATCATATTAGCAACCACAAGGCTCAAACCTGAGACCACAGAGAGAGCAAACCTCTTAATCTCAAAGTCTAGGCCACCTACTAGATGGTTACATGAATGGCTATTCTTATTTGCAGGGGAAGTGGTGTGAACTTGCAACATCCATTCAAGGAACTTGAACAATACAGCTAATCACAAATCATCTTCTGCCTCTGTAACACAAATTGATAAAAACTCAGTTAATAAATACCTTGTAACGTTGTGGCAAGCTTCTCATAAGTTTGACTCTCAAGCAAAGACCAATAACTGTTGCCATGCTACAATGTTCAACTGTCGGAGTAAAGGTCACCCTGAATAAAAGAGGTTGAATTTCAGTATATATTGCAGTAAGAATAGGATTAAGATGACAGCTATCGTTACCTGACATAACTGAGCTTGTCATCTACTTCAATGGCATCTTCCGTTATCACTTTAAGCTCTTCCAAAGAGTATGGATGCTCTGGATCTTTTATGTCTCTAATATGATTTAAGATTGTTAAGAAAATAAACAGATGTTTGTTGCTTCACATGGCGGGGTAGCAAGCATTCCACTCTCTTCACACCAACAGAAAACGATGCCATAAATTATTAAGCATAGAGACATACAACATATTTCATGCAACACAATTTGTGCTTAATTCTTTTATCCTCCAGGCACAGCCTAATACACCTCGCAACAAAAACTTATCACCAAAATTCTGTTTTTAGAGCCAATTGATTTGATTTTTTTCCTTCTCTCAATAAATAACTAAAATCTGCAACATACAGGAAAAAAGAAAAAAAAATGAATTGAATTTTTTAAAAAAAAAAAGAGGTAAAAAGGATATCAAAAACTTCGAGTTGATCAATAGCCTCAGCAGCAGTATACTCACTGTCGTCGACACTTCGAACCCGCCTCTCCTTCTTTTCATAAATTACAGGATTGGCGTTGATCAGCCCAGAAACCATTTATTATTATTACTCCCTATTCGATTCAAACCCAGAAACTAGAAACACGATAATGCTTACAACAGCTACTACTACGTATATATTAACGGACACCACCAGCAAATTGAGAGAGAGAGAGAGAGCAGATGTTGATTCCTATGATATGATTTTCCTGTATAGATGAGACCTTAACGGGTTTCTTTGACGGCGCGGTTCGTTCTATTTTTTAACTTAATTATTACATTTCTTAATTTATCAAAAGAGCACCTTTGACAAAAGAGTCGGGTTGGGCCTAAGTCGTATTTGGGCTTGTAAAGGATCCATTTACCTTAGGATTTGGCAGGAGAAATGAAGCCCGTGTCGTTTTTTAAAAGGTTTGGTCAATAACTTCCATTTTTGTCCAGTGAAAGACAAAAAAGCATAGATTAAAGTTTAATTAATATAATTATTAGTTTAATTAGAATAAAAATATATTGAAACAACAGGGGTAAAAAAAATAAGTGATGAGAATAGGGACCAAAATAATATATGGAGGGCCATACCATCTTTGAATAGCTTTTTCAAAGCTAATAAACATAGATATGTATTGCTATGAAAAATTAATGGTAGAAATAAATCTTGTTGCACAATATTTTTCTCTAACCTGTAACCTTATATTAATAGATAAAAAAAAATATTTGAATGTTGGATTTTACTTAGATTTTTGCTAGGGGATTCTAAATACCTTGTTTTTATAGGGTTAAAATTTAATAATCAGTTAAGATAAGGAGGACCTTCAAATAAAACTTAAAAGTTATTATTTGAGATTTGTTATATTGTTTTAGTTTATTTAGATTTTTTTTAAATTTTGATTAGATTAAATATTGGATAATAAGTTTTTAAATTAAAATTTATTTTTTAATAAAATTATTGGATAGAATTCTATGTTACTTCAAATTATTTGTTTACTTCAAATTAAACTTATTTTATATTTTTAAATTGTTGGATGTAATGATATAAATATATATATATATATATATATATATATATATATATATATATATATATATATATATTCTTAAATAAAAACATTTTAAAAAACAATGTCAGACAGGTTCTGAGATTAGACTCTGGTGTTTTTTTTGCTAGATTACACCAATTTTTTTGTAACTGCATCTCAAACTAAATTTCTAACATGTGACCATAATTTTGATGCAAATGAATCCAAAAAAACATTTCCGGCAGCTGAAGAGGTCATTTCAAATGACAGCACCCACAACCAACAAGCTTGAAACAAAAGCTTCAACCATGCCATGTTACATGTAAGAAAAAGATACTGACAAGTTTGCTGGATCAAAATAATAAACCCTAATATCGGATGCTTGTTGGGCTCGGTAGAAAACAGAGCTTGTCCCGTGAATCTAATCCACAAGGCGATAGGACACATTAACCGAAGCACAGTAACATCAATGAAAGTTTATGTTCTTTACAAGCGAGAATTTTTTTCTTTTTTTTTAGCCTAAACCTCTAAGTTTGTGACACGGAAATTACAGGCAGGCTTAATTTAACAGGTATGGGCTTCAATTTGCCCGAACAATGTCATCCGAAGGAAGCTGAAGAGCCAGATCGACATTCATTCCAGCCAACAACCAGCCCCACATTAGTTTGCTTACATGATGTTCTTTGTTGCCAATGGATTTCAGAAACTGTTAGCATCACAAGTATTTGACCATGCCACGACCTTCCACGCTAAGCTTTGTAGCTTGCAATTGCCTCTTTTTGGGTCCCTTCAGCTGCTGCAACTTTTTATTCATCTGCCAGTATCAATTGACATTTGAGTTTAGAAACAGCAAAGCTGAGAAATTTGGGTATCTTTGAAGCACAAGTGCATATGCGACCAATTGAAATTGAAAACCCACACCAATATCAAAGAACAATGACAACTCTAAAGGACAGCTCCAAAACACCCTATTAGATGACATGATAATTTTAGCTCAAACTGAAGAAACATTATTCTATGAATAGTTCCAACTGAAGGAGGCCATGAAACATTGAGGTCATGCCATGTGTCGCACCACCACTCATTTTAAGCTTTTACTCAACACACCACTTTCAGTTAACTCTTAAATGATCCAATAATTGAATGGGAAAGACCAACCTTTAGACGACGCTGATCTTGAACTACTTGTTTAGCACGGGCCCTAACTTCTTCAGGATCAATCTTAGATTGGGGACGCACCACAAAATCCAATGGTGTCGCTTCTGGCCTGGATGCATGTTGTTTGTCTGATGATTGGCTGGACCTCCGCCGTTCCCTGAATTTTTTGTTGACAAAAATTGAAGATTGAAGATATATATAATTGAGAAAAATGGTGTGTGGCAATTAAAGCATAGAAGCAAAGAGGCCTGTGATGTTGATTAAATAAATCAGCAGAAAATATGAAAGGAGCAATCAAATATGTCTTCCGTCACATCTCACCGTGAAATATCTAAATCAAGATCTCCATCTCTAGATTCCATTCCGGTAGAATTATTTGCAGGCCTGAAATTCAAACAAATTTACCACGGGAAAGTTTATTCAGCATGAACACATAAAACTTACATGCAGATAGAAACATCCAGCAGTAATAGCTGATGGCAATAAGTGAAGAGAGAAATACCTTCTTGCCGTTGGCCTTCTGAAGGCCCGATCATCATCAACGTTTCTCATGTCTTCAAACCTTGTACTCTTATTAAATATTGGCCGACTCTATATTTATTAATTGCAGAAATGCAAGAATATGTCAATACTATAGTTACAAATAAACTTCTTTGTACACATTTTCCAATTAATGAAAGATGTTTGCTCAGAAAAATAATACATATTAGGGGGGGGGGGGGGGGGGAATTATTCAAGTTCTGTCTAATTTCATTATAAACTTGAGATCAACACACGAACAAGGGAATCAAATCTAAAAGAAAGCAGGCATTTCAAGTCAAGTAGTATAACCAAATAGGAAAAGAAATCTCCGATTAATGGCCCTAGAAAAGGGGCAAGACTATCCATGAACAACATTTTCCAGTAAACAGATGCCCTAGATTTCGGACTAAAATTACATTATGGAGAGGTGGGAGATATCTAAGAAATAAAAATCAACAGTTGAAAGGCAAATGCATTACCCATTTATCAACCAAATCCTTGGCAAGTTTTCTATTGGATGTGGTTTCCTCGTCAGATTTTGATAAAAACATAATAACCTGCAGAAAGTAAATTAAATAAGCATGAGTTCGGTTTTGGTTCCAAAGAAACAGAAAATTTGTTACCGCCACATAAGGAGATTCCTAACCTTTCCAAGCCCACTTTTCTTCAATTGTTCTCTTCTATCATACTGCTCCAGATCAATTGGAAACTGCATGAGAAAAGAAATGTTTCAGGCTCCAAATAATACTTGTTCAGAAGCAATAACCAGTACTAAACCAGGAAATATGGTGGAAAGCCTCAACCTACATCGGTCAAAATCCTCAAAATTGCAGCACGGATATTTATATTGGGTAAACTTCCATCTGGAAGGGGTTCTAGCCAGTTTTTTAATAACGTTAGTACTCCATGATCTATGAACTCTTGTTGGAGCTGCTTCCTGCACCAGGAGACAAACAATAAAAATTAACTGCAATTCCAATGGTACAAAAAAAAAAGATAGTCTAAAACCAGCTTACTTTGAGAGAACCTCAGTAAGAAGAGGCAACTTCTTGAGTTTATTAACTGCAGGCTTCCCCTGCCTATTGAGGTCTGCATCTTCTTCAGCAGTGACCTCAAGCTCAGCCATGACATTCTCAACTAATAATGCAATTTCTGCAGGACTTTTCTCATTCTTCTTCCTTTTCTTACCCATCTTGAAGAGCTGCTTGATTTCATCATCCTCTTCACCTTCCTCTGCCTAGAAAAAACAGAATAATAAACCAGATAAATAACATAAAAGCTTGAGAGCTCCATATGCAGCGCATCAACCAACAAACATAGTTAATATAATAGAGATGAAAGTTGACCAAATATTGCAGCATCAAACTCTGATACAAACATAGAAATGCACACTGTGAATCAAAAGCAATAGCACATAAAAAAGGAAAGAAAGAAAGAAAAGAATTGGACAAGCCAAAAGCCTCATCAATTATGATGGCTTATAGTTGATTGAGGGTCAGTAAGAGAGATGGACTATTAAACCTGAGGAGCATCAGTAGGAGAGTGTGGTTCATTGTCATTTCCATACCGATAAGCAGGATCCACACCACTGTCATCTATGAAGTTGTCATCATCTACAGTCCTAGCACCTTCTTGATCATCCTATTCCAAAGGAAAATGAAAATAGTTGGAAATTCAATAACAAACTATAAATATAGTTACTTAGGAAAAACCCAACAATTAAAACAGCAGATTTATTCTATAACATTGACATATAGATAGTTAAGCAATGTCCAATAGAATGCTGATTCAAGCAATTAACAATTACCGACAAACAAAAAAAACACAATCACCAACCTAGAAAAAAAAACACAATCAATTCAAAACTATACACATCAAAGCACCAAAGAAAAAAAAATTAGAAAAAAGAAAAACAAATCAAAACCTCAGAATCGTCACCAGCAATAGTATCCCACATCTCTTTGACTTCGCCATCATCCTTTCCAGCCACCAACTTCGTCTCCATTCCTTTCTTCAACCCTAATTTCGATCCACTCCCTCCCTTCCCTCCAAACTTATTTTCCCCTTTGCTAAACTTCGTCCTCTCCTTATCCTTCGCAAATCTCTTGGTATTCTTCCCTTCGCCAACCGATTCTTCCCTCTCAAACCCTACATAATCCTCCTCATAGTCATCAACCAACTCTGGCGGCACATAACTACCACTACCACTCTCTTTCCCTGAATCTCCGCCTTTTTTAACCAATCTTTTTCTAGGTTTTCCTACTTTATCCGTGTCGTACACGGGAGTTTGTGACCTCCCCCTCTCCCAATTGTCAATATCATCCTCTAATTCGTCTAAGATATTGTTCTGGTGTGGTTCCGGTGATTGGCCTCCGCCATCAGATTGCATCTCGTCGTAGTCCATCAACGGTTCTCCGTCCTCATCGCGGTACCTGACAAGAAAGTATCGATTTTAGCATATGAAAAACCCTAATTTCAATCGGTTAGCTGAACGGATAAGACAAGGATTGAAAATTTGCAAGAGAAAAAAACCCTGATTTTTTTAGATAGCCTGATAAAAAAGAAAAATAATGGAATAAAGATTTGAGAGAGAGAGAGAGTACGGGTTGTCATCGTAACCCATTGTGATGTTTGACTGTGGAATTATGATACTGATTACGGATTTTATAGTGATGATGTTTCTATGGAGAGGACAGATTTTAATTGAGCAAAAGCTGCAGCCACCGTTTGTGTTTGGTTTCTGGAAATTGAGTGATTTTTAAAATTGATATTAAGAAAATACTTTAAAATAATATCAATTTAATTTTGTTATATATCACACACCCTCAAATACAGATAAAAATGCAATGTACTGCTAAGCAGTTACACAGAGAGGGCGATTTTGGTAGAAGTATATAAATTAAAAAAAAAAATAGTAACCTGTATTTTTGCCCTTGTGTCTTGGTAGCATGCATTTTCTAGATTAGAGTAACTAACTGTTTGTAAGTGTTATTAAAATTGTTTTTTTAAATATTTTTTATTTAAAAATATATTAAAATGATATTTTTAAAAAAAAATTATTTTTGATATCAATACATTAAAATAATTTAAAAACATAAAAAAAATAATTTAAAAAAATTAAAAAAATATTTTTTTTCAAAAATGTTTTCTAAGAAAAATATTATAAAAAAGGATACAAACTTTTTAAATGTGTTCTCTTATAAAAAAAAATCTTAATTATAGATTAAAAAATGTATATATATACATTTAATTAAATAAATTAATAATAATTTGTAGCAATAAATATAAAAAATAAAATTAAGATGTTTAGTCAACTCGTCTAAATGCAAGTCAAATATTCTTTTTCAACACAAAATAATTAATATACAAGTGCTGTTAACATATTTGTTGACATCATGTAAAGATCATAATTGTAAATTAAAAAAAATGATGTTTACATATAATAAATATCAGTTAATTTAAACATGCAGGATTCAAGTTAGTTTTTAACATGGTAGAAAATGGGATAATATTCAGTGAAACATTACTTTTTTTAGTCTCTCGGTGGTAATTTTTCAAAAAAACCAAAAGTGCAAGGAAAAAATAAATAAAACACAAATTACTAGAGAATGGAGATAACAACAAGACGAATA